>PVKB01000061.1:982747-1327309 GCA_004027205.1 Ctenodactylus gundi
TAGTCCAGCAAAAAATTAAATACCTAGGAGTAAACCTAACCAAGGAAGTAGAGGACCTATAAAAAAAAAAAACTATATTATACTGAAGAAAGAAGTTGTAGAAGACATCAGAAAATGGGAAGATATCCCTTGTTGTTGGATAGGCAGAATTAACATAGTTTAAATGACTGTACTGACAAAACTGATATGCAGATTCAATGCAATTCATATCAAAATACCAACAAATTTGTCATAGAACATGAAAAAACAATTCTTAAATTCATATGGAACCAAAGGAGACCTAGAATAGCCAAAGCAATCCTGAGTAACAAGACTAAGGCAAGAGTCATTATAGTCCCAGACATCAAGTTATACTACAATGCAATAGTTGTAAAAACTGTACGGTACTAGCACAAAAACAGACAGGTAGACCCGTGTAACAGAACTGAGAGTGCAGAAACAAATTCAAATATGCTCAGCTATCTGAAAAAGGAGCTAAAAGCATACACTGGAAAAGGGAAATGGTACTGCGAAAATTGGATATCCACACACAGAAGAATGAATCTAGACAAACACCTGTCACCATGCACCAAAATTAAATCAAAGTGGATCAAAGACCTAGACATTAAAACTGAAACACTGAACCTCCTGGTAGACAAATAAGGCAAATACTTAAAAGATATAGGTGTAGGCAAGGACTTTCTTAGCAAGACACTAAAAGCAAAAGAAACAGTCCCAAGAATTAACAAATGAGATTATGCCAAACTAAAAAGTTTCTACATGACAAAGGAAATTATCAACAGTGTAAAAAAGAACTGATCAAATGGGAAAAAATATTTACCATCAATACCTCAGACAGGAGGCTCATACCCAGAATATACAGGGAACTGTATAAAAGTAAGCCCTCAGAATCAAAAATCTGATTGAAAAATGGGCAAAGGAAATGAAAAGACTTTTCTCAGATGAAGAAGTTCAAATGGCCAATATATACATGAAAAGATGTTCAACATCCTTATCCATTAGAGAAGTGCAAATCAAAACATCACTAATATACCATCTGACTCCAGAGAGAATGGCATATATCAAGAATACAAACAGCAATCAATGCTGGTGAGGCTGTGAGGAAAAGGAACTCTGTTGTATTGCTGGTGGGAATGTAAACTTGCACAACCAGTATGGAAAGCAGTGCGAAAGTTTTCTCAAAAGATTGGAAATAAATATTCCCTTTGATCCAGTGATACCTCTTCCGAGAATTTTCCCAGAAGAGTTAAAAACATCATATAACAGAGATGCATGTATGTCCATGTTCATAGCAGCACAACTAACAATAGCTAAAATGTGGAAGACACCAAATACCCATCAACAGACCAATGGATACATAAATTGTGGTAATTATAGACAATGGAATGCTACTCATCTATAAAGACAGATGAGTTGGAGGCTTCTGTAGGTAAATGGATGCGACTTGACACCATCATGCTCAGTGAGGTGAATCAGGGGGAGCTTGAATATTGAATGGTTTCTCTAATATGAGAAATCATGATCACAATTATTTCATAGAACTAACTAACTGAGGGAAATAACGGGAATTGGATGGGAGGGGGAGGCTGTGGGAGGGTCAAAAAGGGAGAGGGGAAGGATTTGTAATTTTGTCAAGTTTTGTGTGTATGCACAAGACACTCAAGATTAATGTAAACATGATGTATTGCATCTATACATATCAATAAAATGGGGAAATGCTAGCTGATATTCCTACTTATAGTGGTGGTGATAATAGTGGTGGTAGCACTGAAATTTTAAGTACTGCTTTTGTAGTTTAATTTTACAAATCTCCCTTTAGCATAGCTAGGAAATACTGTGTAATCATACAAATAATGTTGCAATTTTTCTCTGGTTGCCATGCATGTGAAGATCTCATCTGTAGTCCCATGCGGCCAGTTGACAACATAGCACAGCTCAAAAGAGCCTTGGTTAGACACTTACAGGAGAGGTGATACAGTGAAATGCCACCAGCATCAGTATGTTCACCGGAACAGGATAGTGGCCATGACATCTTTGAAATATAGAAAGCTCTTTGCTCTCAGGCCCCACGAAGACATGCAAACGGGTCCACACAGCTTCCGTGAGTAACACAAGGCTATCCGCAGACAATAAGAAGATGAACGTACCTGAGCTGCAAGAAATGCTGCCTTCATGGACTCAAAATATTCCCCAGTAACACACTGTTGAGAACTGCCCTAAATGCTGTTGCCTAGGCAGCAGAGCATCCAATGATGGGCTACGGAAAAAAGGGAGAGGAAAATACATCAAGAAGAAATGGCATGACCTTTGGGAGACTGAAAAGCCGAACGAGGCCAGGGCCGCATTAGCTCCACGCTAAAATAACATTTTATAGACCAGGAGTTGCTGGCTTCCTTTTTAGCTTCACTATCTACTTCTGTATTTATTTCTTTATTTTTATTTTGCCAACACCAGGTCAAAACAGAATCATCCCCAGCTCCTCCAACCTTGAAGCAAAGCAATCTACAACTTGGCCCCACGGGGCTGAAACCGTATGGAGTATAGATATAACTGCAGCAATGTAGTAGAAAAATGTGTTGAGATTTCAAGCAATGTTCGCGTGCCCTGCAGTACCCTCATTCCCTCTGCCACCCCTCTGTCCCCAGGCAGGCACTTCAGCATCGAGCTCTTACTGCCTCCGGGAAGGGATGCTGCAGCAGAAATGCTGAGAAAAAGAAGTAGTCAATTCTTGATTTGGGAGTTTCAAATTTGAAACCTACAAGTAGTTTAAAGCAGATTATTGCATCCTAAAGGCTTAGTAGAATACTCTTGTCCCAGTGGGTTGGATACAGAAAAAGCGAGGGCAAAGAAACAAAGGGTAAAGGTAGGCAGACACCAGCGAATATTCCCACTACCAGCCCAGGCAAGCACTGGTGACAAGGAAGACCCCACAGGAATTCTAGAGGATGAAGAGCTTTCCAAGAGAAGCCAACATGGCGTAAGGCAGTAGTTGAGTAGGGATTGCAAGCAGCCTGATGGAGGGAGATCTGCAGAGCTTCCCAGCCCCCGGGACAGTGGGAAGAGCAACCAGGGTCTCCATGTGACCAAGGAAAAGAACCAATCATGTAAAAGACACACCGGTAGAAGACTTACAGATGGAACGAGAAAATGCAGCTTCCATATTTTCAGACAGAAGCCCAGAAGGATGATGGTGGTTAGAGGGGAGGGGAAGTAGGAGGCCTTGGCTGTCCGATCTCCTTTCCAGAGATTTGAGTGGATACGGCATTGAATTGGCTGAGATTAAATATCTACTACCTGGCAGAATGAAGACAAAGCGAAAAAGAGAAAGAAGGAAAGAAGGAAAGAAAAAAGAAAGAAAGGAGGAGGAAGAAGAAAAGGAAGAGAAAGAGGAAGAAGAGAAAGAGAAGGGGAGGAGGTGGTTAAATTCAAGTACTAAAAAAGTAAGCAAATACGAATGAAAAACACACTTTCCATTTCTGCACATCTGACTATGTGGCATGACATAGTAACATCATTGTAAAAATTGCAGCTATCCCTTGAAAATAACTCACTGTGTTTCAGGTAAGCACATTATAAGGCAATACATTGAACCAGGCCTTCATTAAAAATTACCCTACTTTGGTGCACACACCTGTTATCCCAGCACTCCAAGGGGCTGAGGCAGGAAGATTTCCAGATTCAAGTCAAGCCTGTACAGTTTAGCAATTTACAGAAACTCTGTTTCAAAATAAAAGCATTTAAAGGCCTAGGGATTTGGCTCAGGGTGAAGGCCCTGAGTTCAATCCGCAGGACCACAGGGGGGAAAAAAAAAGCCCTGCCCATTCCTCCCTGCCCGCTCTGAGCAGGCATATTATTCTCTTGCTTTTAAAAATAATAAACCAAGGAAAATATTTGTTATCTTTGCCCCCAAATCTTACAGCTATTAAGAGGCCAGTACGGAATTTTACCCAGGTCCTCCTTTCCACTGAATAACAGATACAGTACAACCCTAAGTAGCAGGGGTGGGAGAGATTGGTGCCAAAAACTCCGTTGCCTCATGAGGAGCAAAGGAGTTCTGAGCCCTTGACCCTCATGAAGGCTCCGGCTTCCCCCTGAGCCAGCACCCCAGGCCTCAGCGTCAGTGGAAAAATGTGCTCCTGGGCTTGATCTGCAGTTGGTTTCTGTAGTTCCTTAGGCCATACACGCAACTCGGTTAGCTGTCAGGCAGGCATTAGGCCTGCGAACCTCCGTGCGCCCTCCTGGCCCCAACGGAAAAACCCAACAGGAGTTTTGTTTGTATTTTAAAAGGCATCACACATCTCTGTTCAATATGCATTTAGAAATGATTTATCATTTTTCACTGAGCTGATAGCTTCCTGCTCTCTCTGATTTTAGGCCTCCCGTCCTGCCTGGAGGACCAAGGCAGCAGTGTCCCTCCATCAGAGGCCAGGAAGGGGCTATTTCAAAACGGTGAATAAGTAATCATTTACGTAACAGATTTTAGCTAAAATGTGAGTTTTGCCCTAAACTGAGTAATTTATATACAGTCATTGGCTTTCATAACACACATTCTATCCTCAGAGAGAGTAAGGCTCCAATTAGGGCACGGTTTTCCATCAGAAGGTTGCAATCAGACTGCGTGCACTCAGAGCTTAATTGTCCCTATATCTAACAGTACATTCTTTATCTTCCAAATCAAATCCCCTCTTCTAAATCCTAAAACCAATATCTTAAGCCCTTTCATTTGTTTCTGTTCCCTACCCCTCAAAATCCATATTATGTTGATTTTTCCTTCTCAGCAATCCCCAGCAGTGCGCCTTCCCTGCTCCCTGGTTAAACCCTGTTTTCCAATATAAATCTCTCTCTATAACAATCGATCTGGCCTCTCTGGCACGTCCCCCCATAGTTTCCCTTCAATTTTTTGGATAGGCCCCATTTTACCTTTTTCCTGTACTACAAAAGCAATCTATTCCCCCCAAAAGGAAGGAAGGAAGGAAGGAAGGAAGGAAGGAAGGAAGGAAGGAAGGAAGGGGAAAAAAGGAAGAAAGAAAGAAAGAAAGAAAAGAAAAAAGGCTTTCCTTGATGACTCTTCTAAATTAAATTCAACATGGTGATTCCCCTTTACAACTGGCCTACTCCTGCTTCAGACTAAGGATTCATCATTGGTAAATGAAATAAATTTCTCTCCAGGATTCATAGCACCCAATAATATAAGAAATCATATAGAGAGCACCTGCTCTGTGCTACTCACTGTGTGTGATGCTGAGCTTGTAAATAGGCACATTCACCAGGATTGGCAACAGATTTTGTAAACATCTTCTTGCCCGCCCACACATAAGCACTCATACAGTCAATCCAACCCGGCAGGAGCTGGGCCTCCAGCGTCCAGGTGCCCCCTACTTGCCCGTACAGAGTGCAGATCAACTTCCCAGTGATCTTCAAGTATCCCAGTGTGCAAGGAAATACCTCCACATCGGAATCTTATTCTTTGTGAGGAGAAGATAGGCATTACAGAAGTCATGAATGTAAATGTTTCTGTTTAAGGAATATGAAAATAAAAATAATAAAACACAGCTTACATTTAATGAAAATGTTCACAACTGCCCATAAATACTTCCAACTCCAGCTCTTGCTCAGGAAGATAATCTTCCTCACTTCTTTGTACTTCCATTTTTTTTTTTTTATCACTTACAGTGAATTGTAATTGCTGGGTAATTTACCTGTTCTCCCACTAGACAGTCAGCTCAGAAGCAGTAGTTGTTCATTCAGTGTTGCTTCCCAAGTATCTGGCACAGTGCTTTGTAACACGTACATGCTGTACGAGCATTCACTGAATGAATGGGTGAATGAATGAATGAAAGAATGAACAAGTGACGTATAAGAAGAGAAGAAAATCCAAACCGATGAGGCCTGAAATCTTCAAAGACTAGGAGGGATGAAAGTTCCTGGGGCATTTGTGAAATGGCAGAAAAATGAACACGCTAGTAAACAGGGCCAGTCAGTGAGAGGAAGGCGGACAGGAAAGGCTCAGTGGGGAAGAGCCCCAGATGCTGAGGAGGCTGGACGTAATCTTAGGCAATGAGAATCTTGGTTCTGTCTTCCTGGAGCCCTCTAACCCTCTGGCAGGTACATCAACATATAGCCATACTTCATTAAGGAGATGAGAGTGCAAGCAGAATGAAAGTCCCTAAATTCTATTCAACAACAACAGAATCCTATTCAACAAACCCGATTTAAAGTTGGCAAAAGACTTAAATAATCTTTTCTTGAAAAAAAGATACACAAATGGTCAATAAACTCAAGAAAGATAATCAACATCACAAATCATTAGGGAAAGGCAGCTCAAAACTCCAGTGAGACATTATTTCACACACGTTATCAAATAAACAGCACGTGACAAGTACTAGTGAGGACATGGAGAAACTGAAACTCTTGCACATCCATAGTGAAAGAGCAAAAGGGTTAACACCACTGTGGAAAACAGCACGGCCGATCCTCAAAAATTCGAACATAGATTTATCAGACGATCCAGCAATTCCGCTTCTGACTAGATATCCAAAATAAAAAGCAGGGACATGAGCAGATATCTGTATGTGAATGTCAATAGCAACATTATTCACAAGAGCCAAAACCAGAAACAATTCAAATGTCCATCAAAAAAATGAAAAGCTGAACAAAAATGAAAATGTGGCATATTCTTCTTCTTTAAAGATGAAGGGAAGAAAAGAAGGAAGTTCTGGTACACATTACAACATGGATGTATCGTGAAAACCTTATGCCAGGTAAAATAGCCAGATACAAAAGGGCAAACAGTGATCCCACTTACGTGAGGTACCTTGTGTGGTCAAGTCTCTATGAATTTGAAGGTACAGTAAAGAGGTCATTAGAGGCCATGGACGGAGAGAATGGGGAGTTATTGTTGAACGGATACGAAGTTTTAATATGGCACACTGAGAACGTTCTGGAGATAATGATGGTCACACACTGTGAATGCATTTAATACCATTGAAATAGACATGTAAAATGGTTAAAGTAGCTAAGTCTTATATACACTTTACCAGGTTTTAAGAGTCAGAATTAAAAGTTCCTTGGCTTTTCCTTGCTTCAGCAAATTAGAGGGACTGGGGAAAGCCCCAGGGCCCCAAAATCTCCTCACTTTCTATCAAAATCATAGTTTGAAACATATCAAATTGGGTATTTACACTGTTATCCACTAGCCCTCTCTACTCCTCCCAAAATCTTAATGAATGACCTTCCATGACACTTTTGAATCATGCCTCCACTCAAAAAGATTCCCCCAGTGTTCTCTGGGCTCCAAGTTGGTACTAGAGTTTCAGTATGACCTCAGTGTGTTCCCCCAAGAGCTCGTGTGCTAAGAGCCTGGTCCTGGAGTGCCCCTGAAATGCCCCATGCTTTCCAATGTTGTCAATTGCCTATGGATACTGTGTGCTGTTGGGAGGTGGGGCCTGGCTGGAAGCACCAGCTGCTTGGGGCCTGTCCTGGAAGGCCATGTGCTAGTTCCACCCTTCCTTCCTCACCTGGCTTCATGTCTGCCGAGCCGTAAGCAGCTCTTTCTCCAGCTGCCACCTCTGCCATGTGTCTCAACCATTGCTGGCTGCCCACAAATAGACTGTGACCTTCTGAAACTGTGAGCTAAAATAAGTCTTTCCTCTCTTAAATTGTGAATGTCACATATTCTGCTGCAGCAATAGGAAGGCAACTAATACAAAAACACATACCAGATAAGTAGGATTGTTGTGACTTTGCTTGACCGTGTGATTTAAAAACATCTGCAACTGGTTTGTGGGAGGAATTTAGAAAAGTTTGAAGGTGCCGGCTACAAAAGCCTTAGAATGCTATCAGCTGAGTTTGATGGATGATTCTAGTCAGAGCTCAGAAGACCAGAATGCTTATAGAAGTGTGAATTGCAAAGGCCAAGCTCAAAAAGTTTCAAACGAGAAGGAACACATCAATGTTAATTGGTCAAAAAACCTGCATGCTACACTCTGACAAAATGTGTATCAGCATTTCGCCCTTGTCCAGGGACTTCTCCTGAAACTGAGAGGACTCAGCGATGAACTATGTAGTCTAGTAGAGAAATTTCAAAGCAACCCAGTGCTTACGCTGGGAAATGGGTACTGTTTGCAGCTTTTGCCTGCTATACACCAAGAAAGAGGGGAAAATGGCAGAAGAGTGTGTGCTTGTTAAAGCAGTAAAAAGGAGCCAAGTGCTTGCAATCTGGACTGTAAAAAGGATACCTGGAGGGTGGATCAGAAGTCAACAGGACCCCTCCTTTTACCAATTAAAGGGTGGAAAAGTAAAGACTCTTGCTCTGAAAATAGCACCCCAGGGCATCCTGTAGGGCCAAAGGAAAAAAAGCACTTGATGGAGTTCAACCATATAAGAAGTCAGAAGCCTCAGCAACATTTGCTCAAGGGGGTCAAACATTGGCCGAGCCAGTGGCACACCTTGGTGATCTCCGTGTGCTGCTGATTCACAGGCAAGCATAGTGCAAGAGTTGTGAGATTTTGTAGGTTTCCACCCAATTTTCAGAGGAAAGCCTTGGAGGCCCAGCAGTGTGCCCCTGGAATTGTATAAAGTGTCCCTGTAAGCAGCTTTTTCTCCAGCTACCACCCATGCCATGTGTTTCCACCATTGCTAACTGTCCATAAATGTACTGTGACCCTCTGAAACTGTGAGCTAAAATAAGTTTTTACTCCCTTAAACTGTGGATGTTAGATATTCTGTCCCAGCAACAAGACAGTAACTAAGACACTGCTTATTTGCCATGTTGTGGTGCCATCACAGGGGTCCTCACCAGAGACCAAAACGATGAGGTCACCGGATCTTGCACATTTCTTCTCCAAAGCTGTGAACTAAATAAATTCTTTTTTAAGTAAAGTATCCAGCCACTTATATTTTGTTATAGCAACAGAACACAGACTAATAGGGAGAAGTAGCATCTCTAGTAGCATTGCTAGGTTATGTTTACCTAGCTCTCACCAATGTTTTTACCTAAATTATTGCATCTACCCGATCCTACATTGTTTAATACTTGATGCTTTTAAATACATGAAAATAATGGCTGTCATAAATAAGAAGGCAGACCATAAATAAGAAGTGTGATTTTCCTGCCTCTCTTTAGAATGAAGCTATCATGAACCTGCTGAGAAAATTCACCTATCTAGAGGAAGAAAATGTACCTTCTACCCTCAAGAAATGCCATGTCTGACCAAGATGTTTTTAATAACAAAAGGCAAAATCATGGTAGGAGCAGGCAGGAAGGCAAGGAAAGTCAGGCTGAGTCACCACAGCATCACATAGGAATTTTTTATGCTAAATACATGTCAGTCACAGGTGGTTATTTGAAACATTAACTGATATTTACCAGTATTTCCCGTAACTGTCATCCTTTCTACCACTCAGGCAGATGAGAAAAAAAATTTTTTTTGTTCCCTCAGGAAAAACCTGACGAAGGAAAAAATGAGAACAATAGTTTGAGAGAAAAGGTTTTTGGGATTCAAAAGCCTAAGACTTGGGGCATAAGCAAAAGATTTGGAATAAAATGTGACCAGTTGAAGCCAGTTTTCCCTGTTCCCAAAAGCTAGATAAAGGTTGCCCCACCTGGGGGCAAAAAAGAGAAGAATCACAGGTTTAGAAACCATCGAGCCTCTCTGAATGGCTCTTATCCCCTGCCCTGCCCGGATCAGCGCATCCCATGTGTCCTGAGAGGGCACCAACGCCCGCTTCATGAGAAGACAGCCCAAAGGTGCAGCAAGACGACCAGGTCCGTACAGTGTGCAGAGCACAGGAGCACCAGGGTGAGTGTGAAGAGCGGAAGGTGTCATTCAGCTTTGTGGACTTCCCATGGCCCTAGAGTAACCAGGAAGCAACGTTCATGGGCATGGGCGGGGGAGGATCCCAGGTAGCTGGACGCAAGAACCACGGAGATACAGAATGTGTCGGCACAAGCTTCCAAGAGTGATCCAGGTGAACAAGGAACAGGTTTCCACTTAAGAATGAGGATGACTTAACAAGTGTATTGACAGATAACACCCCGGAACCGGGGCCCCTCGACTTCCGTGAGGGAACACAAGCCTGTCACCCCCTAACCTAAGCTTAAATCCTATCCCAGGAGACAGAGAGAAGATTTGGAATTTATTCGGATGACATTTCTGTCTATTGACGCAATGTAGATTCAAATTAGAAATTCTGCACTGATGGAAGGAACAAAGTTGTCATACCTCTTAAAAACCTGAATTTGTGGTCTCTGATTCATGGCTGCTCCATATTCATGTGTTTGTTACCTATTAATATTCAGTAACATTTTCCTCAATGCTTAAGTTCTAATGTTGGCATATGATGGGAAAACCGAGTATATTCGCAACGATCCCCTGAAAAAGCTCTTCATTTACTCAAAAATATAATACCATGCCATCACTCAATTCAAAGAAGCCAGCTTTTCCTCTAACTTTGAAACAGATTGCTGGCTTCTGTGTTCCAACTGAGCACCAAATATAGTAATTGGCTTTTGTTTGGAAGTATGTTGTTCAAAAATTAAAAATAAATGTTTGTCTTCAAATGTTAAAATCTCACACCTATTACGATCTCACCACACTGAGGAACCAGGACCTCATCAGGGGAAGAGCCCCTTCCCACTCCGGGCATCCTCCCATTGATGGCAATGGGTGGAGAGTTGCGCTCACAGCTTAAATTATCTTTTCTTCCTCGAGGAGCCTACTAAAGTCACACAAGTCTTCTCCATACGTATTTTGTGTGGCTGTGTAAATGTTGCCTTTAAATCTAACTTACTGCGTGCTGGAGCTTGTGTGAAATGAACATTCTGGTAAGCATATGTCTGTCGTAACTTCAGAGCAACCTTCAGGCCAGACTTTATTACTTCTCCAAAAGACCCTGTCAGTCCAAAGTATTCATCAGATATGTTTTCTGGAAGGTTCTGTGGGTGCAGAGTAGGAGTTTGCATCACCCCATACACAGCTTCATGACCAAAACCCTAATGGCCATCCTTCCACAGGCAGGGAGCCTCGGGGCCATCGTCCTCACCACCCTGCTCCTCTTGGCTCCAGCCTGCCATCCCTGTTCTGCCCCTTTCCACATTTCCCCTCTCCACCTTCTGCATAAGCTCTGTAGATTCGAACCTCATCCACCCTACCATTAATCTGCCCAGCAAGAAGCCACCCCTCTCCACCAGAAACCGCTACCTTAAAAGGTAAAAGAAAGCATGCAACCATTATTACATATTAACACATTATGAATAGGACCTGAATTTAGCTTAGTGCCTTAACATCTGCCACATATGAATGAGCCAAATGTGGTAGATATTTCACATTGATTATCTCACTAATTTTCTCTATCAACCCCAGGAATGTTCTCCAGTTTACAAAAAAGGAAACTAAGGGTCAGAAATGTGACAGTCATATAGCCAAAGTCTCAGCTCAACCTAAAATACACAGGCTTATTCACACAACCCTGCCTTTGACCCCAGAAAAGTAACACACCTTTCTCACCCAAATTCCCATTTTATGTCCAGGGAGTCAGATTTTAAGATCATCATCCTAGAGTGGTAGTCAGGTGAAGATAAAGCCACATATCGTAGGATAAATGGGCCCTAAAAATAAGTGAAACAAAGACTCGTGGCCAGCAGATGCCCCCCTTCCTGGTAGAGATGGTTTCAGAACAGAGTTCTGACCGGTGATGCATAAATGGATGTGTTGGACAAGAGTCCCAGGAAAGCATTCCATAAGGGAGAAACCAACCCTTCCCTCTTCTTCCTGCCTGAACCAGGATGCCACCCCAGAGGCACAGCAACCATCTTGTGCCACAGACACAAAAGCCACCCATTAACATGACTCCATGGAATAATGAAAAGAACCTTGATACATGGTTGGAACATGTGTCACCTCTAGACCACCTACCCTGATCTATTGTTTGTAAGGAGGAAAACAACTATTTGCCAAAATCTCTCTTCATAAAGCTTTTGGTTATCTGCAGCCCAACACATTCCATCCCTTCTGTGTGCTGTTTCACAGTTAATAGATGGTCTCTTTCCTGCTGTGGGACACACTCCAGCCTTGCACCAGGCAGGACCAGTTCCTCTGCTCTGCACATATGCTCTGTTCAAACACATCAAAATTTTTCCTTCCGAGATTTGCAAAAGCCAAGCCTGTCCAACCTGGGCATGGGCAGAGGAAAACTCATTTAGCAAATATCACAACTCAACAAACCAAAGGCACGCAGGCTGTGTCTGCATGGAGTGTGTGATTAAAAAGATTAAAATTATCATATACTCATGGGAAAAGTTATTTTCATACATTTTGTTTTTAATAATCAACTCTCCTTGGCTAGAAGTCATCTTTGCTTGGTCTCAGGAGGGCTCCTGATGCACACTGAGATCTCAGTAACAGACTTCAGGTCGGAAAGAGAAATTCTGCAGTGTCACTAAAAAAAAACCACTAAGTGGTTTCCCTAATGATTCTGGGCTAGAAGCTTGGGAAATCTGAAAACCAAAGGAGACGCCAAGTCTGCCAGAAAGAAAGGAGCCTCTTGGTGAGTCGGCAGCCATCCTTTGCCCTGGGTGAAGTGTTCGTGATGATGTCAGCAGGAGCGACCCGGTGAGCAGCCGGGTTTCCATACCCCTACCCGCACTAAAAGGCACAGAAGAAGCCATGGCCTCTCTGGGCACTGTTGCCCCTCAGATGCGGGGCCAAGAGCATCCCAGGACTTGCTACGCTGCGATAAGGCATATATATATATATCAAACTTTAGACATTAACCCCCATTTACAACATTTGTTCACAACATACGGCCACGAACCTTTTTAGTAAATCACTTGAGAGAAGATGTCTTGCCCCAAATAAAAGATGTTTGCCAATTTCTTGGTAAGGCAGAAGAAGAGCTCTTTATCAAAAGCATATTAGCATATTTTGCCTCATTAATAACTTCACTGCAGCATTAATTTGCCTAATTATCACATTTGGAATTCAACATGGTATCTAATTAATTCAAAACTCCAAAAACAAATCCAGAATTATAAAGCACACCGCCAAGCTCCTGCCTCGGCGCCTTCTTTCCTCAGTGTCCGTGTTTGTGTGAGCAAGTGTGTGTGCGCTTCTGAGCCTGAGAGTGAACCCGTTTTTCACCCAGTCCTGGGCAATACAAATCCATTATTTTAATAAAACCGCTTCCTCTAATGAGGTGAGCCTGGCAGTTTGTGTTTCCTAAGTTACCCTCAACCCTCTTTCAGTTCTTCTGTTCCTTCGTTATCACAGTCTTTCCCGACATTGGCAGGAATGTCTACTTCAAGAGCAGAAATGACTTTTTGGCTTAAAGAGCTGTGTCATCTTCCTCCTCTGCCAGCCACTGAGTCAACTCACAGTATTTGTCCACATTTCCCTCCATGCAACGCCCTTTGAACCAATTTTCAGCATCCCTGAGTAAATACCATACAGCATTATCAAAAATCAAAATCAAATTCTTCCAAAAAGTTTCATCTAAAAAAAAAAATGAAACTGCAGGAAACTTCTCTTCCAGGGCTCAAAACAACACCTTTTTACTGAACAATATCACTCTTGTTTTCCCACATACTTTCCACAAGAATATTGGATTTTAACAATAGACCATATGTTATCATTGCAGTAGAAAGATACAGAAAAGACCTAGGCATGACATTACAAGGGTTAAAAAAAAAAAAAGTTGTTCAAAGAAACACTTTCTCTTTTACGACAGCTTTGAGGCCATTTTTAAAGCATAAACTTGTGGCCAAGAACAGTCAGGTCAGGTCAGTATAATGTGGGTATTTAAATTCTAAAAGATGCTATTAATTACCCAATGGGAAATACAGCCCTGGCAATCTAAGATGTACAACGTGGAGTCAACCATCATCAGGTAATTAATTCCAACTCAAAGAGCAGATATTTATAGATTACAAGTTGCATCCTGCTGTATAGGTCAGATCCTTACCAGTGATAATCTACTCCTCTAAGCAGATAATTTTTTATATGAATGTATATTTCATAAGGTTAGTGTTTGTGTTCTTCTATGCTAGAATCATGACCAATTGATCCTGAATACCACCAATGACCAAAGAGAAGTGGGAAATGTATTGCTTCAGGTATGGAGTTTTGTTTTCGGGCACACCTAGCAGCAACATCCCCTTAGACTCTCTGATGCCCTTGCCAATATACCCAGAATGAACAACCCTAAAACCAGGTGGGTAAATTTTTACACCGCACATTCCTATGGTAGAAGAAGGACCTGTAAAGATCTTAATATACCTTATCTTGATTATCTTAGCATCAGAAGTAGATTGCAGATGTCTCAATGTTAAAGAACAATGGTCCTGGGGAAACATCAGCCACTCAACCTTCAACAGCAGAAATTATCTCTTCCAAGTCAATTGTGAATAATGTCACTACCCATTCTCTTTTACCCTGGAAGAACAAATCTATTCATCCGTGTTGCTGATCACTGCAGCCTCAAGTTTTGCCCTTTGCCAAAGGGAAGTTAGGATAGAACCAGAGAGCTGCTGAACAACCAGCCTTACACCAGTGACAGACACAGGCTTTGCCTAAATCGCCAGTAAAAGAAAAACACATTAAAGGCTCTCTCTCATACCCCTGAAAATAAGCACGAATCTATATCATAAAACTGCAGTGCCAACGGGAGAGATTTATTGCTAATTTAGAGGACATGAAGATGTGAGTCTGAGGTTAAACAATACAAGCAAGGAGCATTGTAAGTGGTGCCGGCCACCTCCCACCCGTGTATGCTTACTTCTGTGAGCCCGGGGAGGTACAAAGGTGATGTTTCAAATCTCAAAAGAAAAAATTTTAAGGAAAAAGAAAAACACCAAAGCATTTTAATCCTTCATGCTCAATAAAGACTGTGCAGTTATAAAATCCCTCATTTAAATGCCTGCGGTTTTAATATAAAATGTATTATACAGGAAAAAGGTTTTATTATCACTAAATGCTTGCTGCAATCCAACGAAAGAAGAAACTGACCTTGATTCTCTATCTTCTGCTTTTCCCCTATATTACCCTTACTGTTATTTACTGAACATACTTTCATTATCTCTTTTTCTTTTGGGGGAAATAATGATTTTTCTCTAGAAGGTCAGAAAATATGCATTGTTTTTTCAAGTCAACTCAACATACCATTTCACAAAAAAAATGCTAATACAAGAATAACTCCTACTCTGGAGACCAAAGAAACTTAATCTCAAAAAAACGATAATGGAAACTGGTTTCCTTTGGTCTTGCAGATTCAATAAGAGGGAAAAGGAAATTCAGAGAGCAAGTAGTAAGGCAAAAGGAAGGTGAAAGATCAAAATATCGCCCATCTACAAGTTATAAATAGGAAATTTGTAGAGAAAAAAGAGACAAAAATGATCACTCTCTGGTAAAAATAGTCACTTATAAGTGCAAAACTAAGACATTATGATGTCACTAAAGTGATGAATGCCTGTATCAGGAGGGGTACTAGAGAGTAACAAATTGCACACTCATGCTGGACAAACCAATTGCCTTAATAAGGAGACTAATTCACAAAAATGGAGCAGTATTTAGGGAAATGTTATGGTTTGGATCTGTAGTATCCTTCCAAAATCTTCATGTATTTAGAGCCTTGTGCTCTTGGGAAGTGGGGCCTGGTTGAAAGGGGCAGATGCCTGGAGCTTAACCTGAAAGAATTGTGTCTACTAGTTGAGATTGGGAGTTGCCCAGAGCAAAGCACTCAGGTTTGTGTCATTGACTTGTGAGCCAGGAAGTGAGCGAGGAGCACCTACCCTGGGCATGAGAGGCTAGGAAGGTTCTGCCCAGCCTGAGTCTTCAGATACCAACTTTCTCCTCCCTTCACTTTGCTCTTATTTCTCTTGGCTTCTGTCTGCAATGCTGTGTGCAGCTCTCCAGCCTCTGCCGTGTGCTTCCTCTATTGCCAGCTGCTCATGAACAGACTAAGTGAGGCCTTCTGAAACTACAAGTTAAATAAGTCTTTCCTCCCTTAAATTATGGTTGCTGGGTTATTTTGTCTCAGCAACAAATAAGTAACTAACACAGGAAAGCTCAAGTGATAATGCGATCTACAAGGGCTAGCAATAGCAAGGAGCTGTTACCACCTCCTATGGTTTAGATCTGGAGTGTCCCCCAAATGTCTCACGTATTTGGAACTGTGTGTGATTGGGAGGTTGGGCCTGCATGGAAGGGACAGATGATTGGGGTTTGACCTGGAAATACTGTGTTAGCTTGTTGAGATTGGGAGATTGCTCAAGGCAGAGCTTTCAGGTGGTTTGTTTGTTTGTTTGTTTGTTTGTTTGTTTGTTTGTTTGTTTGTTTTTGACTTGTGATCCAGGAAGTAAGGAAGGAGAACCCACCCTGGCACCCAACTGCCAGCTTCAATGAAATAAAGGAATGAAGAAGAAACATTGTTAAGCTTCTTCCTGGGAAAGCTCAGACCTTGCCTGAGTCTCCAGAAATCAACTTCCTCTTGTCTCACTTGGCTTTCTGTCTGCAATGGGGTGAGCAGCTCTCCAGCCTCTACCATGTGCTTCTACTATTGCCAGCTTCTCTATGAATGGACTGAACTTCTGAAACTGTGAACTACATAAATCTCTCCTCCTTTAAGTTATGGAAGTTGAGTATTCTGTCAGAGCAATAAGAAAATAACTAAGACACCACCGTAAGTGGAAAAAGGGCAAGGAAAGAAAGCCCTTACTAAAAGCCAAAGGGGAGGGCTTCTTGAACAGTGCAGGAGTTGTCAGGCTTAACAGCAGTGCATACTTGTAATCCTAGCACTCTGGAAGGCTGAGGCAGAAGGATCACAAGTTCAAATGCAACCTGGGCAAGTTAGTGAATTAGTGAGAACTTGTCTCAAAGTAAAAATCAAAGAAAAAAGAAAAGAAAGGGATAGAAACACCATCAGAGAATACTGGACAAACCAGCACCCAATCTCAGTTCCCACCACTTCATGTCTCCAGAGCCCTATTTTTGTTTCTCATTAGCCCAGCCCAACTGCAAGCCAAAGACCAGGGCATCTATTGAAATCGTTACTACCAATCAATCTGCCAGGGCACAGAGCAGAGATGGAACTTAAGGACAAATTGAGGAGAACCGGTATGTTAAGGTCAAAATTTAAAATAAAAAAAAAACCCAGACAAAACAGAAAGTAAAAATTTCATAAGAGCAGTCATTCAGAACCTCATAATAAGAAGAGTGAATTCACACAGAACTCTGATGTCAGACAGATCTTGATTGAAAGAGAAACTAGCTCAACTAACAATTTTATAATGGTGATAATCTGACAGGTGAGCCTCAGTTTCTCCCACTGTAAAATGGAGATAATGCCATAAACCGAGTAACGAATCATTCCTAATGATAGGCAGGAGTTTAGAAAAGAAAAAGTGCAGAATAGGGTATCTGGTAGAGCCATCCCTCCAGAAGCTGTTTTTCAATTCAGGCAGCTTTTCAGTTGAGGTTGTTTTTCTTTTTCTCTAGTCCAAGTGGTTAATATCCTTCATTTTCCTAAAGTTAGCAAAATAGATACATTTTCTTTACCTTCAAGCAGTCCCGACTTCCTGAGGAAGTGCTGGCTTTTTTCCTGTTAAGAGCATATGAAGGAACCAATCATTGAGAGCCACCTCATAGCTCGAGCCAACCATTGGGAGCTATCTCATGGCTCCAACCTCCCCCTTTGTTCTGAGTCATACACCAACGCCTTAGACCCTACCAGCTGTTGTGCTGGGGAGCTTTTCTTTGTTTCTTTTTGTTTTCTTCCTCTAAGGGAGACCTACTTGAGTTTCCTCTTGGTTTCTTGGTTAAGGGCTTCTCAGTTCTGTTCTGTTAAGAGACAGGTTAAGCCTCTTACATGTTCCTGACAACAATGAGCGTGGTTCAGTAAACATGCTTGCATTATTTTCAGGTTCCCTCCACTTTATTCTTAACCACATGAGAGACCATGGACCTAGGAACCTTCCCACTCTCCAGTAGAGAAAATTTACCTCAACACCCACACAAAAAAGCCAGTCTTTCAACAGACTGATACTAATTCCTCCAACTTGCCCCTTCATACATATTTTTCCTCCCTAAAGAGACTTTTCACCGAATTCATATTATGAAGAAGATAAGGAAAGTTGAGCCACTCGTTTTTTGGGTACAGACACAGCTGTGCTTTATTACATGGGAGGAATGAAGGACATTCATTCCTTTATTCTTCATTCCATTGTTAGCTTCTATCAATATGATTTTTGTCCAGTAAACTCTCAGCCAGAGAAAATAAGTTTAGGGGAACCCTATTCAGACCACCGCAATATTCCCTCTTACAGGGCTCTTAGGCCATGTCGCTGGTTATGGCAGAGCTGCTTCCAGGGATGTGATGTGTTCAGGCACCTGAAGGGTGATAGGTCTTCCTCCTGGTTTCCTTCATTCACCCTGAATCAGAAGCAAGCAAGCACTGTAACAGGGTTATACACAAATCTCTGCTAAGAAACTAACAGTAAGCCCTTTTTTTTTTAAGAACAACGCATATCTGTTTCCTTTTGTCTTCTGAGAGACTGCGTCTCATTCCTTAGGGCCATTCCCCAGCACAAAGTTTGCTACCACACTCTAGCTTTCATGAGACATGAGGCAAGAAACTTTACAGCTCCTCTGCACTAAAATGTAATAACTTTCTCCACACGGCTGCACAAAGGATTTCTCTGGGAACAAGGGACCAAGTTTCACAGTTGCATAAATATAAACTAAAGTAGAAATCCATCTTTGAGTCTGCAGGCATGCAGTCAACATTCCCATTTTTCAAAAGTCTCAAGGTCATTCTTCACTATGTGTTCTTTCGGTTCAGCTTTAAAGTTAAGCTACTTTAATAATTCATGATATCATATCCATTAAAATATGAGTATTTTCTACCAAAGGAAACAGCTTCCCCACACAGACACCCCACACCACCCCCGCCTTCTCGGTTAAGAGGCCCAGACGCGTCCCCGCATAGGAGAACACTGGCATCCTGTAGCAGCACCAAAGAAGTTTCAGGGAGAGGCTTACAGTTTTGACTGCCTCTGAGCACAGCCAGTTTTATCATGAAAAGCCAGTGCCATATGTCAAAGGAGACAGGTTAAGCCTCTTAAATGTTCCTGACAACAATGAGCTTTCATTTGTAAAAAGTAAACATCTGCCTCCTGGGGAAATAATCCGGAAAACAACGGGGATGGTTATTTGTTGGAGTTATTGCGTCTGCACTGGAGAGTGGGGAGTTTCGGATGTGCATGGTACATGAAAATACAGGCAATTTCTTAAACATGTTTTTTAAAAATAATTTGCAACCTTCTTTCAAAAACATCAAAGAGGAACTTATTGTGCTATAAATAGAGAGAACTGATGACAGCAAAGATTGGGAAAGAGAACACCACAATCCAGCCTGTGGCTCTGCCGCTCGCGCTGTTGCTTGTCTTGGGCAAATTATCTACCTTCTCTGTGCCATATTCTCCATATTTCTATAAGTGAGGGTCAAAATTAAGTCTCTTTTACCAAAGGGAAAAGGGTGGTTACAAGTCATTGATGATTTATGACTTTAGAAGTCTTTTGTAAACTGTACAGCAAAACAATGTTAAAGTGGTGCTTGGTATTAAGAGGACAAAAAAAAATAGACATTTGCTGTACACTTTTAAAAGTCAATAGGCAGAAGATTTATTGCCCAAATAGAAAAAGAAATCTCCTCTCACTTATGGATGTTTCCTGGAAATGCCCGCAGCTCCCAGCTTATCTCTCTACAGCTAAATGTGCAGGTAACCATGGTCAATTGAATGTTGCCTGGTAAAAGCAGCGAACACTGTGATCACTGGTATGCCTGGGGTAAAGGAAAGATCATCGTCACCATCCTCATCAGTTCTTTGGTCTGCAAAATTCTCTTTGGACATTTTCAAATTTGATACTCCTAAAAGCTATAAGTAGACAGTTTTATTTTAAAAATGAGAAAAGCTGACCTTCAACGAGAGCCTAAATCATGCACAGGTAACAAAAACAGTATTAAAGGCAAACCTAAGGAGAGGGATTACTGATTTTCATCCACTCCTTCTTCAAGCCCCACTGGCCCTCTAAAACATGTAGCAGGATGCCAATCATTCTTTCTCCTATCTTTTTTGCTTGTCTCCTCCTGGGTTTGTGAAAAGGCCTGCCTCTTGATTCCCCAGTCAATTCCTAATCGAAGACTTGGCACGTACATCTACCTAAAAAGATTTGTTGAGTGAATGGGAAAACAAAGTAAAGAGTAGGCAAGGAAAACAATGGTGTTCTTGTTCTTTCCTTTTTTCCTCTCTCTCCTTAACTTATAGAAAAGTCTCTCTACTTCTAAAATTTCCTAGGCATTGGGAATGTGCCTCTCTCCTGGGCTCAATTACGAAGTCCGTAGTTATTTGGAGGGAGGCCAGAGTGCAAGAAAGATTCAGGAAGGCTCCAGGCATGTGCAGCTGGTTGGGGAGGTGATATGGAAGGGAGAAATATAGCAAAATGCCTCCAGAAATCATTTCAGGAACAACTCAGGGACGTGTTTACAAAAACCTGACCAAACTTATCAATTGTAGTCTGGACTCAGACCATGTGTGAAACTTCATCCGCTGATACAACAGCCAGCATTGAATCCGAGGCGGGATAATAGAACAGCGTAGATGTCACAGCCTTGGCTCAACGTGTGCTGTAAAACTTGCATCTCTAAGCAAATACACCTGTGCTAAATGACCCCTCTAAAGGAATAGGTTGTGCCAACTCAAGCAAATCATTTTTTAAAATCTTTTGCATAAAGGCTTACTTTTAGGGTAAAAAAAAAGACAACAAACTGCACTAGTGTATACTTTTTTTCTCCGCATCTCAGTTGGGTATGCTTCCCAACTTCGCCAACACTCCATGTGCTAGGTTCACAACCCTGGTACTTATTTTTCTTTATATTTTTAACTTGAAGTTGTCAAGCATTTGCAGAAGTATTAAAAAATACACCTCAGGGATTTATAATCTAGTCTCAATATCAATTGTCTCATGGCCAACTTTGTCATACCAACAACCCCACTCTCTCCTTGCCCTTTTTCCTGTATTAAATTATTTTTAATCAAATTCCAGAAATGATATCACTCGATTCATAAAAATCTCAAGGCTTCCAAGGACAATGTTCTGTTTTGTTTGTTTTTGAGGGAAATTTTATTTTAGCTCACAGTTTCAGGTGATCTCAGTCCATTCGTGGGCAGCCAGAAATGGTGAAAGGATATGGCAGAAGGCCTAGCTGAAGAAGATCTGTTGATCTCATTGTAACAGAAAAAAGAAAGAGAGAAGGGGTGCTAATGAGGGAGGTAAACTCTCCAGGTTGTGTCCCAGTGATCTAGGCCCACTTACTAATAGTGTATGCAATCATGCGCTGATACAATTAACAAGCGCGATCTAATCATTTTCCAAATACATGAGGCACTGGGTAACATTCTTGACCCAAACCACAGCAACCCACCCTGGCACCTCTAAGGCTCATGGCCACCTCCTTAAGCAAAGTGCATTTAGTCTATTTCTAAGAATTGCCAATGTCTTAATAGCTCCAGCAGTAGTATAAAGTCCGCTGATAAAAGGCTCCCCTGAGACTGAAGGCAAACTCTCAGCTGTTAGCCCCTATAAAGAAAAATAAAATCAAAGAAAAGTTAAACACTTCCAACATACAATGGCACTGGGTAAACAGTACCGTTCTAAAAGGGAAGGATGGAAGGATAGAAAGAAGCTGATCAAAGCAACTCAGCAAGGCAAACACTAAATTCCGTAGCTCAATGTCCAGCACTTAGGACAAGCTGTAGCAAGATTTTAGCTCCAAAGGACTGAAGCAGACTCACCCTTATAATAGACAACGATTTTTCTTGAGAAATCTTTCTGTCATCTTTTTTCTTTTTCCCGGCACTGGATATTGAACTGCAGGTCTTTGTACTGAGCTAAATCCCAAACCTCTTTTCCATTTTTTTATATCTTAATTTGAGATAGAGTCTCACTAAATTACCAACTTGCCCAGGCCTCCCAAAGTGCTAGAATTACAGGCATGCACTGCCGTGTCCAGCTCCTGACATCATTTTTAACCTTTGTCTTCATCCTTTATACCCAAAGTATCAGTAACTCATGATAGTCCTTTTTTCCTCATGGTGTTTACATTTCGTTTGCATTTCTGCAAACCTCAACCAGATTTTGGTTTTCAATTTAGAAGACTTTCTGCTCCGTATTTTGGCTCTTGTTTTCCTTAGTTTAAAAACCTACCCTGGGAACTTCTGTTCTCATGTCTGATACTAGGTTAACTAGCATGACAAAGCAACTTAAAAGTGGACAGATATCTTCATAGTATACAAAAATCACAAAACTAATTCTTGAAAGATGGGCGATTACTAAATTGAGGGGTCTGCTCACTACCAGCTATATAGTAGTAAGCTAAGTCCAAGCAAAGCACAGTAGTCGTGGTGAGCACAGTCAGCAGAAATCATTGACTTGGTCAGTCAAAGTGAGCGTAGTCTGTAAAACACGGTGCAAAAGTTGAGAAACTACCTAGAACAGCCCACATCTCTCAATCACTTAGCCAAGGACGGAGCTATACATGGGTAAGAAAATTTAAACAAGGCTTATTAGAATATGACTTTTGTAATGTTGATACTAGAACAGAACTACTAGAGTTTAGCAGTGTTGGGGTATGCTATCTTTCCTACTAAGCAATAGGAAATTGACATTGATACCTTGTTTACGACCCAAATGTCTAGCTCAAACGTCTGACACCGTGCTGGAGTATAACTTTCCAAATAAGTGTCGCAACAGATTTTCCTTTCCAGAGTTTAAAATAGCCTTGACAAAATTGAAATGCTACAAAAAGAAAAAAATAATAACGATGAGTATTGTGGTTTGGATCTGGAGTGTCTCCCAAAAGCCCTGTATGTTTGGGTATATTGGAATACCTGTGGAACCATGTTGTTGGGAGGTGGCCAGAAGGGGCAAATGCCTGGGGCTTGACCTGAAGGGAGTATGTCAACTTGTTGAGATTGGGAGGTGCCCAAAGCAGAGCTTTCAAGTACATGTCATTAACCTGTGGGCCAGGAAGTGAGGGAGGGTCACTCACTGGGTATGGACAGTGGACAGCCTGACTGGCAGCTTGAAATAATAAAAGAAGAAAGAAGAAGAAACAATGTTACAATCCACCCTCCCCCCCCCAACAAGGCTGTCCCCTTAGTCTCCAGACATTGACAGGCTCCCCACTCACTTGACTTTCTGTCTGTCCTGCTGTGAGTAGCTCTCCACTACCTGACATGTGCTTCCACCATTGTCAGTCACCCATGAATGGACTAAGACTTTCTGAAACTGTGAGCTAAATAAATAAATCTTTCTTCCCTCAAGTTGTAGATGACTGGTGTTTAGCCACAGCAATGAGAATGTAACAGCTAGAGACTGAATCCTGTGCTTGTAGTATTTTGAAAAGGACTGATAAAAGTACCTTTGTATTTCCACAGATAATCCTTAAAAAAGCAAAAATTAAAAATAAATAGGAAATTTTAAAACCCAATCAAGTTCCACGGGATCTAAAATACTTTAAAATACTTAAAATGCTTTAAAATACTTAAAAGAGCAAATAACTTAAAGGTAAAAAAAATAAGAACAACACATCCAGCACAGATATCCTGTAAAAACAAGAAAAATAGACATTTCAAGTAACAAAAAGTTGTTGAGAATTATGGCCAGTGAACATGCATAAAGGACATGGCAGAGGATGTGCATCAAGTTTGGGTGATGTCATCAGATGGAGCAAGAAAGAATGTAGAGCCCAGGACTAATAAATAAGCTGGTAAACATGAAACACCGGTGCTTTTTCTTCTCATAATTTTCTTAAAAGAAAACTAAAACATAAATTATAATACCATAAGGTGAGATTTACAATTTATGTGAAAGACATGACAAAATACTATGTTGGGAGAGCGGTAAATGGGATCATACTAATGTGAGGTTATTAAATGTCAAGTGGGAGGCAGGAAGAATTAATGCTCAGGTGTGAAGCAGGAAATGAGTACAAGGCTGGGAGGAGACTAGAGTGTTGACTCTGACACCTGATAACCGCAAAGTGCGTATAAAAACTGAAGGTCTGACTCCACTCCAGGACATCTGGATTTGGCTAAGGACTTCCAGGAGACTTTAGAGTTAAAAAAATGACTGATAATGAAATGACGGGCAGTTTGAATTTTGGTGCAGAAATATCCATCATCACCTTCTGAAGTTAGACACTGAAAATGACTGTGGACCCTGTTGATGAGGTGTCCAAGACTGACTCTAACTTGCAGGTTACTGCAATCATCAGTTTCCAGAACTGAGATATACAACATGCTTAGAACCTGACATGGTGGTGCACTCCTGCCATCCCAGCACTCCTGAGGCTGAGACTGAGTGAGGGAGCAAGAGTTTAAGGCAAGCCTGAACTTCATACCAAGATTTTGTCTCAAAAAATTGGGGGGGGGGGGGGGGGGGGGTGTATGTGTGTGTGTGTGTGTGTGTGTGTGTGTGTGTGTGTATACATTCTTCTGCGTGGCGTCATTGCATATGGTCTTAGTTACTTTTTTATTGCCGTGACAAAATGGCCTGACATACACAAAATCAGGGGAGGCAAAGTTTATTTCAGCTCACAGTTTCAGAGGGTCACAGTCCCTCCTTGGGTGGCCCGCAAAAGTGGAAGCATGTGCTGGTGGCAGAGGTGGAGGCATCGTCTCACAACACTGCAAACAGGAAGCCAAGACACATCAAATTAAGCCAAGTCCAAGAGGAAGGGCAAAAGTTGCATTTGTCCTTCCAGGTTCCATCCCATAATCCACCCCTTCTGGGTACGACCTCAGTTTCTGCCCCTTCCAGGTTTAAACACTGACCACACACCTGTAATCTAATCCACACATCTGTGATCCAATCCACATGCCTGTCTTCATCCACATGCCCATACACTACGCCTCCAGTCCAGGCCCCAATCTCCTAACAGCAAATAATAGATAATCCATAACACTCAAATACATGAAACTTTTGGGGGACATTCCACATCCAAACTACAGTACGTATCATATCTTAAATTATGTTTTGTTAAAATGTGCTTGGAAGGATTCATATTGTATGTTTATCTTTACATCTATTACATACATTGTACCAACTATAATCAACCCTCAGTATACAAATAAGCAAGATTGGTTTCAGGATCCCCCTCAGATACCAAAATCCCCCAATGCTCAAGTTCCTCATATAAAATGACATAGTATTTGCATATAACTTATGCACCTCTTCCCATATACTTTAAATTATCTCTAGATGACTGATAACACCTAACACAAAATGAACACCGGAGTTGCAAATAGTTGTTGTATTCTATTGTTTAAGGAATAATGGCAAAGAATAAAAGTCTGTACATTTTAATACAGACATAATTTTTTACTGAAAATATTTGATCTACTAGTAGTTAAAATGCAGATGCAGAACCCGTGAGTACAGAGACCCAACTGTGTTATAGTCGTGGCATTTTCTATCATGGGCTTGGAGAAAACAGGCCCAGGACAGAAAATTAGCAGAGAATGAAGTGATCTTGAGAGCCACCAAGGTAAAAAGGAGCCAAGAGGATGTTGGCTCTTAAAGCCATTTCCATTAGCTGGTCAACATAACCTGCGAAGAACAGTTATCACGATTAGCACACATTAAGGCAAACGTGAAGCAAGAATGAGGCATTTGTAGCGGCTCGCACACGTCAGTCAAGTGCACCGTTTTTGTCTACCTGCCTCCTTCCCATGTCCTCTCTCTTTTATTCCCACCCATTGCTCCTCACCTGTTTCACCAGTCCCTTTCTTATAAATCTCTTGAGTCCCTTAAGTCGTGTTTCTGAATTCCCTAAAATCCTTCCCTCCTTCCTTCTCCTGGTCAAGCATTATTCACAGATCCTGTCAAGTCCAAGTTTGTCACGTGAACCCTTCCTGGAGACCCTCCCGTCCCACATGTACCAATCTGCCCTTTTGAAATAAAGATGTAGGCTTTATCGGGCCATTTTATCCTCTGTCCTTCATGACCTTCTCATTTGGAGCGGGTGAATTCTAATGACAGTCTGTTGATGCCTCAATGTATTTGATATTCTGATGGGTGCAAGAACTACAAAGGTTTTATATATAGCTCCCTCGATGTTGCTGGCTGCCGAATTCCCCAGATGTCAGGACTCCTGTTAGAATGGTTTCTGATGGCCTGAACCTGTTATCACATTGGGCTTCTAGTCAGAACCCTTGCAAATCAGCAGAGTGGGCAGTTCACTATTTTCACTTTGTAAAGCTTTCTTCTGACGATATTGTCTGAAGGGATTTTTCCCCCTAGGGAACACTTGCTCAGTGTTGCCATACCTGACAGCAGTTTTACCTCACCTCCCCAGGTATCAGGGCAGCTGCCTGGTCAGCCCTTCCTGGTGCTTGCTCCGTGTCCTCTGTGTGTCCTATGACCTCTTCCCATACCAAGAAAGACAGGGTGGGGAGAGGGCAGGCAGGTGTGGCTCTTCCAATCTATGCCTCTTATTTCTTCCCTATACAGTGTGTGGACACCCACTCCTACCTCATAATTTTCTTTCAGCTAATAATTCCCTCAAATATTTGTTGTGTACATTATATACACAGGTTTTAGGCAGCAGCAAAATTCTAGCACTCACAATCAAATTGGGGTAAAAAGTGTCAGACATTAAACAACCAATTACCCAACTAATGACTTCATTATAAATGTGAGAAATATTAGGTGAAAAAAGATGCTGCAAGATTGTGCAAAGGCCCCAGTTCCAAGTATCAGGGAGGGCTGGCGTAAGACACAAGTTTGAGCTGAGCAGATATTAAGGAGCAGAGTCATTAAAAGAGCAGAGACAGAGGCCAGGCCAGGCGGTAAAAAGAAATGTGGCCTTGGGACCCCTGAACTATATGTAGTACTAGAGGGGCTGAGGTGCAGGAAGCCACCAGAGAGTGCCACGAGGTGGAGGTGGTAAAGCAGACTCAGGCTAATTCCACAAGATCCAGCAGACATGCGAAGAATGTAGGGCTGTATCTGAAAAACAATGAGTTGCAAAGCTACTAGTCATCCATGTTACCGATTTCAAAGTCAGCTAAGTTACAGAAGAAAATAAATCCAAGGCCATGGAGACATTGCTGGATCTCCACTGACTGGCAGGAGCTCCGTGTCCTTCAGCGTCTGCTGCTCTGAGCTCTACTGTTCTGCCCAGAAAAATCCACCCTTATATCACATTAACCAAAACAACCTAGCCAGCTGCAATCCTGCCTAATTGGGCTTATTCTGTTACCGCCTTGACCAGGGATCACCAGCGTCACCCTCAAGAGGCCTAGGACGTTTTTCATTCCCATCTGCAGGTACCTACCAGAGAGAGCTGTTGCTGCTACTACTCGTAAATAACGGGGCAGAGGCCCAGGTGAGCATCGCCACAGCATCAGCTTCTCGGTCCTACTTCCTGCTCCCCCCATGTTTCCCTCCCACCACAAACCCTGTATCCTAAAACTCTGGCCTATGTGGAACACATCAAGAAGCTCCTTCCCCCCGGGTCCCCACCTGAAATCAGTCCATAGGAGGCACTAGCAAGAGGACAAAGAAAGAGAAGCGAGCAACTCTGGGACACATGCCACTTCAGCCCTCTCTTCAGGAGCCACAAGCATCACGCTCCTTGTAGGTGAGCCTTTCTTGCTGTGCTCACGCCTGCAGTAACTGCTCCCTGCCCTGGCTCCTTGGAGCCTAGAAGCTCCTGACCTTGCTAATCCTCTGGGTACTGCAGTCTTTCCACGTGGTCTCCCTGTACTCTGCTCACTCCTTTGTACGCAGGACCTTTATTAACCTCCTCACGGTCCCTAATTTCATTCCAAGGCTTTCTTCCCAGACTCTGACCAACAGGACATTAGACCCAGCAGAGACCTCTTGACCTTAGACCGACAACCATTTGTTTTAACTTCCTGGCAGATTTTAATTCATGTTCCAGTGTGGATCCTGTGTACGCCCTGCAACAAAATGAAGGAATTCAGTAAATGTGGAGGGGGGAAAGGGATGCTATAACTCCTCCTCTTCCTAAAAGCCTGCATTCCCCTCACCTGCATTGACACTGGTTCCCTTGTTTTCTTTGACCACACAGGGCACAACCCCCTCAGGGTTTTCTGCAGCCATTCCCTCTGTTCATTTACTCTCCCCACCAAAGCCTATCTGGCTCACTTCCTCTGTCCAGTGCAGATCTTTTCCATGAATGTCACATTTTGACTCGGCTTTCCCAGGATTCCCTGCTTCTCTGCTTTGCTTATCTATTGCCACATCGTTTGTCCCTTTGAACATACTCTATAAAGATTTGTTTATTGATCACATACACATATATACATGCATACACACATATGTATTCACGCACAAATGTTCTACAAAGGCTGGAATTTTTGTCAGTTTTGCTCACCATCTTTTTACCAATAGCCAAAACCAAACTTCTGATGATAATTGTTGACCAAATGAAATCTCAATTCCAAAAGATCTGCAGGAGAGTGGGTCCCTAAACGTCTGGATCAGTCTCCAGCCACAGCCACTTCCAGCCAAGTCCCACCTTCAGTGGGGTCCACACCTTATCAACAATATTCCACAGAACTCAGAAAATAAGTTCTGCTATCATCTTCAGTTGTGTCAAGTTTAGCTGCCCTCACGGGGCACTGATGAGCTGTTCCTTCCTGTCTTGTCTCCATTTCAGAAGCTGAACCTGTGATGGAAGCACAAGGCGTCCCTTTATTTGGGAGGATGACCGCCCAATCCCAGAGGAAGGCTTGCACTTCGAGCAGATATATCCATTCACGTTCTTCATTTTGAAAGCTCCTACTGCAGGCTTTGTGCCGGAAGCTGAGAAAGCCGAGATGAATAAAATACAGTCCTCCCCCTGCAGGTCCTCATGGCACACTGGACATCTACGACTTGAAAAGATGAAACGCATGCGCTTCTGTACTACAGAAGCTACACACTAGACTGACTTTGCTACCACCATGGGGCCTACATCACAGACACATGAAGAAAATCCCCAACCTGGGAGAACCAGGCCTTGACCCATATCTACAGAATATAGAAATTAGAGACATAGCCTGTTCCACTGTCCAACAGCCAGAGATAGGAAGCCCAAAGTCTCGGTGAGTCACCACCACATGTGACCAATAACTACCCCAAATTCTTGGGGTTTGGGACAGAACCAAAATCATGTCTTGAGACCAGCAACTGCAGAGTCTCTCCCAAGTAAATACTTGTTGAATAAAAGTATCAGTGCCAAAAAAAAAAAAAGATGCCAAAGGTAATAGATTAAAGTCACAGGCGGGTCCAAGAGTTTATTTTTGATCATTTCTAAACTGTAACACCTGTCACACTGGAACCCCATGAATCTTTGAGTCATTCCTGGAACCTGGTCGGCTGACCGTCAGAACCAAAAGAGGATCCAATGGAGACCACTCTCAATGGTAAGGAGCAAAAACAGAGGACAGATCAGTAGATTCAGCTTGGGATCAGTGGTTTGGACCCTCAGGTGTCAGCTCAGCATTGATTATTCATTAGATAATGCAATTGCACTCCACAAAAGGCACAGCGAGAGACTTGGATGGTTTTAAACAGCAGATTCACTATTTTTACCCTTTGGAGCCTGTGCTCTGTGATAAACTACAGGTAGTTTCTCGATAATAATGCCCAGACACAGCTTGTTAGGAGAGCTATCAATTTCTCCAGATCACATCATTCTTTCCACAGGCTTTCTACTAAATTTCAGAATCTGTCTCTAAGAGGTCAAACTCCAAGAAACAGGTGCAAGCATGCAGGCTCTGGGAGGCCAAGGGTCAGGTCACCTTGTGGCTTTGCCTGATAATTCTCTGAACACTAAACATAGGACCCTAGAAGGAAGAACCCCACTATGACCTACACAGGCCACCTCTGGGCTATAGAGCAGCGTCTCCTCTACTCAGATGGGCTCAGACGGACTCTTACCCTGCTTATCTCAATGTAGCACCAGGAACCTGGTTATTTAAGAGAAATTGCAGAAGCGCCAGTTCTCAGGGCAAAGTAGACGCTGTTTCTGCCATATCTTGGGCATATGTGAAACGCACAATGTCCAAACCTCAAAACCACAGCTTTCAAACACATTACATGTTCTAATTCAGTTCAAATTTCAAAAATGACGGTTAGCACCGTCGTCGTGTAATCCATCCCAGAGAGCTTCTGTCAGCTCTTCTGCAGAGGCTCTCAGGCCAGACTAGTTCCAGAAAGAGTGGTGCTTTCCTTTGAATAGTCTGCCAGCTGGTCAGAGAAGAGCAGGTGCAGATCTTTTTAAATACCATATGTACTTGCGTGCCTTCCTGGCCTCCTCGTTCCTGCCGTAATTTTGAGCAAGGGGTTGTGCTAGCCGTCTTCCGTTTTTTCTTCTACACCATATTACCCAAGACTACGGTGGTCCAAGGAAGAGTTATAAAAACAGCAAGTAGTCTTAATAGTTGCTGTTTCTAACTTAGTGAATTATCTGCCCACTTTATATGAAATCCTATGGGGGATTTATGTATCCCTTAGAGTAACTGAGGCAAGAACCTGGGTGGAGCATTTCTTCGTGGCCTCATCATCACTGCCATCCTGCCACTGCATGAGGTTTATCCATTTTGCACAGGAATGAAAATAACATTGGAAGTCCCCAGCTACTTTTGATACAAGCCTAGAATAGAAACCAGAGGAATAAACAGTTCCAGGGCCTCACTCATTGCTCTTTCAGGTAGAATCCTATTACATTTAGAAAGTATCCTTTGAAATTCTGATGAGCCTGAAGCCTTTGAAAGCAGATAGTTATGCAGCTGCCCTTCTGAGGCAAAATTCTCTTGCTATCTGACAGTTCCTCCAGCCTTTTGACCCTCCACCTTCGGGAAGCCTCCGGATAGCCTTCTACCACACAACCAGATGCTTTGAGGCTCTGTGAGGTACAAGCCCCTTCCAAGGGGTGTACAAAGCTCAAGGTAAAGGGCAGAACCAGTCATGTTGGGGAAATAGTTACATAACTTGATGTAGCAGAACAGAAAACATCAATGTAAATTTAACCAGAATAAATGACTTCATTAAGTCTTCATGCTACAAATATTTATTGAGTACCTATCATGTGCCAAGTACTCTGCTGGTTGGTAGAGACATGATCTCAGAAAAACAGACAGGGCTGGTGGCAGCTAGAGTGTTCACCTATTAATCACAAAGCCATAGGTTCAATTCCCCAACACCACATAAACTGGGTGTGGTGGTGCACACCTGTAAATCCAGAACTCAGAAAGACAGTTGAGGAGGACTGCCATGTGTTTGAGGTCAGTCTGGATGACCTAGTGAGCTCATGGCCAGCCTAAACTGCACAGTGAAACACTGCCCCCTTCCCCCGCACCAAAAAAAGTAGACACACTAGCCACTGCCGGTTATGGACATACATCCTACAGGGGGAGACAGGCATTGATCAAGTGATGCTATACAACATGCACAGTGGGCCCTGAGGCCACAAAAGAAGAGAGCAGTCTCCAGGGTCCTGAGCTTATGTAGTGAGGCCTTCATCTAGCCAGGAAAATCAGGGCAGACTTCCAGAGGAAAATGGTTTTTACCTACAGGTTCCGGAAGATAAAGATGTGAAGGAAGAAAACCAGAAAGGACTTTGTGATGGAAATTGTTCTGGTCCCACATCCAAACCACCCTGGACAGACCCACAGCACTGGGCACTGAGCAAAGAACTTCCGAGAGGCTGAATGTCTGACCTGCTGGGGCCAAGGAAGTCACTTCTGTCACCTCTTATCTCTGAGTATTCATGCTGGGTCAGCCCTTTAGAGATATAGATATCCATTCCTTACAGCACGTTGGCCCATCTACATTCATGATTTTATAAGAAAGGAATGAAGACACAAAAAGATCTAGCAACATGCCCAAGGCCAACCAGCAAGTGACAGTCTGATCCAGATTTGAACTCAGGTCTGTGTGATTCTGAGGTGTGTGTGTCACTACCCACCCTGCACCATCTCAAACCAGAGATTTCTGTTCTGCTTTCCCCCATAACTGCTCATTGTTCTGAAGGTTAAGACGTTCTTCTTTAGGTCTAGACAAAATTGTCCTTTCTTGAAAATAACTCCTCTTTTTTCTCTTTCATGAACTAGGAGCAACAGCTTGTTCAAACTATTTCATGAAGTGCACACACACACACACACACACCTTTAAGTGCTTAAAGACAGAGTGTACAAGTGCACATTGCACTCACTTTCTCCTCCAGGAATAATGAACTTACATGTGTATAAAGTAGAATCTGTGTCTGTGGCCTTGTTTGGACCAGGGGAACAGTAAACAAGTCTCCCAGCAAGGTCAGCTATGATACTGCAGCAGCCATGGAGCAGGAAATACTTTTGGAGTCACAGCCAAGTTCCAGTGCTTTTCCACAGGACTTCAGTTTTTCAGTTACACCATAGTTCCTTCAGTTTGCAATGGCTCTTAATCCTAAGGAATTTCTGGTTCTTCCCAAGGGGTCAGCATGTTCCCCTAGACACAGAACAGCAAGTCAGCAGCAGGATTAGTCCAGGGCTTCTCAAGCTTTCCCAACAATACTGATTGCAGAGCCAAGTCCTTGATGACAGCCAAAAAGAAAGGTACTAAGACCCCATGTATTTACATTTACATCTCGAAAATCTCCTTAGCTTGTGCATCCTGGGTGAGCACTGGGTTCTAGCATGTGGGGTGGACAGAGCCCTGCTGTGGGGAATGTTGTGCCCCCCTCCAGTACCAGCCCTGTTAGTGCCCGGATCACAAGTCTGAAATCTTGGCTTTTCTCTGCATGCCACTCACTACTTGGACCGCACACAAATCTTTGTGGCCTTGGTGAGCTGAGATGGGTGGAAAGTTCTAGAGGTATGTGGAGTACAGAACAATCATTGGAAAACATATACTTCTTTTCTGCTGGAGCTTTGATTCTATATTCTTCCATAGTCTCCAACGCTAGCGAGCTGGGCTGAACCATACATAAATAATCTGCTACTCAGGATTAGGCTCATTTGCAACTGGCAGCAGAATAAGCAAGACAGATGTTTATTTCTCTTGTATAAATGAAATCCAGAGAACTAGCAAGGCAGCTCCGTAATAAGTAGGAACTGGAGCATTTTCTAGCTTGTTTTTCTGCCACTTTCAGTATACGGTCTTCACCACATGGCCCAGCGAGGCTGTGCTCACTCCAACTTTCACTTAGGCATACTAGACCAGTGGCCAACAACTTACAGTCCACAGGCCAAGTCAAGTTCTACGTGTGCTTTTGTAAATCAAGTTCTTATTGGATGATAGGCTAACCCATTTGTTTGCATGCAACCTACGGCTGCTTTGGCAATTTAACAGCAGAAGCAAAAAACTATGATAAATCCCATATGGCCTAAAGAAGCTGAAAAATATTTATTATCAAGTCCTTCGCAGAAAGAATTTGCCAACTCCTGATCTAGATGGTTTAAAAAAACAAAAAGCTAAATAAACAACCCAAACTATTTCCCAAAAATCATATTAACATTTCTACTCCTGTATCATTGCCAGAATTTAGTCTCACAACCATATCTTCCCGCAAAGAAAGCTGAGAAATTCGGTCCATTCTAAATGGCCAGATGCCTGCTGGAATCGGAGCTCTCTTCCTGAGGAAGAGGAGAAGGGACTTGAGCCAGCTTGCCATCCAAGGGCCTTTCAGTGTGCCCTGGTCTCAGACCCTTTGGCCTCTTCCTTGCATCCACAGACTGACCAGCCCTCTACTCCTTAGCTCTCAGGGGAAGGAGCATGGAGGAGGACCCTCATGAAGCCAAGTCCCCCTCTCCCTAATAACCACAGAAGAGATGACTCCAAGCAAGGGCTCCCTGCCTCCTCTTCTTGGAGCCACTGCCGGGTGCTGATTGCCCTTGACAGAAAGTTTTGCCTCTACGGGAAGACAGCCCGGGCCCGAAGGTTTGCTGTAGCCATGCTGAGGGATGGAGCAGAAGCAATAACAAAGGGGATGAGTCAAGACACAGACAGTCAGACAGACAAAGACAGAGAATAGAGACCTAGAGAAAGCTTTAAGGTAGGTCTAAAACTTAATTTACAAATACAGGCATTAAAATGTGCATCTCTTTATTTTCTTCACTAAGTCAAATTTTAATCTACCGTTCTGCTGAACTGGTCAAAACCATTGCAGTAAGTATGCAGGCTCCCTCCCCATCCAGATTCACACAAAAGGCCCAGAGGTTTTGGCCCGTCAGTAGATCATACCAGGTACACAGGGGCATCGCTTCTGGTGAAGCCGGGAACATTGAAAAGCCAGTTGCCCTAGAAATGACACACACACTCCCCACCCTCAGGCATGGCACACTTGTTCCTAACAGAGTGAAATTCGACCAGGTCCTCATCCATAACCCTACAAGTTTAACCCCTTCTTTCCATTCCCTCTGATGTTCCAGCCTCTACCTCCTGCCACATAAAAAAAAATTCAATAATTAAAGAAATACCTGTAGCCTGACTAGCAATAGAAGTTGGAGATAGTTTTTTTAAAAAAAAAAAAAACAATATTTTATCCATAGGTAGGCAGGAAATTAGGTAGATGAGGTGTCTATATATAGACCTAGATCAAGACACGTATGACATGATTTAGCCTCTCTGTTAAACATCTGCCAGATTTGACATCTGCGGATCCTGCACCCCATAGCACATTTGTCTTTCTCGGTGGAAACCTACTAAGTGTTGGTCAGGAGCTGAGTCTCCCCAAGTGAGTTTGGACGTGGGTGGAATGACTGCGGAAGAAGAGGACATCTTGGGCGCCCCCTGGAGGCACGTATGCAAATAACCTAAACCTACTTTCATATAACACCTGACATTAAACCTAACCTGTTGAGGTCCTTCTTACTAATGGAAACAAGTGACTACTATGCGGGGGAATTGTTCAAAACCTACAGATGGGGAGAGCTGGACCTGCTTCTCTTTGGAGAGTTCTTTAGAATGGGATAAGCAGAGTTAATGTTCAACCTACTAGATCTGGAAGGCTGTGCCAGTTGTTTAAATGCTAAAAAACTGTTACCCTGCTTGGTAATAATCCACGACTGTGCATTCCAGTGCTACCCTAGCCTCTCCACAGTGGCCTCCCCAACTTCCTACAACTCAGCCGTTAAAGGGCAAATGCCTGAGTCAGCAGTGGCCAGCAGCTCCTTCTCCAAGGCTAGGCCCATTCTGATTGGTCACTCACGATCAACCACACCAGTTGTTGAGTAGGTCTCACTTCTGAAGTCATCGTGTGCAGCTGTGCAGCTTGTTCATTGCATGAGGTCTTGTGGCTGAGGGAGCAAATAGGAAGAGAATGCCAGGCTCTGCTCTGCTGGCCAAGCCGGACACCTGTGCCCACCCAGAGGGAAATGGACTCTTCTCTTATGTGCACACAGGCGCTGTGTGTTGCAGCATCTGACTCACTTCAGAAGCTATTCCACTCTCTCAGAACTGAGCGGAAGTAGGGGCATAACTAGGAGTCAGAAATAGTGTGGGAAACATTTGGGAAACTTGCACACTTTTTTTAAAAAATTATTAGAGGAAAGAGAAGGAAAAGGTAAATCTACTTTCTATTTGAAGAGCTAATAAACCGCTACTGACATGAAAAAAAAAATCTATTAAAGAAGTGATGGGATAAGTTCTATTTCCTGCTGACAGGGGAATTAGAGGTGAATATCCAAACAAGATATTCAACCACAAGCCAGAATGGGGTCACAAGAGACCAATCAGGGCTGCAGGCAGAGATGCTGGGGTCCTCACACGTGCACACCTTAAAGGCTTTTGAGATCCGACCGCGGGCTGAAAAGAGTCTTTGGGAGTGAGAAGGTGGCGGAATAGCAGCGTGGTTCCATGGCATGAAAATCACTCAGTCTTCTGCGTCGTTGCTCTGGATTGCGGTCTTTCCCTGCCACTCTCCAGCCAAGAGCACTTGGGGACATTCACTTCTCTGAAACTTAATTTTTTTTGAAAATTGTCGTAACACCAACTTTACAGAGCTGGTAGAGAATTAAATTAAACACATGGACTTCCTGGCACAGTATGTGACAAGGAACAAGTGCTCCAACCGGTAACCATTATTAGAAATATTATTGCCATTGTTATCAGTAAAGGACTCTATTCTGGGCCCTGGAGAACTCCTACAGAACGGGGCAGGAGTGAGTACAGCCAGGCCAGACATAAAGGAGGTAGAATAAATAACAAAATTCCCAAAATATGTCCTGGGACTGTGCCTCCTTCTCCTAGTGGCAGAATTTAATACAGGAATGTGATTTTTGATAAATGACATGTAATATGAGTTCACCTATGAAGGAACTAGAATGCCCTCCCTGCAGGATTAGGCAACGGGAGAGCTGGAGGCTGAAAAAGGCGATACCACAAAGAACTTCAAGTAGGAGAAAGATCTGTCGAAACCAGAAAGCTAAAGCTGCCTGAAGTGGCCGAGACTTTAGCAGGGACTCTTGGCAAACAGCCAGCTCTGTCTTAAGGAGCTAATGTCTGTCTGGGTCTCTCAGGAAAGAGGGGTCAACTATTTCCACTTAAGGAACCAGAGTAGGCAGGATGGGCAAGATATCATTCCCAAGTGCATCCTCACCAAAGGGATGTCCTAATAGTGCTGTCTCTTGCTTTGGCTTGACCAGCCTCAAGATGCCTGTGTTGCATCACCTCTTTTTTTGTGGTGTTGGGTATAGAATCCCCAGGGCTTTTGCCCTGAGCCAAATCCCCAGCCCACCTGATGGCTTTATTTTGGGACTGGATCTCACTAAATTGTCCAGGCTGAGCTCCACCTTGTGATCCTCCTACCTCAGCCCCTAGAGTGCTAGGATTATAGGCACGTACCACCAGACTCAGCTTAAAATTACCTCTCTTGAATCGTATTTAATAAAATTAACCAAAAGTTGTGCAGGGACAGGGAGTTGATATCTGTGCCCTTGATAACCAGGTGAGAGGAATATCACCTTAGAAGAGCTCCAGAGTTGAGAAAGCTGGAGAACCTTGTCACTCACTCATTGATCCATCTGTTCATTCCTGCACTCCAACACATGGTGATAATTTCTTGGAATAAGCATTTAGGACAGAGCAGTGAACAACCTCCCCTCTAACCAACGTCCAGCCTCTGTTATTACCAAGAACACTGAGCACTACCCTTCCTCCTTTGACCGCTGCGCTCCACATCACTGTTCAAAGTCTCCAAACTTCTGCATGGGCTTCCTCTTCCTTTCAGCAAGTGCCCCAAGTCACTTCTCCAACCTCATTGTCTGCCATCTCCCTAACACTGGTTCAGCATCCCTATAGCTGAAGTGTCCTCATCAGCAATATGGCTTGATGTATATAGTGCTGTGCAGTTCAGAAAAGGCATGGAACTCTCTCCTCAACTCCAATAGAGACAGTAAGAAGTATCCACCTCAATTAACCATCTTGGAAATGAAGTGTTTAAACCAAGATACCCACTGGTTGCCTTGTCTCCTCCAGCTCCCTAAATTTTGTATTAAAATGTTGCTTTAAGCCAGGCTCAGTGGTGCAAGCTTGTAATCCCAGAACTCCTGAGGCATTAGGATCACAAATTCAAGTCCAGACTGGGCTACTTAGTAGCTTAGTGAGTCTTTGTCTCAAAATCAAAAGTGAAAATGAACTCAGAACTCAGAATGTAGCTCAGTGTAAAGGCTCTGGACTCAACCCCAGGACCACAGGAAATAATAAATAAATAAATGTTGTTTTGTGTTTTCCTTATACCCTTGCCTACTTCCAAGAACATATGAACATTATGTTATGTTTATCTCTAACTGGAGATATTTTAATCCTCAGCTCTTTTGGAATGCGATGGTTATTACGGACCTTGGGAGCATACTCAGGGACAATTATGCTTGCATAATGCTTACTCTCAAAGCCAATACTTAGCCGGCAACAGTTCTTTCCTTCACTCAAAGTTTCTTGAGCCAACTCCTCCTTAAATGAGTTCCTAAATCCAATCTTCTCTTCTGGGCAAATCTCTATTTATAATTAAACATGTTCCATTAAAGTTACACAGGGGTGTGGCTGTCACCCCCACTGACCTAGGCAACCAGAGCTGATAACCAGGCTCCTAGCAGTGTGAGTAGCACAGACAACAATGAATTACATGCTCTGGGTTCAATTCTTCCTGTATGTTGTTCACGAACCCTTCTCGGCTAATTATCCTGTAAAATATTAATAACAATAACAAAGTATTACTTAGACCTTCCAAAGTTAATATTCAATGTATTTAGCTGTCTTGAATACTTCTATACATGTGATCACATAATCATAGACTCCTACAAAGCAGATGATTTAACTCAAACATAGCATAGCCTCCATCCACACTCTGGAAGTTGGTTAATAAAATGTTTTTGATCTTAGTGGTCAGATGATGGAGGTAAAAGTAAAAGTTACTAGAACTGTGATTAATGAAGATGCTTTATGCAAGTTTTCCCCAAGCACAAGTGAAAGGACATGTAATCCCATTACCAATACTCAATCTTTCACTCTCTGGAGATTTCCTTGCTAATTAGTCTGAAGCTGTAATTTAGCCTATACTTTAAAGAATGTGTCACATGAGGACACTTCTAATTTATTTTTGACCTCCCTTAAATGTTGAGGCATATATGCCTTTGGCTAACATTCTCCTAACTGCCATTTTCTAGCTATCAACAAAAAAGTAATGATTTGTCCAAAAGCACACAGAAAGGCAAGCTCAGAATATTTATTCCAGGCCTCCTTTGCCTAGAACTTTGTGTAAATGTCCTGTTTTGTTTCCTTAAGATTTCCTTGAAATGGCCAGAACAATGAGCTGTGTAGCACACCACTGGGTCTTTGAAATAGATAAAAGAATGCAAGCAGAAACAATATTTGTTGCTGGCAGAAAAATTAAGAGCCAGTGCATAACCTGTGACTTCTCTCATCCTTTCACCACAGCTAGAGAAAAGTTCCAAATGGTGGCTCTTCAGTTTTTGAGTCCCCACCTGAGAACAGCTTATAGCTCATCCCCTAGCCACACTGTGGTAGACATACAGAGTAAGAAGGAAAGGAAATTTAGTTGTTTGAAGTTACCAAGACTTGGGGATTATTTGTCACTTAAGCGTAATTTGATTTATTCTAACAGATGCAATTATCTTGAGTCGAGGAAATCCTATCTCTGATTTTGGCCCTCAAAATTCCTCCTACAAGCCTCCTTCCACAGCCTACATGGACAGCCTTTCTGATCCTTATAGATTCCACAGCTTCTTATCCCTAGAATCGGCTCTCTAAAATGTCCTACTAATAATATTCCACTCCTGGACAAAGCCTCTCCACTCCTCCTTTTCCAAAATCCTAGCAAAAGACTCCACTAAGGGTTTGATGGAAAGGTGTGTAATCCATTGCACATTCTATATTGTTCTCTCCTGAGCTCTCACCCTGTAGGACTCAGGGCCTGGCAGGACCCCCAGGCACTGAAGGCACAGGAGTCACCCAGTCTCTGTGTTCTGACAGCCTGTCACATTATTTTTCCCTGTGGGGGCTCTGATCCCTTCATCTGACCATCTTCTAGGCCCTCCAAGACGAGAGGCCACTACACAAGGCTCCCGAGGCACGGCAAAGCAAGATTGATGGCCCACAACTGGCCCTGAGGGGAGGGCTCAAGATTCAGTGCAGGATGCAAGCCATTCATCCCCATCTCAAGCTCCCACACTAGCCCCCAAGTGGGGGCTCAGGGCCAGGACAGAAAGAATTCAGCCTTTGTTCACGCTTAAGCACAAACGACCTGCCACACTCCCCTAATCTCCCCAACTGTGGCCCTCTCACCTTGCCCACTCAAAATCTTTCTGTAGGTGCCCCAAGCCTTCTTGAACTAACGTGATATTCCTACTGCTCTTGGCACAGTAGAGTTGAAACCAAAAGAGGATACAAAAAGTGATTCTCACATAGAGAAAAAAAGCACTCTAAGACTGCACCTTCAGGGATCATTTCTATAGTTTGTTGACAAAAACAAAACACACTCAACTAAAGGGATTCTCATCTCTTCTTCCAAGTCCCACCAATGTGCCTTTTTTCCACTTTGCATGCTGAAACAAGCAGCATCTGAGATCTATAAGGCAGGTAATATTCTGCTACAGAATCATAAATTAGCATTAATGCCAATGGCTATTTGCATCCACAGTTCTCTGCCCACGCAGGTAAAACTTCCAAAGGGTTCAGGCCTACAGAAGGGCATTAGGACTCCCAAGGCCTATGGAGCAAAATATATAAGAATAATTCCATCTAAATTCCCTGAGAGGTTTCATAGACAAAAGCACCTCTGAAGGACAAAGAGAACTGTAAAATTACCTGAAAATAAGCGCTTCTGAAGAATTCCAAAGGAGCCCAGGGTGAGGGGAATTCAGAGGCAACAACTAATCCATCGGCTTTTTTTTTTTAATCTCACATCTGGACTTTTTTTCCCCAAAGCTACAGCCTGTCACCAAGCAGTTATCAGCCGTCACTCCATTTCCACTGTGGGTGACATGCGATCAATGATCTAAAACTGCTCTCAGACCTACGGAGAAATTTATAACAACGCCAGGCTCCACTATGGCCTGGCTGGGCCTGGGTCCCAACTTTCTAAGAGTGAGGCAGCCATGTAGACTTCATTTCCATTTCAAAAGTGGATTGTGACCCATTTAGAGCGGGTGAGTTCATGCCTTCAGATGCCTAGGGAGGCTTGAGTCAGAAGTCTTCTGCACTTACCAGAACAATGACTTTGGCAGGGAATGGAGCTAGGCAATGATTAAAATTCTCTCTGCCTTGAAAGGGCTCAAGCTTTCTGCTTTAATTTCTCCTGAATCCCATGAGATTTATTAATAAAGAAGCCCTAAATTTGTAACAACATATTTAGTCTCCGAAAGCAATTAATCCATTCAATTTATCTAACTACAGAATGCCCGCATATGGCTTATGCAGAGATTTGTGGTTCATTTGCTCCTTGCTGAGGGCTCATTTGGCTACCAATAACATTTTTTTCACCATGAACTCTAATCTGTCCTAATTCTGACTGAGAGTGCCCATGAACCATAGATATAGGCCAAATTTCATACCCTCCAGCCAAAAGGCTCCAAAGAAATTCATAATTTCCTCCCACCATGCATGCATGCACATATGCTGAATCCATGGAGTTGTAAGAAAAATGCCCTGAGCCACAGACACTTCAGCCCACCACCACTTGTCCTAGACAGATAGATATCCGACAGAACATGCTCTGAGGTGACCAGATTTGTTCTGGGTTGAACCCAGAGAAGCCTCCAGTTTCAGGAACTTCTACTGCATCCTTATTGGGGTTAAGCACCCACAAAGAACTACATTGTCCCGGAACTACAGAAGATTCCAGCATCCCATGTCAGCGACTCCTGCACTTCTGGTCCAGCTCCATCAGGCTGATGAGAGAAAGTAGAACTTGTGCACTAGGAACTTTTCACTGAGAAATATTCTTGCTTGACCCGCAAACAGCAGGTGCCACCTCAGTGCCAGCCTTTACCCCTTGAATCCCTTGGGAGTTAACCTTGCAGGTAACCAGTCAGTCACTGTTCCTTAATCAGGCACTTGAGTAAGTTGCTCTTTGCTTCCCTTTTGGGATGACACTGGTTTAAGGTCCTCACTTCCCTTTGCTGCACCTTGTGCCCTTCCCTCTTCCTGGGTGAGCCTTGGTCATGTTGCAGTGACATCCCCAAACTAGTTCCCCGTTGCCTTCAGGTCAGACCCAAATTCTTACCATAGCATGTGAATCTAGGAAATCCAAGGATGGAATTGAGGATGGAATATGTCCATAGATTGACAGCCTTTGCCATGGTGAACTTGTATCATATCTCCATTTACTTCCTTATTTATTCAAGTATTTGTTTATATTGGTGTGGATCGTGTTTTTAATCTGTCCTCACAGCACCTGTTATAGAAACTGGAACTTAGTAAAATGAGAATATAATAAGCTCATTTTTATCCCCCTGACAAAATTCATACACTGCAGCCCTAACCCCTAGTGCCACACAAAATATGACTGACTTTGAAGACAGGATCTTCAAGCAGGTGATTAAAGTTATATGAGATCATAAAGGTATATTCTAATCCAGTAGGTCCGATGTCCCTTTAAGAAGAGAAAAGGATATTGGGAACTCATGCTCACAGAGGAAAGACCACAGAGAGAAGACAACAATATGTAAACCTAGGAAAGAGGCCTCCAGCCTCTTAATCTTGGTCTTCCTGCCTCTAGAACTGTAAGAAAACAAACTTTTATTGTTTAAATCCCCAAGTGTACAATATTTTGTTATTGCAGCTCTTAGTAGACTAATACAGAGGGGAAGCACGGGGCCACATTTTTTTTTTTGCATGTTGTTTCCATATGGATTATGGGAAGTCACCTGCTGCTCCTGGGCATCCTGGAAGGAAAACCCCTTGGGAATATTCCTGTTCCTCTGGAAGGGTAGGCTGCAGTCCGTCAAGTATCTGTAAGAGACTTCCATCGTGATTTATGACTTTTGTATAGGGGAACAATCTAGTGAAAACTCCTTTTAGACTTCATTTGGTCTTAATGAGAGAGTAAGGTACCAAGAGATTTTGAAATGACAGGAGGGCATGAAAGTTACATGACCCTTCATGTGACCATCTTCTTCCACTATATCTATTATTTCCAAAAAAAAAAAAAAAAAGCAGAATCAGAAGCAAAGACAGGTCAGGAATTGAGGTGGTTTTTATTTCTTTCTTCCTCAACAAATCCCTCACTTATAAGAGGTTTAAATTACATAGTCTCTCGTGTTTCTTCTTGTGCTTTAAAGACAAATAGCTAACATGTGTTCCTATGCACCTGGTGCTATATCATATTACAACCTCAATAAGAACTATTACTATTTTTGAGATTTAGGGGAACAAAAATTTTGGACTTTTTTGTGTGGCCTTTTGTTTTGTTTTGAAAGCGGGGATTGAACCCAGGGCCTTGCGCGTGCCAGGCAAGCACTATACCACTGAGCTAATACAGAGTGATCAAGTAACTTGTACCAAGTCACACAGCAAATCAGTGGTAATAAGATTTGAATTCAAGAAGGATGATTCCAAAGACTGGATCAACAGCCTCATTTTGCTTTTTATCAGGTGAAGTAGGCCTCCAAGAGTCCCCTGCCACTCAGAACACACAAAAGGCCGAAGAGCCCAAGACCGGGGGAAATCCCATTTGTGAACATCTGCTATTGGCATCAAGCCACATCAATGTCTCAAGTACAGCTGCCCCCCATCTCCAAATCTTATCATCTGACTCCTGAGTTTGAATCAATGGAGAATGTTGCTCTGTGGTTCATAGTAAAGGTTAAAAAGTACTATGCCAGGAGCTGGAGGCTCAGAGGTTAAAGTGGACCTGAGTTCGACTCCCTAGCACCATATAAGCCAGGCGTGGTGGTGCACACCTGTAATCCCAGCACTCAGGAGGCTGAGACAGGAGGATTGCCGTGAGTCCAAGGTCAGCGTGGGCTCAAAGGTGAGTTCAGGACCAGACTGGACTACAGAGTGAGACCCTCTCTTAAAAATAAATAGTACTCTAGTAAACAGAGTGAGAGAGAGAGAGAGAGAGAGAGAGAGAGAGAGAGAGAGAGAACTTCTTTTCGGAAAAAAAAAATTCATAGCATTTTTAGTATCCCAGTCCAAGTAATTCTAAGATTTTTGTAAATCGTGGTTTCTCTAAGAGATTGTACTGACTGCTCCCCTGCCTCTGCTCTTGGCTTGGCCAAACTCCCTTTGAGATTACTGAAGGGAGTAAGGCTGTAGGAGGAAAAACCAGGAGACCTGGGCTTATTTAAAATTTAAGAAAAAAGTTAAAAGGTTAAACAAAAAATAACCCTTTCTCCATCCATCCTTAGAATTACACTTTCCAGCGAAGTCTAGTTCTCTTTCCTGGTAGATATAATCCTAATTAAAAATAAATTACACGCTGTATAGAACTTGAAATGGAAAAGATAATCCTGTTACATATGAGAATATATCCTGATTTTCTTCCCCGCTAAACTGTGGGAGATATCAGATCAGGCTGAGCACCCATTGTCGCTGCTTTGAAAACTTTCCAGAGCCCTAATCCGTCACGTGACGCCCGTGTCCACCCCGGGGTCTGCACGCGAGCCGCGCTGCAGGCGGCGACCCGGAGCCGGCGGCTCGCGCGCCCTCCCGCCTCCGCCGGCTCTCCGCGCCCGGAGCGCGCTTCCCGGCGACGCCCTGCCAGCAGGCCGAGGACCTGGCGGATGAAAATGTTTGAATCCGCTGCCGGCCTCCTGCCCTCCTCCTCCTCGAGCCCGGCCGGCGACCCCCACTGAGGACGAGCCTGCAGCATCAGAAGCGCCGCGAGTGCGTGTGCGCGTGTGCGCGCGTGTGATGAATGGATGGATGGATGGATCAAAAAATGCACCGAGCTGGGGCCCCGCAGTGGAGCCCAGACGTTCTAGTCCGAGCGCGAGCGGCCCGGGGGTGAGGGCGACTCAGGGGGCGCCGGCTGCACGTCCAGCTCCCAGCCACCCGCAGCCCTGCTCCGAGCGTCTGCTGAACACCTGAGGACGCCGCTGCGAGCCCCGTCCCACTGCCCCTCGCACAGGTCGCTTCTCCGACCACCGGAGGAGCAGTGACGTGTGGGGCCCGCCTCCCCGGGTTTAGGGAACCCAAGCACCAACCGATCCCTGGCTCTGCTGCCCCCGGCTGGCCCGGAAACTGGGAGGGAGGACGCGTGGGTGCGGGCGCCTCGGGTCGGGCCACTGCAGGGAGGAGTGTTGCAGGACTCAGGCCCAAAGTTCTTCCGACTGCACGTCCTCCCGTTGCAGGAGTGTCTCTTGGGTGACAGCTAGGCGTCAAAAGGTCCGGGGAGGTGGGAAGGCTGGGAATTGGGACCCTGTAGGAGGCTGCCCTTCGTGGCTGCAGATGTCTGGCCCCGTTTGTTTGTTTGTTTGTTTGTTTGTTTGTTTGTTTGTTTGTTTGTTTTTTAACAGTCCCAGGACTCTCAAGTGGAGGAGATAAAGAAAGGCGCCTACAAGATTTGAGGGAGCCCCCAAGCTACGCACCGTCCCTCCCATCCCAGTCCCCGGTGGCTGGGGCTGAGCTTTCTGCTCCTCCGGGCCCGGAGCGCTTCCGCCATTCCGCTCTGCCCCATTGCCACCCAGCTCCCCAGAACACGTTCCCTTGAGACTGGAGGTAAGGAAGACACCGAGAGGGCGCTGGCGGCAGGACCAACTCCAGAAGAACCTCGGCTGAACGCAGTCTGCTTATCAAACCTATTGCCCAGATTATTATCTCTTCAAGTGTGTGCTTTGTTTTCGCCTCTCTTCCTGCGTGCGTGTTTGCAGAGAGCGCTTAATAAAGCCTTTCAGTGAGAAGCAATGAGAATCCATCTCGTTCCTGGCTTTACCTGAAGGGGCGGCTCAGCGGGGGCCCGAAATTGGGCGACGCCTAAGCTCCACGCTTAGGCAGATGGCCAAGTTCCCCCAGGTTCCTGCCAGGTTTCAACGTCACGCTGTGATTTTGTTCTTATGGAATGGGACCAGTGCTGCTTCCCAGACGGGCCCTATTAGAACAGAAAGAAAATCCGCTAAACAGGCGGAACAGGGCGTCAGGAGGGAAAGTTCTCTAAATGCTCTTTAATACCAACCGGGTCTTGTGTGGAATTCATGGCCCGTCACCGCTTAGCCGGGGCGTTATGGCACTGATTGGGGATAAGGAGAGGGACATAATGGATACATGTGGCGTTTGCTCATTATATTCAAGTTAGCCGGACTCCGCTGTGGAAACTGTTCAACTTTCTCTCCTCTTGACTTGTCATAGTGAAATAATACAGACGTTGCGGCCTCCAATGGGATCGCCTGCCACGCCATTCTATTTCCACTGCTAACGAGGGCTTCCTAAGCCTTTGATACAGTCTGATCTTTGAAACCTTTCCAAATCTCCTCAAGCTTATGCTAAATCCTATTTGGAACTTTTTTATTCCTTGCGGCTAGCGTCCAGGGCTTAAGAAAGCCATTTGGACAGTGAGATGCATACTAACAGAAGGCAGGGCTCTTTCCTGAAAGGGAAGTGGCAGCTCTGATCACCGGCACGCACGCGAGCAACACACAATTGCGTACGCAAATTTGAATAAAATCGATTTTTCCTTCTCCTTCAGCCTTCTTCGTCGACAGGCTATTTAACTGGCGCCGTGGGAAGCTGGGAGAGAAGGGGAGCAGACTCTCCCTCAGCGGAGCAAGTTCGCCAGCCCCAGAGGTGCGCAACGAGGCGGGGAAGGACCGAGCGGGCGGAAGGGGGCGTCGGGCGTCGGTGCAGAGGTAGTCTGCGCCTGGTTTTCGCAGAGGTGCCGGGAGTGCGATTAACAAAACCATCGCTTCTTTTAATCCGGGAGCCGGGCGCCAACCCCTCTACGCGCAGGGTTCTGGCAGAAGGTGGGGGTGGAGCAGAAGGAGTTTTTTAAACAAAGGAAAGATTCCCTCGTTTTTCTTTCTTGTTTTCTCCTCTAAGCCTTTCCACATTAAAGGGATTGTCAGCGGCCCGCGGAGGAGCGGCGACAGGGCAAGGCGGCCATTGGCTGCCGGGCTCTGCTCATTTGCATATCGGCTGCTATAAAGGCTGAGGCGGCGCGCGGCGGCGCAGCTCCTGCCTGGAGAAAGGAGGCAGCAGCGCTGGCTGAGGGCGGGTCCGCGCGTCCCTGGAGCCGGCGGAGGCAGAGCTGCAGCCCGCAGACTCTTGGCGCCCGGGGCTTGCGAAGGGCGTGCTCCGGGGAACCCGGGACTGGCGCCCCGACTTGCAACCCAGCGCGGACTGCCTCCTAGTCTTCCGAAACAGTACTTGGGGGCGGCGGCATGAGTCCCGTGGCGCGCCGGAGCAGCTCTTTCCTCTTCCCCTTGCAGCTCGTCAGCCTATACTGGGTGTTCTCGGTGGCCCAGAGCAAGACTGTACGATATAGCACCTTCGAAGAGGATGCCCCCGGCACGGTCATCGGGACCCTGGCTGAGGACCTGCACATGAAAGTGTCGGGAGACACAAGCTTCCGCCTGATGAAGCAGTTCAACAGCTCTCTGCTCCGGGTACGCGAGGGCGACGGGCAGCTGACCGTCGGGGACGCCGGCCTTGACCGCGAGCAGCTGTGTGGCCAAGCCCCGCAGTGCGTGCTGGCCTTCGACGTGGTCAGCTTCTCGCAGGAGCAGTTCCGGCTGGTGCACGTGGAGGTGGAGGTGAGAGACGTCAACGACCACGCGCCGCGCTTCCCTAGGGCCCAGATCCCCGTGGAGGTGTCCGAGGGCGCAGCCGTGGGCACGCGCATCCCCCTGGAGGTGCCGGTGGACGAGGACGTGGGGGCCAACGGGCTGCAGAGCGTGCGCCTGGCAGAACCGCACAGCCCCTTCCGCGTGGAGCTGCAGACACGTGCGGACGGCGCCCAGTGTGCCGATCTGGTGCTCCTGCAGGAGCTGGACCGCGAAAGCCAGGCCACTTACAGCCTGGAGCTGGTGGCCCAGGACGGCGGCAGGCCGCCGCGCTCTGCCACTGCCGCCCTCAGCGTGCGCGTGCTGGATGCCAACGACCACAGCCCGGCTTTTCCCCAGGGCGCGGTGGCTGAGGTGGAACTGGCGGAGGACGCTCCCGTGGGCTCGCTGCTGCTGGACTTGGACGCAGCCGACCCAGACGAGGGCCCCAATGGCGACGTGGTGTTCGCCTTTGGCGCCCGCACGCCACCAGAGGCGCGCCGCCTCTTCCGACTGGACCCACGTTCAGGTCGCCTCACTCTGGCCGGGCCGGTGGACTACGAGCGTCAGGACACTTACGAGCTGGACGTGCGAGCACAGGACCGAGGTCCTGGGCCGCGCGCTGCCACCTGCAAGGTCATCGTGCGCATCCGCGACGTCAACGACAATGCCCCAGACATCTCCATCACTCCTCTGGCCGCCCCGGGCGCACCAGCCGCCTCGCCCTTCGCGGCCGCCGCCGCGGCTGCACTCGGGGGAGTGGATGCCACCTCGTCCGCAGGGCCTGGGACACCCGAGGCCGGCGCCACCTCGCTGGTGCCCGAGGGGGCGGCGCGTGAGAGCCTGGTGGCGCTGGTCAGCACCTCGGACAGGGATTCGGGCGCCAACGGGCAGGTGCGCTGCGCCCTCTACGGGCACGAGCACTTCCGTCTGCAGCCAGCTTACGCGGGCAGCTATCTGGTGGTGACCGCGGCGTCGCTGGACCGAGAGCGCATCGCAGAGTACAATCTGACCTTGGTGGCAGAGGACCGTGGCGCGCCCCCGCTACGCACCGTGAGGCCCTACACCGTGCGCGTGGGCGACGAGAATGACAACGCGCCACTCTTCACGCGGCCGGTCTACGAGGTGTCGGTGAGAGAGAACAACCCTCCTGGAGCCTACCTAGCCACTGTGGTCGCCAGGGACCCGGACCTGGGCCGCAACGGCCAGGTCACCTACCGGCTGCTAGAGGCCGAGGTGGGCCGCTCGGGGGACGCCGTGTCCACCTACGTCTCAGTGGACCCGGCTACGGGAGCTATCTACGCCCTGCGCAGCTTCGACTACGAAACCCTGCGCCAGCTCGACGTGCGCATCCAGGCCAGCGACGGCGGCTCGCCGCAGCTCTCCAGCACCGCCCTGGTGCAGGTGCGCGTGCTGGACCAGAACGACCACGCGCCGGTCCTGGTGCACCCGGCGCCCGCCAACGGCTCCCTGGAAGTGGCGGTTCCCGGGCGCACCGCCAAGGACACGGCCGTGGCGCGCGTGCAGGCCCGGGACGCGGACGAGGGCGCCAACGCCGAGCTGGCATTCGACCTGCGGCAGCAGGAACCGCGCGAAGCCTTCGCCGTCGGTCGCCGCACGGGGGAGATCGTGCTGGCCGGGGACCTCTCGCAGGAGCCGCTGGGCCGCGTGTTCAAGGCTCTGCTGATCGTGTCCGACAGCGGGCGCCCCCCTCTCGCCACCACTGCAACCGTCAGCTTCGTGGTGACGGCGGGCGGTGGGCGCGGACCGGCAGCACCGGCCAGCGAGGGGACCCCGGAGCTCTCCCGCCCTCCGGGCTCGCGGCTTGGCGCGTCCGGGCCCGCACTGCAGTGGGACACGCCGCTGATCGTCATCATCGTGCTGGCCGGGAGCTGCACGCTTCTTCTAGCGGCCATCATCGCCATCGCCACCACGTGCAGCCGCCGCAAGAAGGAGGTGCGCAAAGGGGGGACCCTCCGGGAAGAGCGGCCCGGGGCGGCGGGCGGCGGAGCCTCGGCTCCCGGCTCCCCGGAGGAGGCCGCCCGGGGGGCCGGGCCCCGGCCCAACATGCTCGACGTGCTCACCTTCCCCGGCAGCGGCCAAGCGCCCTTTGGCAGCCCCGCGGGCGACGCGCCCCCAGCCGCTGTCGCCGCGGCCGAAGTGCCGGGCTCGGAGGGCGGCAGCGCCACGGGGGAAAGCGCCTGTCACTTCGAGGGGCAGCAGCGGCTCCGTGGCGCGCACGCCGAGGTGAGGCCTTCCTTCAGCCGGGCGCCCCCCTGCGCTCCGCGGGCGTGCCGGGGGAAGGGGCGCCGGGGGCGCCGGGGGCGCCGGGGTGCCGGGGCGGGCTCTCGCCGGCGGGCGCCTAACCCCGCGCGCTTGCTCTTCTGTTTCCTGTCCCACCCTCCCACCCGCTCCCCGTCCCCGCTGCAGTCCTACGCGTCCTCCCCGGGCTTTGGGAAGGAGCCGGCGCCCCCCTTGGCGGTCTGGAAGGGACACTCCTTCAACGCCATCTCCGGCCGAGAAGCCGAGAAGTTTAGCGGCAAAGACAGCGGCAAAGGGGACAGTGATTTCAACGACAGCGACTCCGACGTCAGCGGGGACGCTCTGAAAAAGGACCTCATCAACCACATGCAGAGCGGTGAGGACTCGGCCCCCCGCCCCGCCGGCTCGGGAGCTCCTCCCTCCTTCCCTCCCTCCCTCCCCTCGCCGGTGCCTCCGCTCGGTCTGGGCCCCCAGGCCCTCCCTCGCCCCCACTCTGCATCCCCCCATTGCCCGACCCCGGCCCTCCTCACGCCGTGAACCGCGAGGTTCCGCCACACTGGAGTAAGCACCGCCCCTCCCTCGCTTAGGCAGAAGCAGGGGTGCCATCTAAAGAAGGAGATTCTGCTTCTCCTCCCTCCTCCTCCTCCTCCTCCTCTCCTGTTCCTCCTTCTCTTCCTTCTTCTTTTTCTTCTTCTTCCTCTTCTTCCTCCTCCTCCTCCTCTTCCTCCTCCTCTTCTTCCTCTTCGCGTAGTAGAACTGGGCCGGCTTCCTACAAAGGGGCCTCCCCCGGAAGCAACATGCTTTTCAGCTCTCAAATCTGACTGCTCACAGCCATACACAGTCGTCGATTCACCTTCCTGACCCTGACACCGTGAGAATGGAGACTGAAGTGTGTGTAATCTCAGGAGTAACCATGTCGCTCTTCTCTTGTGTGCTAGGACTGTGGGCGTGCACTGCCGAGTGTAAGATCCTGGGCCACTCTGACCGTTGCTGGAGCCCGTCCTGTGGGGGGCCCAGCGCACACGCCCCGCCTCAGCCGCCAGCCCAGATGTCAACCTTCTGTAAGAGCACATCCCTGCCTCGGGACCCTCTGCGCAGGGACAATTATTACCAGGCCCAGCTGCCCAAGACAGTGGGGCTGCAGAGCGTCTATGAGAAGGTACTTCATAGAGACTATGACCGGACAGCCACGCTCCTCTCCCCTCCCCGTCCAGGGAGGCTCCCAGACCTGCAGGAGATTGGGGTGCCCCTCTATGAGTCCCCCCCTGGCAGATACCTGTCCCCGAAGAAGGGAGCCGATGAAAATGTGTAACCCCATGCTGCATGTCTTCACACGCATACACAGGTCACTCTGAGAAGCCCCTAAATTATTGACCGGTTTCAGTGTTGTATATATAAATATGCAAGATGTGCCTTAAAATGAAGTTGTTGGAAGCTATTTCCAATCACACTGGTACTGTTTGGTATTTGCAAACAAAAATGTAGTTTATGTAATTTTTATGAAATGTGTGCAGTATTTAATTTTTCCTATCATGCTATTGACTTTCATTTCAATTACAGCTTGCCATTTTCTTAGTGTTTTTAACCTGTACATTGTGTAATGTAATGTTTGTATATAATGAAATTTTGTTATATTTTTATATAATAAAAGCTAAAGTGGAAGTTATTGCCAAAGGAACTGTCTGTAAGACAAAAAAAAAAAAACCGTTGGAATTACTTAATGGAAATTTATCTTTCAGCAGAAACAATGTTGTGTTTGAGAAGTTTTGCCTTGCCAAGTATAACTTGTACATCTTGAGACTGTGGTAGATTTCAAGTTCAATGTTACTTAATTACATTTGGTTTTCTGTAAACCGTGTCACTCGTAAGCACAGTAATAAAGAATTTGTCATGTGTTTGAAGAATCTGCTAATTGCTTTTCATGGCATTGCTTGTAGTCAGACATTCACAAATAGTATCAGTACCAGAATAAAATCTTTCAAGTGCTAATTATTTGGGCATTATAAATGTTCATGGCGATGTTAAGGCTGTTGGATTTCAAATATTGCAAAATCTCACGTAAATATTAAATATAGTTGTTGGGGTGCGGCTATAGCTCAGTGGTAGAGCACTCATCTGACATGCTCTAACCACGCAGTTGATTCCTGGGTTCGATCCCCAGATCTGCAGAAACAAGTGGGAGCGTGTGAGTATGTGCTGGATTTGTGAAGCATGTACCTCTCTGTACACATTGGTCATGCTTTAAAATCCCTGCCCGCATTTATTCACTCAGCAGGTGTTTACTAAGGACCTACCAAAAAATGGGGGAAGCTAAATTATGGTTGTTTGCTAATTAAACAAATACCTGTAGAGATTTTTCGAACAAGCAGGAACTCTTCCATGAGCTGGAGTATGAAGTGAAAACTATTCCAAAAGGCATATGAAGATGAGTATCAAAAAGACACTCAGGGGCTGAGACTAGCTCGGCAGTAGAGTACCCGCCTTGTGTGTCACACAAGGAGCCCGGAGTGTGATCCCCAGCACCACAAAAAGAGAAATTTATGGGTAAAATGACATGATGCTTGAAATTCGCTGTAAAATCTTTAGATAAACTTTAAAAACATGGTGCTAAGCCAGATGTGATAACTCATACCTGTTAATATACCTGCTCAGGAAACTAAGGCAGGAGTATCAAAAGTTAGAGGCCAGCCTAGGCAATTGAGTGAGATCCTGTCTTCAAAGTAAAGTAAATGAAGGGGCTGCGGGGTTATTGCTCACTGGTAGATCATATTCTATCCCCAATACAAAGAAAGAAAGAAAGAAAGAAAGAAAGAAAGAAAGAAAGAAAGAGGAAGAAAGGAAAGAAAAAGAAAATGGACAAAGAAAGAAGAAAGAAAGAAGAAAGAAAAAAGAAAAAGAAAAAAGCTATGTGAAACAACAAGACTGGCAAAATATTGACAACTGTAAGCGGTAGCATGGGTACACGTGGGAGCATAAGAAGTGCACCAGTCTATTTGTGTTTGCATTTGAAAATGTATATAAATGTATGTAAAGAAAGCTTTTTAAAAAGACATTCAACATACCTAGGCCAAAATCTTCTGTGCATTTCATTTGAAATTAAAGAGATGACAATAATGAGCAAGCTTTACTGAACAAAATTTTGTAAGAGCTGAACTTTCTGCAAAGTGCTCTGCATGAATTATCTCATTTAAATTTCAAACTACCACCTACCTGGGATTGGAACTATCATTAACTCTATTTTGCAGATAAACAAACAAACTAAAAATCAGGCACAAGGAAGTCAGATGAAATGCTGAAAGTCGCAGAGCTAATAAGTGAGCAGCACAATAAGATTCAAACGTAGACTCTACAAGACAAAAGAAGAAAAAGATTAAATGAAGCAATGAAAAGAAGTTGAGGGTTATTTTTTAACTTGAAAGAAACAAAGAGTTAAGTGGAGAGATCCCAATGCCTCACCTTTACTGACTGATTATTGTTTAGCCCTTCATATTTGTGAAGTCCTATGTTCCTTTATTGCTAATTATAGAGTACCAGGAACTGTAATGAATAAAAAAGCCCTCAAAGCTGCCTGTTGAAGTCATTATTGAAACCAGCGGTGGTTCGAAGCTGAACAGCAGGCCAGGCACACACGAGTGCATCACCGCCCACAGCTTGCCTAAAGTGCAGTGGTTTCCGCAGGCCACAGAGCTGCACGTGTGCCTGACAAGTATTGACTGCCCAAACATCTTAAAGAAAGCATAGGAGGTAGGCAGGTTACCAGACATCTCCAGAGCCAGAATGGCCAGGCCCCAGGGAAGGGACCCCAAGCAGATCTTCCATTATGACCCTACTGAAGCTTTACTCTTGAGCCACAGCCATCAAACACGGAGCAGAAGAATGAACGAATAATCAATCCCAACATGCAATCTAAAACCATCCAATCTGAGTGTGTTCGCTACTTTGGGCCTTCAAAAACAAAGTAATATTATTGTTATTATTCTATTTTGCACTCTGTGAAGCTACTTTGTTACTCAAAAATTCAAGCTTCAAAATCTCTGTGGCTTCACTGTCATTTTTATTAGAGTTAATGGTAGATATTGTTTTTGTTTTGAACTTCTACAAAATCAAACACACAATGCAGTCCTTAAAAACTATTTATTTCAACAAAAAAGGAGAATGAGAAAGCTCTCCTAAAGGCCAGCAGGGGAAAAGGAACCCCAGAGAAATTGGAGCTGTATGGAGAGGCTTTCTGCTTTTCCCAAGAAATGATTGCTTTCAAGTACATTTTTAAAAATACGATTTTATTAAATTAAATGAAGTAGCATATACAAGTACACCGGCTTCTTAATACAACGCCGGGCTGAGAGTAAGTTCTCACTACATCTTGGGCTGCAACCTCTTTTCTTTCTTCCTCTGGAGCCAGTCTCCGCTGCAACTATCCCCATTGGCTAAGGAAGAAGACGATGACTCCAGCCATCTGGCCCCCTGGGGACACTGTTTTGCCCTCTACTTTATCACTTCCCTCAAGTGTATCAGTCTCAGGAGTAACCAACACTTTACAACAAGTAGGCTGAAACGAGTATCACACTCAAATTCACAGGCCTTACAGGTTTGTGATGGCAACGCACACTTCTCTGGAGAGGGATGCTAACAACCTTTGGGCTCCTTGGCAGTGAGTGCTGAGACACAAAAAGGCCCTCAGGGAAGAGGAAGGTCACCTCGCCAAAGAAAGCTACAGCCAAACTTCACCTGTCCCGTATTTTCGTCTCTGGCCCCATTGACTTGGGTTATCCTATGCTTCTTTCTTCCTATAATAAAATATCCATCAAAGAAACCACTTCAGAAAATTAAAGTGCACGTGGTTTCAACAGCGACTGAAAAATGCATTCTGAATAGAGCAAAAACAGGATGTAAGTCTTCAAATGCAAATATATATGCCTATGGAGAGAAAAACACATATATGATCAGAAAGAGTTTCAAGTCATAATTATCTAACTATCTGGTTTATCTCACTTGTCAAAAATAAGCTTATACTACCTAAAAATTCCATTTTAGAAAACAAGCATATTCACTTTAACATTGGATTCAGTAACAGCATAATTGGAACGGTATACGCTTTGAAAGCAAACTGAAGCAAAATAATGCAATACTCGATGGGCAGCTGGGCACTGCGACAATTGAGGACAGCTTTTAAAATGTTGTCTTGCTTTTCAATAGCTGTGCAATAACTCAAAAGATTATTTATTATTTGCTTTTCTCAGAGGGAGACAATCTACAGTAGAATTCACCAACAGGTTCAAAATCAACTAATAAGTGGACAGCAGGTAGAAAGAAACATCAGGCTATTTTTAAAGGCATCATTTAAACCACCAGATTAAATGTGCTCTTCTAGGAAGGGGGGAATTTGCATTATTCACAGGATTAGGACTTGCTCCCACAAAGCCTGTTTGAGGATGTTCAACATGTCAAATTGGAGCCTGCATAGTTTAACACTGAATTAGGAAATTTTCATTTGCCAACCCAATATGACACTTGGCTGTATCACAGACACTTCTGACTCAGCATGCCCAAATAAAAATCATGTTCCCTGCCACCAACAATTCATCATCATCCTTCTGGCAATTGTTCTAAATTTAATAAGTGGGAGTGCAAAGTCAAAGTGTAAAAGTCCTTTTAAGACTCTGCCTAATTTCTTATTCCCAATATCTAGCCATGAATCAAAATCCATAGATTCTACCTTTGAAATGTTGTTTATTTGTCCCTTCACTCTACTGTGGTAGATATGTCCCCTTTGCATACCTCTGAGACCACCTCAGGTACATTGGACATGTCTGGTTTTGCTATGATAGTAGCTGTCTCAAACACCCATCTCTACTGTTTGAGACTTGCCAAGGGTCTCACCCAAAGCTTGTTCAGCCTATCCATACGGCAGGCTAGACAGGAGGATGACAACCCTCAGAGCACCTCCCAGACATGAGGGCCAGGAGTTGGCAGAACAGTATCCCAGATATTTCATTCTGAGCTTTATTCTACCCAGCTCTCCTGAGGGTCCCCAGGACCTCCAGGGCAGCTTACCCAGTATTGACTTACCCCCTACCCCTTCCTCGCTCTCCTGACTCTGTGTTTGTGCTTCCTGCGATCACCCCTCAAGCAAACACCTGCTCCTAATGTGCCTCCTCAGCATCCATAAAACTGAAGACGATTGTTTCTTTAGCTGTCTTTCTTACCTTACCAGCCCATGTGGTCGAGGGCTGTCATCTGTACCTTTCACCCCTGTATCACAACATCCAAGTGTTTGTTCCAGTATCTTTTTGTAGAAAGACTGTCAAAATTGGGCAAGGGTTTTTGTGTTGGAAGGTTGTCTTCAATGTAGCAAAGCGAAACCTTCAAGAGAGGAGACTAATGCAAGGTAATCAGGGGTGTTGCCCTTGAAAGACTAGTTAGGGAAAAAAAAAAAGGGAACTAACTAATTTCCAAGAAAGTGGGTTGTTACAAGCTAGCCCCTTCCTGCTCTCTGGCTTCCTGTCTTGCCAGTGGATCTCTTTCTCTCACTCCTGCTCCTCATATTTTAGTAGGGCAATAGGAAAATAGATTAAATAGGCTGCATAAGTATGCTTTATTTTTCATGTATTTTATGTTGTGATCCAGCCACAGGATTATCTCATCTAATCCACACAGCCTCACATGGACCCATCTTCTATATGAGAATGTGAGGCTTAAAAAGACAAGACAACTGCCAGGCCTAGTGGCACAGGCTTGTAAACTCAGCACTCTGGGAGGCTGAGGAAGGAGAATCCCAAAGTTGAGTCCAGCCTGGACAAATTACCAACCTAGTGAGACCTTGTCTCGAAACCAAAAATTTAAAAAATGGGCTGGGGATGTAGCTCAGCCTAAAGGCCCTCATCTCCATCTCTAGTACGATAATTAAATAACAAATTCTCTCGGATAAAGAGTAAAGTATATATATTCTTATCTAAATCCTCATTGCTTTTTTCCAGGGTTCCAGCACAAATCTCCTATCTGCTCTCTCTGCACTCACTAGCTCTCCCCCTCCACCTTACCCTACCCACCACTCATAAAGAGTTTTAACATCTCATCTTGCCTGTCTTCTGATTCACATCCTCATGCCTTCACATCACCTTTAGGATAAAGTGCAAAGCATTGTTGATAGCTTTGCAGGCCCTTCGTGCTCTGGACCCCTGACTCCCTCCCTAGCCTTGGTCTAGTGACTGCTTCCTCTCCCACCCCTCCTCGCCACCCAGGGCTCTACAATCAGAAAAGCCTACTTGTGTTTTACCTCTCCATCCTTGTCCTTCTGGGAATGACAGTCTATCTCCTCTCCTTCTCTCTCCACTCATTCTCTTTCTCTTCTTTGGCCCATTCTTCTTATCCTTCAAGACTAGTTATGAACCACTTCACTAGAGACGATGTCCACGCACGCCTTCCTCAGCCCCCTGTCCCAGCCACTAGCCAGGCAGGGCAAGGTGTCCTTCTGGGTTCTTCTCCAGCACTGACCAAGTTGAAGACAATTGTTGTCCTACTTGTCTATCTTCTTCAATCAGCTCATTAAATCAAGGACTGTGCCTCCGGACTTTCGGTTCCCAGTGCCAGGTACACTGGCCTGGTATATAGTAAGGACTCAATAAAAAGTACCTGCTGAGTGGAACGATTCACACAGCCACACACAAAAGACCACAGTCACTCATCCTAGCCAATGGACTCTACATCCACAAGTCACCACATCTCCTCACAAAAGGTCTATGCTAACTATGCCTCTGAATCAGATACAACCAACAGAGTCAACATCTCATCCACCTCGGCTACTCTAACGACTCTGTAGTGTGGAGAAACAACATCATCCTTAGATAAGTACAAGTGACCTCACCTGCTTGAAGGCTTCCACTCTTAATGCAGCAGTATCTTTTTAGATCCACGCCAAGGGAGTCCCAGAACTTTATGGGCACCATGTGGCCACAGATTTGATATAAACGTACTTACTTTGGCACCTAAATCTATGGCCTAAGTAACCCAGATGATTGTCAAATCTCCATTTTGTTCCTTGCAAACGCAGCAAACAGTAAAAGTGATGAAAACATCAAGTTATTTTTTATTCTGAATTTTGGAGAGTTGCCTCTTACTTTATTGAAATTTTATTTTGGCAAATTTTCTGCCTATGTATTTGTAGAGGGGTGGGGATTCGCTCCTAATGAGTGTTACTAGATCATCAGAGGAGGGCTGGGTTATTGTGGGGGGAGGAGTGAAATCTCATTTTCATTCAGTAACTGGCTTTCAGCCATCACTTAACCTCATTGTGATTCATTCTGCTTATCAGCCAAAAGCCCTTAATCACAACCCTCACTGGAGGTCTAAGAAGAACTAATGAAGATGCTTAAGTGCCTCCAGGAATGCTAAGGACTCAGTCAGCTATCTCCTATGCTAAAGAAATTCAGTTCCACCCGTGGTATTCCTCCCAGTGCACTTACACGGTGGCACATCTCCCAAACTATGTTACACAAGCAAGCTAGTAAAAATCACATTCTACATAATTATTTAGATTTTTAGGAAAGTATATGAAACACTTAAGTATCTTTATAAACCTTTCAATTACTTTCTTAGTTTTTGCTGATTGTCCTAAGTTCCTGAGAAGCAGGATCTGAAATGAGGATTCCTGCGAAAATCTTTGGCTAAGTGCTGGCAGAAGGCTGTGCCTTTCGTTTCTGCCAGCTCCACACTTGGAACTCCAGAGCTTAAACTGGTCCTCACTTGAGGCAAAGAAATAGTGTTTTGGACTCTGTCCATATAAAAATAATTACTCTGACTTAAAGGAAGTAATAAACTAGTTCATTCTGAGCTAAATATGAAGGTCATGGCCCAGGAACATGGATTCAAGTTCTCCTAAATGAGATGTTCTTCAGTATATGAGGTTATATGGACTTTTTCTGCCACAAAAAATCATAAATCAACATATTCCAAAAATACATTGGTGGGGAAATTTTGTGGGTTAACTACAGCAGAGTGAGTAAATCTTTTCTGCAGGCTTCAGTTGTTATCTTACATCATTCCTAGCCTTAATGTCCATGGAAGTTAGAGTCTGCTAAGCTTTCCAGTGCATTTTAAGAGTTTTATGTAATAGTCATGAGTATGTTAAGTTAGATACAGAAATTGAAAGTAAACGTCCATTGCAGAAACCAAGATAACCCAAGATCATTTGGCTCTTGATCTACAACACTCCATAACTCTACAATTAAGATGTTCTAGGCAGTCACAGTCAAACAGTCTGTAGGATCTTTAATATAAATGCGGCTTCCTCAGAGAATTTCAATTCATAAATGCACATCAGTCATTGCCTCTGGATTGGGGAGGGGAGTAGGAGTGCATTGCAATCCCTCCCTTGGTAACTGTCTCTCTACTTGGTTAAAAGCAATTGTCTCAAGAACAAAAAAACACCATGAGACATTAGCAGGCAGCAGTATTCAGAGTAGTTAGAAATAAGCTGAAAGGTTCCATGAGTCGATATGAGTAAAGCAACAAAAGCAACCACCATGCCAGTGGCTCTTGAATCTCAACTACCAGTAAGGGTAGTTAACACAAAACACTGGGCCTTGAAACAGGCATTTCTGATAAGTGAGTTTACATTTCTGCCAAGTTCCCTGGTGAACTACTTGTCCACAGACCACGCTTCATGAACTGTTGTACCATAGAAATTATGCAGTGTTGGGTTGATGCATCTAATCTGCATTGATTTGGTCAGATTTTACCCCAAAATACCTCAGCTGTATAATATGATCACTATCTCCAGAATGATTAATTTTGTGCTTATCACAAACACAAAGAGTAGGCACAAAACACCTGAGTAGAACGGGAGTAAGGAAGTTAGAGCCTAAACTACAGGACCTATCTCTTCCACCAAGGCATTATTAACTGCATACTCCTGCCTCTGTCCTCCCTACCCTGTTCCCTTTCTCTGCATGGCATAGATGGAGGTACAGGAGGGACCAAAAGAGGGCATGGAGAAGCAGGATGGTAAACAGTCCCATGCTGCACATAGATGGTCAGGTCCTGTCTGGCACATCCCATGTAGCTTTGAGTGATAAGCCCTGTCAGGGACTCAATCCAGAGAGAATTAGGATATTGGGGACTGGGTGCAATTGTGTTTCCTAGGAAAGATATCTATGACGTGAGATAATTAAAACTGAGATGCATTTCTTCAAGAGGTGGTAATTCTCTATTACTGGAAACTTTCAAGCAAAGGCTAGACAATCAGCTGATGGAATGAGAGGGAGGGAAAGGATCCAGATTGGGAATTAGATCAGGTAACTTCTAAATCCCCTCCTAAATCTATTAGATTATGATGGTGGGTGTCAACTTGGCTGGGCTAAAGGATGACCAAATATCTGGTAAACATTCATGGGTGTGTCCGTGACAATGTCTCTAGAAGCAATGAGCATTTGAGTCAGTAGACTGAGTAAGGACGATCTGCCCCAACCAATGAGAAGTGGCATCAAACAATCAATTCATTTAGGGCTCAAATATACCAATGTGGTACAGGAAGAATGAATTTTTCTCTCTTCTTGAGCTGGGAAATCCATCTTCTGCCTGAGGACAATGAAGCTCCTGATTCTTACATCAGAGGACCCTTGCCACATCTATCCACTTCCAATCACACCCCATTTTCAAGCCTTCAGCCTTGGACTAAATTATACCATCAATTTCCCTGGTTCTGCCAAGTTCAGACAACACATTGTGGGGTTTTTCCACTGTCAGTCAGATGAGCCAATTCCTACAGTAAATCTCTCTCTCTCTCTCTCTCTCTCTCTCTCTCTCTCTCTCTCTCTCTCTCTCTCTGTGTGTGTGTGTGTGTGTGTGTGTGTGTGTGTGTGTTTGAACATCCTATTGATTTAATTCTCTAGAAACTAATACATGTTTATGCAAATTCCTGTTTTCCTCTTTCTTTCATTCTGTTGATATTCTGATGATCCTGTTTTTGCTTTCTTGGTTCTTAGATAGTTTATCATCCTAGATCTTATTCCACGTGGCTCAAAAGAGTTCCTCCGTTTGTTTGTTTTTTTTTTTAAGAGCCAGAATAACATCTGTATCCCTAGTTGGGTGTTTAGCTGATCTAGGAGACTAAGTTTGTGTTTTCTCCATTTATGATATGAAGCCTGAATCTTCCCCTGTAAAAATTGGCTTTGCTGAGGTATTTCCTGGGTGACTTTCAACAGCATTCTGCTTACAACAGCCCGGTGAGGGTGAGCAACCCCTCTTGGAGACCCAGTGATTATAAGAAGCAGGTGGCCTTCCAGTCCCTGTCTTAGCCTTTCCTCCTCACCTCTCTCTTTAATACTTATTAAATGGAGATATTTATTCAGCATAAGTCTCTGGACTTATGTTCATTGTAAATCATTTAAGAATGGAATCGCTGGGGTTGCGTTTTGGCCGACCTCCCGCATTCACTCATCCCAGGCTCATGTTCTAGAATACAAAGGCACGGTGATTCATTTCTACTCCTCAGCTTCACTAATCAGAGAAACCCATTGCTCTTGCCACTTCCTGAGTGATATAAGGGAAATTTCCAGGCTGAGGGCATTAGATTCAGATGCAGCTTTTTTTTTTAATGTCAGGAAGTTTGATTTACTACAGCTGTAGAGAGTAGAAGGGGGAAAAACATTAAAAGCAAAACTCAGTTGTTTGTGGTTGCTTTTTCTCCTGAAGCTGTGGACACAGTCAATCATCATTTGCATGACCAAGTCATCTGTGTGAAGACCACTAGACTCACATATCTGAACCCACACAAAGAAAGTAAACAGGTCTGGGCAGTGCGTGAAAAACTTCTTTACAAGGAACACCCAGACGACATGGAATGTTAGCTGGATCAAGAAAATGGCAAGACTCTCGATTCCTCTCAGAAAAGGTCTTGTTTGCGGTTGCCATGCAGGGAAGGGAAGGAAGGTGCGGGGGAGGGGGTGGCAGCTGACACTGCTGTCTCACGGGAGGGGTATACGGGAGGGGTATACGTCTGATCATTGCGTTGCTTTGCTTTGCTGAGTGTCCAGGTCAGCGTGGGAAAAGCCAGGCTGCTGGGAGGAGCAGAGATTATGTTCTTCTGCCTTTTCCTCGCACCATGCTCAGCCATTCTTCAAAATAAATGTGAAATAAATATTTAAAGAATACAGGCTTAGGAGACTTAAGCCTTATTTGTAATGTTTTATTTCTTTGGCTTAAATAGATCTACAATGAATATGACAAAACATTAACATTTGTCAATTCCGGTTGGTGGGGCACACAGGCATTATTTTTTTTTCAGCTACAACAAAACAGCACTGCTTTTAAGGCTCAAATTACTGGCTTCCCGTGGCTTCCTAGGTAACATTACCGCTGCTCTCGCATCTCCCCCCTTCTCTTTCCCAAATGAGCACTGAGCTGAGTAGGATAAGATCAACAACATGTGGGCGGTAACCATGGCCACAGAGTTGAAGACGGATGCATACGAATATCCTCATCAGAGGAAAGCATGGGAGGGTCTAGGATGGATAGAAGACGTGTCTGGAGCCCGGCTCTGCTCCAGGGAGCACTTCAAAACCAGCAGTATCACTCCCTTCCATCCAGTCTTGGTGAAGAAGCCACAGAAGTGAGGGGAAACAGCCCTTAAAGGGCATTATCCATGCTCTAGTGGGCTTGGCATTGGGCCAGGACTGGGGGGCAGAGTCTAAGAGAGCTCTAACAAAACAGGACGAGCCATCCTCCCTGGCAGTGGACACAGGTATTTCTTTATGGGCACTAGCTGTATGATGTTGATATCTGACCTAGTAGAGCTGTATTCCTGCGAGTAGATGTTGTGTCTTTTTACGTTGAAAGGGGTTATCCTTTCCTGCACCTAACATTTAAGGAGGAGACAGAGTGAAAGAATTCAGATTGTGGTCTTTGGGTAGATTAAAGAGAGTACCGACTCTCAGCCCATTAAATCTGGACACCAAAGGTTGTAGATAGATATGAAGTAACTTTTAGGAGACAGAAGGTTAAAGAAGTGGCTTGTCTCTGGGGCCCAGGCATGACCCCTAGAATCTTCTGGATAGTCCATAAGGGAAAAATAATGTTCATGATTGCTAGGGTTTTGATATGTTTTGTCCCCTGAGGTTTATGTGTGGGAAGCTTGGTCCTCAGTTTGCCAATAGAAAGGTGATATGGGACTTTTAAGAGATGGAACCTACTGAGACATCTGTAGGGCACTAGGGATGTGGCCTGAGAAGGAAGTGTGTGACCTTACCCTCTTTTGTTTCCTGTTTGATGATGTAATCTCTCTCTCCTGCTCTTACTGCCCACGTGGGACCCTTACCAAAGTCAGAGACAGGCTGTTTTGGGTTTTCAGCCTCTTGAACTAGGTTTAAAAGGCCTCTTTCCTTTATCAAGTTAGTCTGCCTCTATTGTTTTGCTATAGTAAAAAAATTTGACTAATGCAAAAATAAAAGTGTTATTCGCCATTCTCTTTGTGTTTACATTTTCTCTGATGGTGCAAAAGAAACAGTGGGTTAAACTATTGGTATCTTAACACACATCAAGGCACGAGATAATCAGAGTATTTTTGTACCTGCAGAAAAACATCCCTCAAAAATGAGCTTGATGAAGCAGTAATACATATTCTTTCACTACATTTTATCCTCTGAATGTATGTCTTTTTAACATTTTGTGTGAAATGGGAAGTATGCATAGAGTAAGAATAATGATTGTCTTCAGGAAAAGTATTGGCATGACTGAGTTATAAGCTGAGTTCAGGTTTTTCTTTCTTTCTATTTATTTATTTATTTATTTATTTATTTATGTTTTGAGACTGAGTTTCACTCTGTAGTCCAGGCTGGTCCTGAACTCACTATGCAGCCCAGCTAAGACAGCAATCCTCCTGCCTCAGCCTTTCAAGTACTTGGATTGCAGGCATGCACCACCATGCCTGGCTTGTGTAGTGCTGGGAAATCGAACCCAGAGCCTTGTGGTTGCTAAGCAAACATTGTAACCACTGAGCCACATCCCCAGCCTTTTATGGCTTTTTCATAGCACATGGCTTTATCTATAAAGAATGAATGGTAGACAAAGTATGGCTGTTCTGATTAGGGTATTTGGCAGTCATTATCTTGAAAATAAAGAAAGAAAGCCTGTCATTCTGAGGGAAACATTTGGTAATACCTATTCCAACTATAAATGTTTAAATTTTAAGAAAAAAATGAAATTTGGGGAAACCTGTGTGTGACCATTGATTGTGCTTTGTCAACTTGAATGAACTAAGAAAATCCTCGTGAGCAGTGAGGTACAGTTTTGGGCGTGTCTATGGATGACTGACACGTAGGCCAGCAAACAGAAGGAAGAAGATCCACCCAAAATTTGGGTGACACCAATGAACGGACTTCTACCATGGACAGAATGAAAAGGGAAAAGAAGCATTCTGGTCTCTGGAAGAGCTCCAGCCTTTGCAATTACCTCTGGACATCGCTCCCCAGAGACTTCTCTTCCCACCCCGACCCTGCTCACCCCTTCACCTCTCCATCCCCCCTTCTACAGTGGGCTTCCAGACATTGGCCTTGGACTAGGCTGCATCCGTGATCTTCTTGTTCTGCAGCTTCCATCCCCCGTCTCAGCAGCTGCAGGATCCTCTGCCTCTCCTACTTAGACACAGCCATTTTGAGTTTCTCCACCTCTGATCCTGGAAGTCCACCTAATCAATCCTTCCACCTGATTTTATATATGTATTTTTACTAAATCTGCTTTTCTAGAGAACCCTAACTGATACACTACATGTGTGACAACTAACATTTAACATTTAACATTTAACATTTCTGGGCTTTTTCAGTGCAATGAGTGGTGATATTAGCAAATGTGAATGTTTCAAATCTTAGCTGACCTACTTAACTCAGTGAGTTAGTGTTTGTCAAGTGACCAATGAATGACCTAAAGTCATACATGGGAAATGGCCCATTCAAAATGCAAGAAAGAACAATGGATTTTACTCTAACAAGTGGTAAAAAGTTCATTGATTGGGTAGGTTTCAGATTCCACCTTGCAACTCTCCTTTAAGAAATTACTACTTGTAGACTTTGGGTGTCAAGGACCACAAATGGGGCCATAATTATATGAAAATCTAGTAAAATAGTCCTCCCCTTTCCGATTTCACATCTGTGAGATACTAGATTTTCTTCACATACTTAAGCCAAAACAATGTATCACAGCAGTTTGAATAGAGGAGCAATTATAAGAATCCCACTTAACTTCTATTAAGCAAGGCACTAAAGAAACTTGCAAAAATGTAAAGCAATACCCCTTGACTCTGGACATCATTCCCCAAAATTTTTCTTTAGAAATTTTTTATGGGGGCTGGAAGAATGGCTCAGTGGCTAAGGCGCTTGACCAGCAAGCACTTAGGTAAACACTAAGTACCTGTGTACGATTTCCCAGCACCACATAAGCTGCATGTGGTGGCACATGCCTATAATCCTAGCACTCAGGAGGCTGAGTCAGGAGGATTGCTGTAAGTCCAAGTCCAGCCTGGGCTGCATAGTGAGTTCAGGACCAACCTGAAATATATAACAAGGCTCTATCTCAAAAGAAATTATGCTATTATGTAATGGTTTTTTTAGATGTGTATTTGACTTATATGAATGTTTTTGAATTAGTTGAGGTGTTTTTAAACTTCTATTTTAATTATTAATGGAGGAAAGAGATATATTCTACATGAACAAAGCTTCTTGGAATTCTCAATAATTTTAAAGAATGTGAAGACCTAAGAAATTACTTTGAACACCTTTATTCTAACAAATTTGAGAACTGGGAAGAAAATGGATGACTTCCTATATACATATAAAATACCAAAATTAAATGAGGAACACATACAAATCTTGAACAACCCCATCACGCACACAGAAATTGAAGCAGTAATAAAAGCTCTACCTACAAATAAAAGTCCAGGCCCAGATGGATTCACAGCAGAATTTTTTCATTACTTTAGGGAAGAACTAACTCCAATCCTCCTCAAACTGTTTCATAAAGTAGAAAGTGAAGGAACACTACCAAACTCATTTCTTGAGGCTAGCATCACACTAGCCCCAAAACCAGACAAAGACTTAACCAGGAAGGAAAACTATAGACCAATATCCTTAATGAATATAGATGCAAAAATCCTCAATAAGATTCTGGCAAACAGAATCCAACAAGTAATCAGAAAAATCATACACGATGATCAAGTGGGCTTCATCCCTGAGATGCAAGGCCAGTTCAACATACATAAATCAATCAATGTAATACACCATATCAACAAAAGCGAAAAAGATCACATGATCATTTCTATTGATGCAAAAAGAAAAAGCCTCTGGCAAAATCCAGCACTACTTCATGATAAAAACACTGAGAAAAATAGGTATAGAAGGGCCCTACCTAAAACTCATAGAAGCCATATATGCTAAGCCTACTGCAAATATCATAGTAAATGGAGAAAAGTTGAAATCGTTCCCTCTCAAATCAGGAACAAGACAAGGCTGCCCACTTTCACCACTCTTATTCAACATAGTTCTTGAAACACTTGCTGTAGCAATCAGACAAGAAAATGAAATAAAGTGAATCTGCATTGGAAAGGAGGAGGTCAAACTTCCCTTATTTGCAGATGATATGATTATCTACATGGAAGATCCTAAAAACTCCACTACGAAACTCCTGGAAATAATAAAAACATTAGCCAAGTCACAGGCTACAAAACTAATACTAAAAAGTCAATAGCTTTTCTCTACACTAACAATAAACTTTTTGAGCAAGAACTCAGAAAAACAATTCCATTCTCAATAGCTCAGTAAAAAATTAAATACCTAGGAGTATACCTAACCAAGGAAGTGAAGGACTTATATAAATAAAACTACATTACATTGAAGAAAGAAGTTATAGGAGACATTAGAAAATGGAAAGGCATCCTTTGCCCTTGGATAGGCAAAATAAATATAGTCAAAATAACTATACCACCTAAATTGATATATAGATTCAATGCAATTCCTATCAAAATACCTACAAGTTGCTTCAAAGAACTTGAAACAATAATTCTTAAATTCATATGGAACCAAAAGAGACCAAGAATAGCCAAAGCAATCCTGAGCAACAAGATCAAGGCAGGAGGCCTTACAGTTCCAGACATCAGGCTGTACTATAAAGCAACAGTCGTAAAAACAATTTGGTAGTGGCACAAAAACAGACAGACCAGTGGAACAGAATTGAAGATGCAAAGACAAGCCCAAATACCCTCAATTACTTAATCTTCGATAAAAAATCCAAATACATACAATGGAAAAAGGACAGCCTGTTCAACAAATGGTGCTGGGGAAACTGGTCATCCACATGCAGAAGAATGAATCTAGTCACACACCTGTCACCATGCACCAAAATCAAATCAAAGTGGATCAACTTCAACATTAAAAGTAAAACACTGAACCTCCTAAAAGACAAATTAGGCAAATATCTAAAAGACATAGGGGTAGGCAAAGACTTTCTTGACAAGACACCAAGAGCAAAAGAAATTATATCCATTATTAACAAATGGGATCTTGTCAAATTAAAGTTTCTGCACAGCAAAGGAAACTATCAACATTGTAAAAAAAAAAAAAAACCAACAGACTGGGAAAATATATTCACCACCAACACCTCAGATAGGAAGCTCATAACTAAGATATACAGGGAGCTGAAGAAAAGTAAGCATATCAAAATAAAGGGTCCTATTGAAAAGTGGGCAAATGAAATGAAGAGGCAGTTCACTCATGAAGAAGTTCAAATGGCCAGTAGATACATGAAAGGATGTTCAACATCTCTAGCCATAAGAGAAATGCAAGTCAAAACAACGCTAAGATACCATCTCACTCCAGAGAGAACGGCCTATATCAAGAAGTCAAATAGTAATCAGTGCTGGCCAGGCTGTGGGGAGAAAGGAACCCTCCTGCACTGCTGGTACAACCACTATGGAAAGCAGTATGGAGAGCTCTCAAAAGACTGGAAATAAATATCCCCTTGGATCCAGCGACACCCCTCCTGGGAATATTTCCAAAAGAGGCCAAAACAACACACAACAGAGATATATGTATACCCATGTTCATAGCAGCACAACTAACAATAGCAAAAATATAGAAGTCACCAAAAAACCCATCAACAGACCAGTGGATACACAAACTGTGGTATTTATAAAGTCCGACAGCATGGAGGCTTTTGCAGGCAAATGGAAGAAACTTGAGAACATCATGCTTAGTGAAGTGAGTCAGAAGCAGAAGGTGAAACATCGAATGGTCTCTCTGATATAAGAAACCCAGATCAAAACTCTTATGGAACTTAAAATGAAAAACAAAGTGAACCAGGGGGATGGGGGGGGGGGGGTGAGTAGGGGGAAGGACAAAAGGAGAGTGGGAAAGTCCTTGTCACCTTGACAAGACACGTATATGCACAAAATGCTCAACTTCATTGTAAACCTTAAATATTGCGCTTATATATATCAATAAAATTGGGGGGAAAGAAAGAATACAAAGACCAAGAAAAATATTGAGCACAACAAAATAGCAGCATCATGTGAATACTGAGTTAAAAACACATAAAGTGTCTGGCTCATCAAGAGTGCTTGACTAGAATGTCAATCGCCACTAGGTTTTTTTAAAGACAGGGTCTTGCTCTGCCCAGCAGCTATTTATTATGTGCAGGACTGTTGTACCTATTCATATAAACCTAAAAACATCCCTGTATGTACCATTTTTAAAAATGAGGAAAATAAAGCACAGAAAAGTTAAACACCTGCCCAAGTTAAAGAGCTAAACAACGGACAGGTGGGACTGGGATGTGAGTGGTTTGGCTCCAGAATCTTATGTCACCGTCAACATTCGTCAATGTTGATGTTACGGATGACTGGGATTGGTTGTAAGCTAGATTCTACAGCTTCAAGTTCCTCGTTGTGTTCTCCTCTCATTATCCTTAACCTTTTAGAAGGTCTGACTTAATATCTCAAGTGAGATTGCAGTATGCCGTGGGATACAGAACTAGAATAAAGGGAGGACACTGAGGGGAGAAGCAGCGCCTTTCTCAGGTGTAAACAGGAGAAATCACAAGGGGCTTGGGAGAATCAGAGCTAACAAGGCCAGCTATTCTTTCTCAGTCAGTGAACCCCCCTCTGTCACAGCAATCCCCCTCAATGTTAAGAGATGCATATTATATTAATTAAAGTGGCAGTGAACCCCTAAAATGCCAAAAAATGAAAATCTAATCAAAGAAAAGAAAACAAACATGAAATAACAGCTAGATCAAAGATGCAATCTAATTAAGTGCTAAATTAACCCAAAGACAAATAAAACTTTTAAAATAATTTCTCTTAGATAATTCAGAAAATACTCAGGGTCTACTGTGCCTCTGGATCATGATTAGGAATGGTAATTATTATTGTTCTCCTTATTTCACAGAAATCTGAGTTAAATTTGTTCACATCTCAATTTGGCATGATTTTTTCCCTCGCTGGTAGTCCTGGATTTGATTCTCAGTTCCCCACACCCACAGAAAGTGCTCTCTACAGATGGATCTTTGCTGTGTTCCCTCTACTAAGGGAGGCTTTTTCTCTATACAACGGAATATTGCTGAGGACTTTTGCTACAAGCCACAGAACTCTTGTTATGGGTGATGCCTGCCAGGCCCTGGTACTAACAATGATTTGACTTCTTGGAGTTACCTGTTTATTTTTGGATTGTGTCTGGAAGAGTTTTTCTTGTTTGACATACATGTGTATAGGTGTTTAAACCCCATTTGTGACTAATCTGTTGCAGGTGGTATTTTTGGTATATATTTCTGCTTTAACCTCGCTCTTAGCTCCTTTCTTATTTTGCTACTAACTGCAATTTTACTGTATATTTCAGTCATCCTTGAAACATCAGCTTAAATTTTTGCAGGAAGAAATTAATTTATAAATAAGTGCTCTGCTGTGCTGCCAACTAGTAACCTGTTCTAGTCCTTCAAGTCTCTGGGCTTCTCACATCTAAAACACTCACCTTAGGGTACTTTCAAGCTGTAACACTGTGATTCTCACTCAATAAAGAGTAATGGAGATCTATGGCTGACAGGACATTTAGGGGAAAGTTTACAAACTCAAATGTGCACTAAGCATTTGCAGTGGTCCTTTAGATGTCACCAACCAATGGATATCTAGAAAAAGATGCAATGAGTGGAAAGCGGAAATATCACTCTGATCATAATTCCCCCGGTACTTCCCTGTGACAAGAATGTTCTTGCAGTGATGAGTGAGGACTTGCTTTGTTCAAGTCGAAATGCTGGAAACGGAGATGGAGAACAAGGTATCTAAGATCTGAGCCTTGCATTGAGAAGTTTTGCCAGAAAAATGAAAGGAAGTTGGGCAGAGAAACAAGAAGAAAAATCATGGAAAGGGAGAAATGCTAAGTGAAAATTGAGTTGGACCACTCCTTAGCACCCCTGGAATAAAGCGTCAGGTAAGGAGGAGAGGTGCCCAGGCCAGGGCCCCTGTGCCCGGGGTCCTGCCCTGTGACCACAGTCTCCGGGAAGAACTCAGAGAGCGACACAGTTCCCGCTGCTGCAATCGCAGCTCCGTCACATTACTCCACAATAGTAATGAATTCACACGTGAGTTAACTTCCCTTTCTAGGCTCTGCCAAATGCATGTGCCAGATGGCAGTTGCTGTCACATCTGATTTACTGTAGGGCAGACCAGCTGTGCCTCAGTCCAGGGCAGGCCTGCATCTGGCACCCAGTTGGTGAGATTCTCTCCATATGATTCTTGTGCCCTGGTAGCATATTCCCCAGAGCAATTCTGTTTCTATCCGTCATGGGTTTTTAAATATGTTTTTCTCTTTCTGGCTTATTTCTAGGACTACTGTGGAATATCTGTCAGCAACAGATCTACTTAAGCACCTCTATGTCAGAGGAAAAAGTCATACTGTGAAATATAAATAATGCCACTACCATATCCTATAGAAAAAATACCTGAGAATAAAGTACAGAGAAAGAGATACAAGGGACTCCATACACAAGAGCTGTTTCTCTTTTATTCCTTTTTCCTATCAAATCAAGACACTGATTTTATCTGGGGAGGTAACTCACTCCTGGGATGCCCACAACTCCCAACACCAAAGAAAGTCAGGTGACCCCGTTACCTCCTCTTTCAGATGACTGGATTGGGGATGTGAGTGTGGGTGACCTGGGAATGGCCAATGGTCTATATGTGAAAGTTTGCTGGGGAACTAGAGGGTCTTCTGGAAATAATCTTGCTCTCTCAGAAAGAGAGAAAGAGTGGGAGGAAAGACTAGAGAAACAACTCGAGAGGTAAACTCACACCAAGGATTGTTCCCACGTCTCCTTAGCAGCTTTACTCCTAACAGCCCCAAATTGGAAACAGTGATGAGAAGTGAGTTGATCGCTCAAGGTACTGCCCCTTAAAAGGAGCTAACATAGTTCCCGTGGGACTCTGGTCAGTAGTTATCAACAGATGCTGTTATAGAAGAGCAAGGCTGGCCCTTCCCCAGCGTCCGGCTTCCTATCTCTCCATGTGACCTCTCCTTCTCACAAGTGCTCCTGTCAGTATGGCATTTGTCATGAGCAAAACAGTTTGGGGTACCTCTCCCGAGCCAGTACCATGCCCTTGAACTTCCAGAACGTTAAGCTAAGTAAACCCCATTTCTGTATGAAGTACCCAGTCCTGGGTATTTGTGATAGTGTCAGAAAATGGACTAACACAATAGTCATGATGGTGATCTCCAGGTGATAAAGGCAAGACGATTCCCTTTGCCAGAGTGGAAGTTAGAGATGGGCGCGTGACCAGATTCTGGGCTAGTGAACCAGGAAGGGAATGTGTCTAGGAGAACTTTAGAAACGTTTCCTTACTCCCAAAAAGATCATAAGAATACGATCCCCTCTTCTTCTGAGCTCTTTCAGGGCTAGATGTCCCGCCTAGAAACCTTATCAACCTATTTGCCATCATAAGAGCTGCCTTAGGATGCAGTTCAGTAGAGGAAGAAGCAAAGAAGAAGCACCAGAAGTAGACTTTTGGTAATGTTAAATGACAAATTTAATATCTCTTCAAGACAGTATGAATTATTGCTTATGCTGGTTGCAGCCAAAAGCTTGTGTGTGTGTGTGTGTGTGTGTGTGTGTGTGTTTGTGTGTGTATATGCATGTGTACCACTAATGAGTGATTTCCACACTTTAAATGTTTGTCAATCTTATTATAAATATAAATTAATAACACTTCAATTTTTCCTTATCATTAACAATACTGCATTTTTCCACAGTGATGCAACTCAGAATTCTGTATTTCTTTTACAATTTGTCAGTTTATATTGCTTGTCCATTTTGCTTTGGGTTGACTGTTAATTTATCAGAGTTCTTTAGCATAATATGCACTAATTCCTTTTGTGTCTTGTAAACATTTCCTCTCATAAATAAATTTTGTGTTTTAGGATGTTTTTAATTTATTTTTATGTAGTCAAATCCATCTGTCTTTTTTTCTGATCATTCTAATCTATATATTAAATAAATCCTACTTGTTTCAGAATAATTAAAATAAAGCCTTTATACTTTCAATATTTTCAAGCTTAGATTTTATGATTAGCTTTTTAATCTATCGCTCACTTATTACTTTCAATGGTACAGGTCGAGTTTTAACTTTAGTTTTCAAAATAAGTAGTTTTCCCTAGACCTTGAACACCTTCCCACTTTCATTTTTATCAAAAACTAAAGTTGATTTGTCTGTTCCTGGATCTCTGTTCTGTATCACTCTTTGTAAGTTTTAGCACTTCCACACTGTTTCCACTATTAAACTTTGGGGCCACATTTTAAATTTCCATTAGGGCTCTTACTTAGCAAAAAGTTTCCCAGTTATGCTCTTTTCTTTTCAGGTTTGGTTTTTGGTGGTGGTGGTGGTGGCCACTGCTGTTATTGTTGGTGCTGGGGGTCGAGCCTGGGCCTTCACACTGAGTTACGTCCCCAACTCATTTTTACGTTCTTTATTGAGACGGGGTCTCACCAAGTCACCAGGATGTACAGGCTGGGCTAGTTCTAGACTAAGTTTATCCAACTCTGAGCCTTTTATTTGGATTGCAATAAATCTGCAGACTGATTTGGGGAAAAGTCGTCATCTCTACGATGCTGATTAATTCCACTTAGGAAACATCTCTCCGTTTGTTCAGGGTTTGGTTTCTTGTCTTTTTGTGTCATAGTCTCAATTTTATAATGTTTTTTTAAACTATGGGTCTTATTCACTTTTTTGTTAGATTGATCCCATCATTATTCTTGTTATTTCATGTATTTTGTTGTGAAAGTAATCTAGAACCTTAATATTTTTTAATTTTCTAATTGAATCTTACTAAAATATAGAAGCCCCACAGTCTGTGTATGTCAAACTTCTGTCTGTCACCTTACAGGCTCCATCACAGGTTCCCTAGCAAATTGTTGGTACATTTGCTTGTACTTGCTAGCTAGAAGTTCATATTCAATAATGTTCTCGATTCAGTTTTATACCTTTGACCTTAAGTTTTTTATCTGTTACTAAAATTACCATGCTTGCCCTTTTTGTCAGCCTTTTTCTGGGAAATATTTTCCTAACTTTTCTTTCCAACCTTAGTGTGTGTACGTGTGGTACATAAAGATTGCTCTTAATCTATTTTTAAAACACGATTGCTAAAAGTTCAAATTCTAGGGCACCTATCTATTCATTCCCCTAAACAATATTTATTAATCATAAGCAATAACCAAAGCCAGTAAGAACTCTTGCCTTCCCGATGCTTCCATTGTCATGGCACAAACTTACTGCGACCCCCGAGGTACTTGTGTTTATTGCCCTCAGCTTGTTTTGATGCCATTTCTTTCTGTGTATCTTATTCCCCCTCATCTGGTTTTGATTTGAGTGGCATTTTTCCTCTTTGATGCTCTGAGAATTATATACCTAATTTCTAATTTTTAGTGCCAACTGTTAAATTTTGACAAACAGAATTTAAATCTGCTATCAATGCCCAGACTGAGTATTTATGGCTTCTCTCTAACAAGATGACACCCATAGTACACTAGTAGCATTCTCCTCGCACCATTCCCCACGCCCTTCCGTGACAAATACTCAGTTTTGGTTCTGCACCTTTGTGGAATTTTTGTATGGTGCATCACATTTATTCGGATTATAATTCTCATGGCTGACTTTGATCAACATAATTTTCTGTATTCCATCTTTCTGTTTTTGAATCCAGTTTATCTTTTCACTACAATCTAATCCCAAGGAATTCTTTCAGAGGAGCTCTGTGAATAGAAAACTTTCTGAATCATTGCATCTATTGAGCCCTCATACTGGAAGAGTAGTTTGGATGGTTACAGAAGTTCACAATTATTTCCCAAAACTTTGGAGATTGCTTGGCCTTATCTTCTAGCATCCTACGTGGCTGGTGAGAAGCCTGGTGCCTGACTTTCTTTCCTTTGCAGGTGTGTATTACAGCAAGTCAATTCAAACCAGCTCCAGCAAAGCAGAGAACTTATTGCCTCACAGCTGGGAAGTTAAGAAGTGTATCTGGTCTCAAGTAGGACTGAATCCAAACACGTCATTGGGATTCTTTTCCATGTCTGTGACTTTGTGTTTCTCACTGTACGTTTGGCTTCCATACAGCAACAAGCTCCTCTCTGCAAAAGGATAACTACATGCAGCTTCACATAACCCCGCAAGACAAGGACTGACTTCCCTATTAACACACAAAGTCTCGGGTCCTTTTGGGTTCAGTTTGCATCTTGAGCTGATCACTCCCAGCAAAGAATGGAAATTTCTGGATAGTGAAGTCTGGGTGTCTGGCATCTTCCCACAGCCTGTGTTGGGCTGGGGTAAGACTGAAATTTATATGCCATCTGGAGACATGGAAAAATAAATGACAGAAGCAAGTGAGGAAGGAAGGAAAGAAAGAAGGGAGGAAGGGAGGGAAGGCAGCACGGAGGGCGGGATGGATAGGAAGGCCCTCTGAGAGAAAGGCGGAAGCAAACAAGCAAGGCAAAGCCCTGGCTACTATTGTCCACTATAGTAGGTAAGATTTCTTTTCTCTCTGGAGATCTTTTCAGATTATCTTCTATCCTTGGAATCTGTTCACTTCACCAGAAAATCTGGTGTGGATCTTTTGACATTAGTGCTACTGGCTTTCAGTGGTTCCTTTTAAAATAAATGATCCTTGTCTCTAAGTTTGAAGGAATATTCCCTCTATCACTTCCTCCCTGCCTTTATTTCTGTTCTCTGACTGTAGAATTCTTGCCCTTCCTGGATTTATACTTTTTGTACTAACTTTTCCCTATATTTTTCATCTCCTTGTGGCTTTGCTCCAAATTTTGATGGGTTTCCTGAGCCTTATCTTCCAGATCACTCATTTGACCTATTCTATTTCTCACTTGCTCTCTTGAAATCTTTGATTCAGACTTTAAACTTCCTAGAATTATTTCTTGCTCTCTGGTTCTACATTTTTCAGAGCAGCCAATTTTTTTTTCTCTAATGAAGCACTTAGCTCAAGTTTTTTTTTTTTAACTTCTCTTCTGTTTCCTGAATTGTCTCTTTTTCCTTCATGATCAGAAATTCTTATTAACCTTGGTATTTTTCTTTCATGGTGATTGATTTTCCTCAAATATACAGTGTTCATTGATTGTCCTTTCACATTACAGAGTTTTTCTTCTGCACTTGTATTCATTGAGTTTCCCACACATCTTTCCCCCAGGGAGGATTTTCTAATGAGAGGAAAAACCTAACTGGAAAGCTTGGGCTTGGGGCAGGCATAAGGCTAGAGACTTTGCCCCAGTAGCCAGAGTAAGAAGGGCTCTGTTCCAGCAATGAAAGATATTCATAATTACTTTCTTAGGGAAAATGAGAAATCTCTCTCTCTCTCTCTCTCTCTCTCTCTCTCTCTCTCTCTCTCTCTCTCTCTCTGTGTGTGTGTGTGTGTGTGTGTGTGTGTGTGTGTGTGTGTGTGTGTTTTATCTTTTGTGAAGTCTGAAAATTCCTCAAGTTCACCTTGGTTTTTTCCTTCTCAGGCCCCCTACTCACTGGAGAAGTTCTCCTGAACCCACCACCTTCTCCTCCTGAGCTTTTAAACCAACTTCCTGTTGGGTAAGAGTTGCAAGGAGCCCTTCTGGTCTCACAGCAGTTCTTAAGGCCCTAGTAACTGCCCAGAACCTTCCTGTTCATTGGATTGACTGAGGCCAAGCTCAGAGTTTCTGTCAGTCTAAGCTTACTATACTAGACTTCTCCCAGGTGAGTTTTAGACCAGGAGTTTCTTGTTTCTTTTCAATCCTATTCATTTGAGGAGCTCCTCTCAGTTTCTTTCATCAGTCTCCTTTCACTGCTAAGCTTCCTATGTTCCAAACCTCTCCCACATAGATTCCAAGCTATGCACTGCACAACCCTTTCAGATACTGAACTTCTTATGGAACACTACAAAGAAGTCAGTTTGTGAGAATTTCATTATACACAAAGGTATATAACATTTTAAAATTGCTTTTAATATACAGTGACATTCAAATACTTTGTAGATCACTTCATGCAAAATTTCTCTATTTATTTATTTATTTATTTATTTACCTTATAGATTTGTTTATTTATTGCGGTACTGGGATTTAACCCAGGAGCTTTACACTAACCTATATCCTCAGCCTATTTTTTAAATTTTTATTTTGAGACAGGGTCACACTAAATTGCCAAGTTGCCAAGGCTGGGCTCGAATTTGTAATCCTCCTGCCTCAGCTTCACAGAGTGGTGGGATCACAAGCCTGCACCATCAGTCCCTGCTACATTTTCTCATTTAATATCACCTAATTGTCCTACAAAAATCTTTATGAGCCAGAAATAAAGGCTGAGAGAGAAGAGAGAGAAGCTAATCATTAGCAGAGCAATTGTATAATTTCTCAAAGTTATATAACTAGAAAGGCATAAAGACAGGATCTAAATCCAGGTCCTCTCCAGTCTCAAAACCCGAAAATATCAAATGTTGTACCTAATATCTACAAGCAGATAGCCAGATTGTCTTCTTACAATATAAATGCATATCTTGAGTGTGTATTAAAATAAGTGCATGAATATATATCTGCTATACCGTAATTTAACTTTTTCATCAGAGCTTAATAGGGTCTATACATAAGACCTTTAGTTATCCAATGTGAAGGAGAGGTGGGGCATACAGAGTGCTGAGAATTAAAAACAAATTAAGTTCTTTACTTCCTCGGGGACTTTGCACTTTCGGGCATTTACTATCGACTCTGCTTGAAATACTTCGCACTGCGTCTTCCCCACTACCTCTTCCATGATGAGTCTTTTCAGGCTCCACTAAGAGGTCGACTCCCTGGAGCAGTCCTCCTGCAGCAGCATCTCAGGTAAGTTCCTTCCTTCCCAATCTATCCTTCCTAACTCATATTCTATTCTCCCTGCTAACACAACTTGTAATTATTTTGGTTACTACTGGGTGTTCTTGTTTTTCGTCTTTCCCTCCACTAAATTGTAGGCTCCAGGAGGGAAACACACATTTCTTACTTCAATCCTTATTTGTTAAGCTATTATTTAAACCATAGTTGTTATTAAGAAGTGACATGGGGCTGGAGGAATGGTACAGTGGTTTAAGTGTTTGTCTAGCAAGCACAAGGCCCTAGATCTGGTTTCTCAGCTCCACATAAGCTGAATGCTTGTAATCCCAGCACTCGGGAGGCTGAAGCAGGAGGATTGCCATGAGTCCAAGGCCAGCCCGACTCCATAGTGAGTTCAGAACCAGCCAGGGCTAAAGAGTGAGACCCAGTCTCAAAAAAAAAAGTGAAATAATCTTTCTCAAGCCAACAGGCAGCGAGATGGTAAGGGTTAAGAAAAGGAGAGATGTAAAAACAAAGAACCTCAGAAATCAGGGCTGGAGAAATAGCACAGCAGTTAAAGCACTTGCCTTGCAAGTGCAAGGCCCTGAGTTTAATTCCCCAGTACCACATAAAGCTGGGCATGGTGGGACACACCTGTAATCTCAGCACCCTGAAGGCTGAGGCTGGTGGACTGTCCTGAGTCCAAGGCCAGCCTGGGCTATAATACAAGATCTTGTCTCAAAAAAAAAAAAGAAGAAAGAAAGAAAGAAAGAAAGAAAGAAAGAGAAAAGAACTTTAGAAATCTCCAGACAGTTTAATTTCATAAACAATCAAGAGGTAAATATTGAACCAGAGATTCCATTTCTCTGGCCCTATAAATTCTCTTTTCAGAAAACAGCTTCCCCGAGCTCCTAGTGAGCCCTTGGCCAAAGATGATTGATCTAAAAGCCGTCACCTACAGAGACCACACTGATGGACCAAACGGATCAATCACCTTTTGACCAAGCCTATTAAGTCAGTCAGAGTTGCTTATTTTGGGAATTTGGCTTTGAGACTCTGGGACCCTCTACATATCAAGGAAAGTACAGATATGTTTAGCACATTGTGTGACTTAAGAAAAACAGCCAGCCAAGGAGAGAAAAAAAGAATAAAGGTGATGAAGGGGAAAAGAAGCCTGAGACCTTTTGTGCCTTTTCAGTTCAGCAACACATAACCTGGCCGTGGTGCTACACGCCTGTGATCCTAGCACTTGGGAAGCGAAAGCAGGAGGATTGTTGCTGTGAGTCCAAAGCTAACCCGGGCTCCGTAGTGAGCTCAGAGCCAGCCTGGGATACAGAGTGAGGTCATGTCTCAAAAACAAAAAAGAAGAAGTGAAATAATCTTCCTCAAGCCAACAGGCAGCCTCACGTGAGCCTCAGTTGTTCCACTAGGAGCCCTGCTGCCACCTCTGCTCCTGAGCACTGAGACTAACTTTCCTCTTTGTCTAAACCAGGCTGAGCAAATTGTGACCAAATGGTTCCTGATTCAGACAAATGGAAAGTGTTATTTCTCACCTTCTCCCCTGCACGTGTGTGGGGTGGGGGTACTGTTCCGTTCTTAACCTCATATTAAAGGCCTCTGTGTTTACATAAGAAGATAATGAAATTCTATCCTAGTCAGATAGTATCTTACACACAAAAAATATAAGCCACTGAGTATGGTTTTTGAGGCACCCCAAATTTCTTTGCACTCTCTTAACCTCCTGCTACTCTTTAAACTGTGCCACGGCAGGTGTTCTAGGGCTGATGCCTTGTCTCTCTGAAATACCACAGCACATCTACACATAGCAGGTAGCCCAAAGCAGAGATCCTCCCTGTTCACGTCTGAGTTCTCACTGTACACAGGATCACACAAGAGAGGAGCCCAGCATATTCCTGCAGGAATAAATAAACCAGGAAAATGTGGGCAGGAGGGAAAGTCACATTGTCACATTCAGAGATCTGCAACTTCCTCACTTTGAGCTGGGTTAGTTCCTGTCACCCGTGACATGTAAGATGGCAGTTACAGAGGGTTGAAATTTTCTGAGCTAGGTGACGGATCTACACCTGTCTTTGCAGTTCCCACATACCTTTACAAGCATTAATGCCACCTGGTCAAATTCGTTTAAATGAAGGCAAAGAGAAAGGTTTACACATTCAAGAAAATTGAAGGGCACCGACAGGAAAGAAAAGAAAAAGAAAATTGCCAGTCAGAAAGGTGGAGCTGTCTGAATCTCTCCCTCCTGCTTTCTCTTTCCCTACCTCTGCTCTATTTCATATGTTTTATTGCCATTCTGATGTTAACAAAATTATGATTTGAAATTAATTCAAGTAGACACTCATAGTTCATCTGTAAAATTGTAAAATTTGAAAAACAAATTTAATTTCTTGTTTCAGAAAAAATCACAATTTTATAAAGACAGCTGAGGGACTGTTCATGTACACCCAGTGATGGGAACAAGCAGATGCATGGTTCTAATACCCGCTCCCCTAAGCCTAGAAGTTGGCCTCCCAACAGTACCCAACAGGGTTCTGAATGATCATTTCAAACCGTTTCACTAATGAGAAGCTATCATCCACACAAACTGCCTTGGTAGAAATGAAAGAAGTTGTATCTGTTCCATTTACAAATGAGAAGACTGAGATCTGAGGAAAGGAGGCGAGTTTTCCCAACAGCAAATCCATAGCAGGGCTCAAAGCTCTGAGCTCCCTACAACTGAATCCATGAGCTAGGTTTGCATTTTTAAATGAGAGTCCTTCACAGATTAAATCCAGGAGAGCCACAGATATCAGAATGCAGAGGTAGAGACAATGAATGTTGTAGCAGAGGGTGGCCAAAGGCAAGAGGAAGGTGTTGTGTTGAACTTTCCTCAGGAGATGTGAACAAAAGTCTATTTACCCCAGACAATGCACAGACCAAAGTAGTAATTACACCGAAGTCCAAGTCAGTGAGCCACTGAGTTTATTGGAGTTCTCACAGGAGTATTGGTGAGGGATTACTTAGAGGAACATGGATGACTCAAAGGTTGCTGCATCCCAGAAAGCCCACCCCACCCTGACTCACAGAAGCTACATACTGCTCTCTGTATCCTTGAGGAGAGGCCCTGCAACACTGTAAGTCCCAGGAATGCCCCGAGACCTGTGCTCCAGGCTCTATTCCCTCCTTGCTCACAGAACTAGCCCTCCTCCTGGCACTCGCCTTCTGGGGCAGCTGCTGTCTTGGTATTCTAAGTCCTGGGGCCTCAGCCACCAAGAAATGCTGAGGTGCAGTGACCTCACACAGGTCACAGGGCTGGTGTCAGAAGCCACACCTATGGACTCATGTGATGAACACACGACTGTGCTGTGCAGGGGTGCCGGCCCTGAGGACTCCATCTGGCCACTCCTACTCTGGCACCTGCGAGTTGTTTACCCCACTGAGTCTCACGAGCCTCCCATCTACCTCCAGATAAGAATATTCCAGTTCAAGGGAACTTGCCCTACCACAGAAGAAAATTAAAAGGTATCATGAGGAAGGGAGTATTTGAGCTGGACTATGTAAAGGAAATAAAATATCAAAAAAAAATAGCAGGCATTCCAGACAGAGGAAAGAGCACATCGAAGACACAGGTGGAAGTAGAAAGACGGATGGATAAATTGGAAGTGGGGGTTGGGGTCAGATGATGAAGGACTTGAATTAAGTTCATCAGGCAGTGGAGAGCTACCAAAGGTTTTCTAGTAAGGGAACCCAGTGCTCCCCTTTGTCAGTTCAAAACGACTGCATTACTTCTAAGAGAGAAATGAACTACTACTATCTTATTTAAATCGCTATATGTGGGAACTACATCAACTGAACTTACCAAAAAAAAAAAGCCCTCATTTTACAAATAAGAAAACTGAAGCTTAAAAATCACCAGCATGTTACCAAACCAGGGCCAGATAAGAAAATTTAGGCCTGGAGCATTCCGTTGTTGAAAACACATGATGGTAATGTGGGTGGTGGTGGTGATGTGAGAATCTGACGACAACGCTGAAGATGCTCTGTCTCTAGTAGCAGATCTTTAGAGATTTTATTTCTATACCTCCTATTTTTTTTACATTTTGCTATGTTTTAATGTAAAAACCTAGAACAGATTATCCGTATAATCACTTTAGTCAATTATCTATGGATGACAACTTCCTTGCAACTTAATTAGTAAAGTTGTTTCCCGACTACAACATCATCTAAAAGTCACCTCAGAAGGACAGAACAATTCATTAAAAATCACTAATGTCAAAAAAAATCACTAATGTCTGCAGGGTTTAAAGATGTAAAGTGTTCATTTGGAGAATGAGAAAGCCACGCACAATGACTCTTGCTGTCCGGGTTTGTCACGCTCAGTGTCCACGGGATGACTCACATTGCTAAAGCTCAGGTTTAATTAACATGCTTATTCTGTGCTGCTACTTCCATTCTAACAAATTAAATGTTTAAACAGCCAGTGCAAACATTTAGATCTGAGTCAAAATTGTTTGCACTCTGCCAGTTTAGGCATTTAATTTATTATAATCCCTTCCATAATACATGTCTTGAAATTCATTTTTTGCACTGAAAAATATCGTTAGTATTTCGACTGATGATATTGAACCTGAGACTATCAGAATGTGATGGGAGAACTAATTTGGATTGCAGACAAGGGCAATAAGCGAGATAATAGATCAATCCTCAGCTGTCCTGACTTCCCCAGTTGATCAGGTGATATCCACAACAGTTGTCAACCCCAAGGTTACCCATTACCCATAATTCTCTGCTCCTGCTAAGGTGAGCTGCAGCAGGATCTCACATAGTTATCAAACATTTCATCGCAAAAGCCTTTCCCTGCATTCTGACCTCTTCCTCCCTGTAGCAATGTCTTCCAGAATATAGAATTGTGCTAGCTTACAACAATTTCCCCTTTCCTGGAGCTAAAGAAAGTGAAAAGGCATTGGAAAGAAAAACTACAGTAAAAGCGCCATTGAAGCAATGCTGACTGTGCTGGTAAGACAGCTTAGGCAAGCAACCAGAGCAGCTGGGCAGACAGATGCTGGGAGGAATGACCCTCTGTGGCCCCAGGTGACCACAAGATGGCAGTGAAGGTCTTCTCGGCACCGCCCTCCGGCTCCCACCTCAGCTCTGCCTTTTCCACCCCACCAGCTCCCTAGGAAGTAGATGGATACACTCAGATCCAAAGAGCTAATGTTTTTAATAAAGATAGTTTTCTGTTTTATCGTGAATAACATGGAAACTGAAAAGTAGTTGGACATTCCCTCAATAGTCCTTGATGGAAAGGAATGCAGCATTGTGCTGGAGCCAAGAGAAAAGTATTACAGTAAGAGCTGCTAGTCATGCAAACTCCTTCAGATCTCAGGTTTGCCATCTGCAGGATGAGGAGTTGTCTCCTCTCGCCCCTGCGGCTTATTGCAGTGACCCTGCCAGGACCAGAGAATGGATCAAGTTCGGGCAACCAGGGAGAGGTGGGTTTCCAGGGGCAGCCACTGTTACACTGCTATGTGCTAATCAAGGTCACCGAAACCGAAAGCCTGAATTTGTTCACTCTCCAACTCTTTAGTCTTGCATTTCCTACTTGGAAATCGTTCAAGGTCTTCCACAAAACCATCTAGGTTGCTTATACCTTAAGGTTGAACTATCCAGAGTCAAGCTCAGTCAGGTTTCACAACGAAGCTGTATCTACCCGGAAATTGGCTAGTGGAAGAAGAGAGGAAATAGTCGCAGTCAGCCCATTTGTTATTTCTCAAAGCAATCAACTCAGATCAATGCAGCTTTGTTTGTTTTTCCAAATAGTGTGGGTTCAGACACCAGAGAGGGCTTTCTGTGAGAGGCGGTTCTAGGAAACACTCCTTCAAAGGATCTCTGATAAAAGAGAATGGACGCCTGCCCCTCGTCGTCACATGTCTGTTGTTTAAATGCCAGCAGGGTGAACTGAGAAATAAAAGACAAAAATCTTTTCCCTGTGAGTGTCTATGCAGAGGCACTTTTTAATGTCTTTAAAGCCTAAGGGTTGTAATTAAATGAGGCATTAGTTAGCTTTTAAAAAATCATTTTTAAACTTAATCATAAATAAAATTATCATTAAGTACTTACTATGTGCCAGACAGTATGTCAAGTACATTATGTCAGTTCTTATTATAATCCTAGAAAAAAGGAACAATTTCCCCCATTTTATAGATGCAGAAACTGGGGTTTTAAGGAGAAGAGGTCATTGCCCATGGTCGCAAAGCTGGAAAGCACATATACACGGCTAACTGCGAAGTGCTAGCTCTTTGAAGTTTGTCCAGCTTCAATTCTGTTTTTAATTTTTTTTTTACAAGCCTTGAGAATTAGTCCTTTTTTTCAGTGGCTTGGAGAATTAAATCCATTTAATATTTATAAAATGAGATCAACTCATTAAAATTTGTAATGGAAAACCCAAATTCCTTGTGGTAGATGGGGCTACTGATTGCTACCTGCCTCCCTTCCATTTGCCTGATGTGGCTATTGGTTCAGGCCATTGGTCCATCCAAGGAGATTCTGCCCTCTTGCCATTAAGGAATCCACCACCGGACTGGCCTCAGCTACCTTTTAAGTATCTTCCATTGTCTGAATGTTCAGTAGACACAGAGACTAGACAATTATTCTTTCAGCTACTAATCCCAAGGACTACTAAGAATATATAATTCTGACACTACACATGAAGAAAATATATAATTATGAAAATATACAATTATGAAAGTATACGATTCTTGAGTCTACTAGACTTCAAGTCCACCAGTCCTGTTCTCTAAAAACTAAAGACAATCCTAAATATCACAAAACCTTAACAATTATTACTGACGTTTCAAGACACTCACTCGTATACAAGAGGCTTTCTCAGTATGAGGTCATTGTGCATTGGGGAACGCTGAGGCAAACAGAGGTGAATGATTCTCCAAGGCCACACAACTAGACAGTGGCGGAGCTGAGAACTGACTTCTGTGCTTTGACTTTACTTGTTAAACCCCTTCCTGTCCCCTCCTCTAACCTATGCTGAAGTCAAGGCCAACGCCTCCCAACGGTCAGTCTGAGGATAGCACTTTTGGGAGGTAGTGGAGTCTTTAGGAGAAAGGCCTAATGGAAGGCTGAGTCCCTGGAAGTGTGCCCTTGAAAGGGATTGTGAGATCTCGGTTCCTTTCTCTTCTTTCTCTCTTTTGCTTCTCAGCCATGAGGTGGGCAGTTTTGCTGTACTGTGTCCTCTATAATGTGCTGTTGCACCCCAGGCTCAAAGCAAGAAGCCAGTCAGTCACAGATAGGAGCCTCCAAAACTGTGAGCCAAGATAAGTCTTCTCTCTTGTAAGTTAAATACCTCAGGTGTTCTGTTACAGCAGTGAGACGCTAACACATACTTGCAATGGTAGAACTGGGAGGAAAGCACCAAAATGGGATTCAGCTTAGGTCCTGGAGTCACCTCCATCTCTAAGTGGTGACAGTATTTCTTTAGGTGAGTCTCCTTGTCTGAGCTTCAGTTTCCTTATCTTTAAAATTCCCTATGGGGGGGGGGGGGCGCGGCGCTGGAGGAATGGCTCAGCAATTAAAGCGCTTGCCTAGCAAGCCTGAAGTCAAGTGCTAAGTACCCAAGTTCGATTCCCCAGCCCCACATAAGATGGGTGTGGTGGCCCACCCCTGTAATCCCAGCACCTGGGAGGCTGAGGCAGGAGGATTGCTGTGAGTCCAAGACCAGCTTGGGCTCCATGGTGAGTTCAGGACTAGCCTGGGCTACAGAGAGACAGTTCGTTTCAATTAAAGAGTAAATAAATAAATAAAATAATTCCTTATGGACCCCCTGTCGTCTTTTAAACACTAGAATTCTAGGACTTAGGCTTTAGGAAGACAATGAAGGAGAAAAAGAGGACAGGAAAGTATCAAGTTGAGAAACTAACACAACAGCTGATGGCCGTAACCATCCAGGTCGTTAGGAGAACTTCTGCACTGACCAGAAGCCTTGGCCTCCATTCTCCACATTATGCATTCCACATCAGACCTCTGTTTTATCTTCAGCATGTTATTATTGCACATTCATATTTTGCCAGTTATCTCTTCTATTAACCTGGGCACTCTGTAAAATGACTTGTCATTAATAATGTGAACTGGCTTTTTCAGTTTAGACAGCAAGGAAGATATGGAATTGAAGGAACCACGCTATCTAATGCATTCTCAAAGAGATTTGTTTGGAGAGAGCACTTGTTAGAAATACCTAAGCAGGGAACATCAAATCTTTGACCAAATATATATTAGCAATATTGCTTAGAGGACTTTCAGGGATTAAAGTCTACCAGCATGCATCGCTTCAAATTTTTTGATGGAATTTTAGCAGCAACAATATTAGAATCTTATAACCACATTCACAAATGCCAACACCCACATCACAAATGCCATCGCTATTGGATGTGGATTTGAGGACATTTTTGTCCAGGGAGATATTTTTAGCTTTATTGTTTAGCGTGCTTGCCTTTTTAAAGACAAGCACAGAGTTTTAGAACTGGCTGGGAGCGGGGGTGCTAAACAGACTGTTGTCGAAACCCCAGTTTTATAGATAAGGAAATGGGTCCTTGATCCTCAAGGTCATGTGCACACGACTAGGATTCAGACCAGCAGCTTGACTCCTAGTCTTCTTCATTGCGCTGGCTGTCGTGTTTTACAAAAGACCAAAACCAGAAAAAAAGAAATGGAACTTTCGAGGGCCGTCTCATTAATCAAATATCCCTGAACTTGGAGATAAATGTCCCGAGCTGACAATCGGAGTCGCGGAAAAGGATGAACAGACGCTATTGAGAACCTCTGCAGACTTTACGGAGCCTTCGGGAGGGCTGAGCTGGTAACTAACCCCCAGGGGCAGATCAACTAGACAGTGACTAACTACAAAGCAGAGATTTGTGGGGACACTGGCCACCCTTACGAAGCAATACCATTGAAAAAAGCTGGGACATGGGTCACAGGACCCCCACGTGTGATCTCTTGCCTTTCACCTCCTTAGCAGCTGCATCTACAAACTCAGGCGTCATTGTGTGCTGTGCAATACTATGTTTGCACATTACGATATTGTGTCTTCTATTTATAACTCAGTCAGCAACTAGCCAACGGGCCACAATTCGCCTTTTTTCTGAAGACACAAGCAACAAACTCTGACTCAGGTTAACAAACCAGAGGCTTGAATTCCTACAACCAGAAGTGGCCACAAATTATGCAGTGTTTGCTGGCCTGGAGCCTCTGTCTTTTTTATTCTACTAACTACCTGCTCTTTCCATGTTTGTTTAGGTTGACTCAAACACCCTCTGAGCCAAAGAAAACACTGCTGCTATTGTAAGAGGCCAGGGACTAGAAAGAGGATGTGCAGAATACCCTCTGGGTGTGAAAGTATGGGCCGCCAGGGCAGTCTGTACATGAAAACTGGAAGGAGCCCACCATGGCATGGAGTTTTGGGAGGCAAGCAAAACGCCTTTCCCAAAGGCATGCCCAGACCTTGCCGAAAGCTCAGCTTACTAGGGCAGCCCAGCAGAAGCCAAGGTCTTTTAGGGACACATCCGTTATGAGTGTGACTATCCAATACACTCAATCAACTCTGAAACCCAGAGATCTTGACTGCAGAGCACATCTGCAGGGGGAGAATGAGGAGGGGAAAAGAGCTAATGGAAACCTAAGCCCAGACAAAAGCTCCAAAATAGACTCAATAACCCCAGGTTGCTTGTCATGAGAGGATAACTTTTCCGAGCATGAAAACCCACAGACCAGTCACTAAACAAACCAGCTTGTGGATTGGTTTACCTATGTGGACCTCAGTTAACCTCCGCGGACCACAGATTTGGACCCTGGCCCACATCTCAGTTTTCAAGCATAAAAAGAAGCCCTCGATCATACAGTTTCTCGGTCATCTTTCAGCTCTAACACCAGAAGTTTCTCTGATTCAAGTAGAAACACTCAAACAGAAAGTAAACAAAATAATAAATTACCTTAAAATATTAATCAATTGGGCTTTCTTTTTGTGACTTACGTTTTGATCAGTCAGAGGCATTCACACTGCCTTGGGAAAAATTAAGAATGCTTTAGTGGAAATGCCAAAGGAAATAAATATTTTTTACTTTCAGAACTAGCTCTCAGAGCTCAAGGAGAAGCCCTGGGGACGTTGGGGAGAGTCTTTATCATAACGACCAGTTGGAAAGAAGAGAAGTAGTAGCTGTTGGGAGGGGCGGGGAGATGAGGGGCAGGGTAGAGAGGAGGACACCAGACCTGGTGGCAGGGAGGGCACCCTGGAAGTGAGGAGGCCTGTGAGCAGGGACCAGGACTGGATGTCTCAAGGAAATCAAGTCATGCTTGAGTCCTGCCTTCACTCCACATCCCTCCTGTCCACCAGGAGATCCTGCCTTGCCTGGCAGCATTCGGGGGTCTGACCACTTTGCCCTTCCTTCCGCTTTTCCCTGCTACCTTGATTGCAGCTGGGGCACCCTCCCAGGGTACATGCAGACTTCGCAGGGGGTTAGCACACTTGTACCCTCCCTCCCTCCATCTCTTCTCAGCACACAATGTCAACGAGATTTTTGGTCCTCTGCTCGCGCCTCGGTGACTCCCCTCTCACCTACGGTCAAGGCAAGTCCCTTAAGAGGCTTCCCTGGCCCTATCGTGGTCTGGCTCCTGTCACCTCGGTGACCTTCTGTCCTTGCTACTCCTGGACCTACCAGACACATTGCCATCAAGGAGTGTCTGCCCGAGGCCTTCCCTCCAAGGCTGACCGCCTCGTGGCTGCCTCTCTCACCTCCATCAGTCTCTGCTCAAGTTCACCTCATCCTACTACCGGTTACCTACAAGTAACTCCTGAATAATCTTCACATATCACCTCCTAGGATACTACATAAATAAAGAATCGACTGCGCCCATCCCTATTGTCCCCCACTAGCATGTAAACTCTATGAGGATCTTTCCTTCATTCACTGATGCAGCCCAAGGGCCTCGCAGTATGCCTAGAATGTGCTCAATAAATAAAATTTCTCTTGAGAAAATTGCAAAAGCAAGTGAAAGAAATCTATGGGGGTGAGTTCAGGACCAGCCTGGGAGCATGACCCTGTCCCACAAGAGAAAAAAAAAAAATCTATGGTGAGAAAAGGCAATAAATTTGGGAGGCTCCAGGTACTGATAATGCTATTTCTTAATTAGAATGCCATTTATACAGATGGGTTAAATTTGTGACAATCCAACCAGGTTGATGCTCATAGTATACTCTGATACTCATAGTATGCATACTGTTTTTGTAAGGATATTATCCCCAAATATACCATTTTTTAACCAATGATTTAAGTGTGGCACCTTCCTTCAAGAAATTTGTCTCCGGTAAGGAAGACAGATACCATGAGGCTCTCATGTTGTAAGCTAGAACCAAGTAGGAGAAAGGCAGAGATGGGGGTGGCACACTACCTAGGCCAAGGGCAAGAATTTGTTCTGACTTGGAGGAGTTGCAATTCGCAGAGGAAGCTGGACTTTAGGAAAAGCAAACAAACATGCATAAAAAAACCCCAACTTGAATAGACAAGCAGTGAGCAATCCAGGCAGAGCTGTGTATGCAAAGCCAAAAACACAAGGCATTGTTGGAAAGCTACTAAGCCGAAGTTTGAAAGGGAAGGGAGACAAGGGAAGGAAGCAGCCCCCACTTTTCCTACCCCACCCCTGATGCCCAACACATACCCTTGTATTGCGTACCATCTTTCCTCCAACTGGATTTGATAGAACTACAAGCTATTCATATTAGAAAACATATATCCTAGAATTCTCTTGCATATTTGCAAAGCACTTTGCCATATTAAAAGCTCGTAACAGCCCGCAACCAAGAAACCTGTTGATGTCACTGTTCTCCAAATTTAATGGGATTTTTTTCATTTTCTTTTTCTAATTGAATATGCATTAAGATGCCATCCAGTTGAAATTTCAATGTCTTCCACAATGAGTTTACCCCTTACTCACATAGTATGTCAGTACAATGTAAGGGTTTCATGTCAGTGAGCGGCCTTCCGTGGGGGGACTGAGGACCCAGCTCACTCCCATCTATGTATTTTTCTTTGCTTAAGATGCAGAATCCTCAGCATTCATGTCAGTAAGTGGGAAGACAGAAAAGAAAAGCAGGCCCCTTCTTAGCCATTTTAATGACCAATATGAACTACTACCTGTCGTCATTTAGAAATAATGAACTTGAGAAATGTAGCCGATGATCCAGCTTCTCCATAGTATCAAACCGCCACCACAAGTGTTGGTATGTACCCAATAACTAAATGCATTTCCTAAGTCATCTCTTTGTATCATCACACCTGGGTCGTGCCATTTGTTTCCACTAGAAAGCCCCCTTCCCCTCCCCCAGTCCTCTTTCTCCAATTGGAAAATTCTACCCTCTTCTGGTGCCAAGAAGAAAGACAGCCTGCCCCAAGAGCCCTGCTCTGACCTTGACCCCAGTTCTTCTCTGTGCCTACAAGACTTAAAACAGAGGTCATTAAAACCTTGCTCCAATTTCCAACCAGAAGACAAACCCCATATTAGTAGTAGTAGTAGTATTCATGCCTTAAAGGCCTTTGTATCTCCAGCACAAAACTGCTCTTGGTATAGTTACAGCTCAATAAATGGGGGGGCGGGGGGAGTCATAAGGAGAAAGAAAGGGAGCAGAGGGGAAAGGGAGGGGAGGGATAGCTTGCTAGGGAACACAGGAGGAAGAGGTGGCCTCATCCGACCTGTTACTGCATAACTAAGAGCAATGGGGACTTTTATAAGAGCTTTGCCCGGCTTAGGAGACAAAGAGTTAAACAGAGGCTTCTGCAGGCAATATCTGCGCCCATCGTTTTCCCTGGGTGTTTTTTATAGAAGACCTTTAACATATGCAGATTAGAACCCCTTCACTTTTTCAATCTCAGGATTGATACTAATGTAAACAATTATCGAAGTTCCATATCTGGAAGGTGCTGGGTTATTGTTTTGATCTAAATGTAGTCAGCCTGTACTTGATGGTATATAATTTAAAAGAACGTAATTAAAATGAGTAAGAAAAATCTGGACAACAATTACTCCTATAAAAAGAAACTTTCAAGACACAGGCTCACAATCTCTTACATTCTCAAGATAAAATGTGATGCTCTACAAGGAATTTCATTCTTGCTTCCCTGTCGGCCAGTCCTCTGACCAGGTCTGGGACACCAGAGAAGCCTGGCACGCCTCCGCCCAGGGAGGCTTGGAGTTGGCTGACCCAGTCTTCCTCCTACTCTAAGAACCTTGTTCCTGAGTCAGAGTTCAGTTTGCATAGTTCAGGCAGGATTTGAGCCCAGAACCCCAGAGTATGCTCTTGTCAGGCTTGTACTGAGTAAAATGATCCTGAAAGCAGGTATGTGCACACCCCAGTTCCTGAGGGGCTCCACTCTGACTGACAGGGAGGGCAAATCAGTCCTACCTCGTCCCCACGGCATGGCATAAGCAAGGTCCTTAACCTTCCTTGTCCTTTTTCCTTGCCTCTAAAACAGAGCCACTGATACCAGTCCTCCCTTACCACGGCAGATGTTATACAAAACCAAGTAAAACAGAAGCCAGGAAGGAGGGAAAGTAAACGGGTGCTGCTCTGCACTCCAGCATCTTAGGGTGCCCTCCTGGCATCTCGGTGGTGACCATCCACACAAAAACGACCTGCGGAAGAGCCGCCCTGAGCAAGAACTGCAGACTGAACTGACTGGCATCCCACAACCTCAGCACTAAATAGGTGTTGGGCCTGAGAGTCGGGACCTATTGATGACAGCCATGACCTTAATGCCCAGTCCCCATTTCACATCCCTACCAGACTTCAAGCAAGGCTTTGGTTTGGTCTGGGGCTGGATTCCTTGTATTCAGCAGCTTTCCTTCCCAAGGCACCCAGGCTCCATTGATAAGTGTTGCTAGCTCTTTATCGACATCATTTTAGAACATGTTGCCACGGCAACAGGATTCAGGAATGATTCTCATTACTGTACAGTCCCTGACAAACGAGTGTCTGCATTTATGTGATCTCAACCAGTATTAGCTCTCCCCTCTCCAGGCTAGAATGCCAACACTTACTGTGCGCAGCACACAATTCAACGTGTAATTATATACTGTCTCCTAATAATTACACATTGTCTAGTGAACAATACAGCTGTGGGCACTCGTGTCAACCCATATTAACACCTCCTACAGTAACAACCTCCCTCGCCCACTGATGGGCCAACAGTACACATTTGTAGAAGCCGTAAAACAAATACCCACTAGAGTGCATTTATAACCCTACCTACACTCTGGTTCCTGAACACTGCCTCAGTTTCCACCATGTGGAACCTTATGGCTCCCAGCGCTGGCACTGCCCAAACCGTTACTGGTGAGTTTTACCCATTGGTTTTCTCATAAGGAAGTGTCATCACTCTCAAGGGAGACGGAGTTTAACAAAAACCTAAGGATTCCACACAAGTAGGTTCAAATTTCCGCGTGTTATCTAAAAGGATGGATGGAACGGGAGTGAAACCACGCTGTCAAAACGGTCTCCAACTCCAACCCGATGCTGTGTTTGGATCCGGAGCCAGCCTGCACCCAGCACGGTGAAAGCCACACTGCCCTCTTAGAGACATCACTTTTGCCTTTTCTTCTCCTCTAGGTTACAAAGGAATCCATGGTGACAGTAGAGCTGAAGGGGGAAATCTAAACAATTAAAAATCTCCACTTGAATTATAACTTGCAGCTCTTTCCTTCCTTCCTCCCGCTCTCCCCTTCCAACCTCTCCCCCATCCCCCACCCCTCCCACACACAACACTGCGAAGGAGATTAAATGGACTGCCAAAGGTCTGGGGTTGTGAGCATTGAGCTGCATTTTAAAAGACTTGGTGGCTCCGGGTCATTTTCATCAAGTTGCATGTCAGCTTGCAAATTTTCCAAATTAGCTGTAGCTAGAGGAGAGCAAGATGTTGTTCTTCCCTCCTAAAGAATAAAAACAGATTGTTGTGACATGTTCTCAGTCACAATGACAGATTGGAGCCGCTGTTTGCAGTAGAAGTCAGAAAACAAAGCAACTTTTTTCCCCAAAAAATTGTAACATTTGACTGATTTCTGTTGAGATTCAGGCATCTCCCAGTTTGTCAGTGATGTTGATGAAAATCTTAAAAGCCAGATGTAGACATGGCGAACAAGACCGGCTTTCACTGGGAAAGGAAGCCTCTAGGTCTTCAGCACAAGCTGCAGGAATGCTTGGTTTGGACATTATTCCAGCCTTGCTGCCTTGCGAAGAGGAAGAGCAGTCACAAGGGGACATTTTGCTCTCCCTCATCCCAGGAAGCCCTATGATCTGAGCCAGGAATCTTCCTGATAAACAGAAGCAATGTGAGTCACCTTAAATGAGGCTGCTCCTGTGCACAGATCAGATCTGCAATACTCACCCACCCAGGGATCTGCGTGTTTCCCTCCTCCGTCCTTCCAAAGGTCACTTCTACTCCTAATCAAAACAGTGACAGCATAGAAGGTTGGTTTCCACAAGCCGGAACAAAAACGTATCATTTAATCTGAAGTCAATCAGTACACATTGCTTAAGACTACAGTTCCAGAACCTGTGAATAGGCTTTTACAAATATGGAATCCTTTATGAATTTGCATGTCATCCTTGCACAGGGGCCATGCTAATCTTCTCTGTATCATTCCAATTTTAGTGTATGAGCTGCTGAAGCGAGCACTAGAATATTGAACTGATATTTACATCATATGAGGAAGGAAATGGGAAGTCAACTAATGAACAATTATGAGATACCCGGCAGCAATCTCTTAAAATGCCAAGAAAACCAAAAATAAACAAGTTCCTCTCATATTTTCAATGTCTGTTTTCCTTGGCAGCTAATTCTTATTTTCTTCTTAAATCCATTCGTTGTCTCAGACCAGCTTTGTGGGTATCCCCTTACCCCCACAGAGCTTGATGACATGAAAATGAATGAGTTTTCGGAGGAAGAAAAGAACATAAGAGAACAATGCATGGGACAGAGAGACTGGAGAGAGCCGGGGCAAAGACAGGAAGAGATGGCAAGGGAGTGAGAGAAAAATAGACTGATACCTGAAGAAAATATAAAGAGCTGATTGTCACAACGGCTCACTGAGGAAAGAGTTTCAAAGAAGATGGATTGTTAAGGGCATTTCAGGGTACAGGCTACTGAGTGATGCGCACGGACAGCCTGGTCAATAGAGTGACAATCCCAACCTTCAAGTATGCCCCTTGAGTGGAAGCGATGGGAAGGAGCCACTGAGGAATGTCAAGGGGACTCACAGGTGGGAAAGTAGCAGTAGCAGGAGTAGAAGCGAGGGAGGGGTACAGCTGGACCCAGCGCATGTGAAAACCTAGGAGGATCGGGTGGAGAGAAAGATGACCCAAGCTATATGAAAGTACCCAGGTCGAAGCCAAAACCACGGCACCCAAGATAGTTTTATTAAAGACAATCACCACCTCATACTCTAACACAGGAAAGTGGAGGAGCAATAACCAACCAGAGGTACTCTGGGGTAGGTGGAGAATGACTGCATGTCACTCAGTCTTCTTAGAGAACATGAAGATGCAGACATCTGCCTAGCTGGGACGGGGTGAGTGCCACAGGAAGGGAGAGGGCATATGTGTAAGCAGCATGGGTGGAAGAGAGTGAAAAGTAGTAAAAAGCTTTAATCTCACAGGTAGATGTTAAGGATTGGTTGAAGAAACAAAATGAGCTAGGTAGAAGAATAAATGCATTTAAACCTCAGAAAAATCAGCAGTAGAAACTATTCCCCAGGTCTCTCTCCTTTCTCACGCTGGCCTAAAATGAGGCTGTGGTCCAATCAGGCCTCCTAATATCCAGTAAGAGCAGCAGTGCATAGGCTGTTCTGCAGGGCTCAAGTCTTAGACTCAAGGTTTAATGAGTCACCTGCTCGATATTTTCCACTTCAGGCCTTTGGCTTTCTGGGACCTGAGTCCACTCAGCTGCAAAATTGACTTACGAGATTGTGTCAATCGCCAGATGCTGCAGAGCAGAGCAGCGGGTCCAGCTTTTGCAGGTAAACTAACTGCCTGAAAAGAGAAATGAGCAAAGATTTCCCAGGGAATCCTTTCTGTAATGTCATTATAATGTCAGCTTTGACAGCGTGACAGTTTCAGTGAAGACTCTGGAGCATCCTGTGGAAGTGCCTGAGCTTTATTAAAATGATGTCAGCACATGCCACATTTCACGTCTCACACACATGAACACCTTGACAGGAGAATTCAGCGGCTCAGACAAACTACCATGATGCCTAGACCTTCATATGCATGTGGCCTACATGATCTCCCTAACCCCTCAGGATTTCTAGATGGAGAACAGTTCCTCTTGAGCTCAAAGAGTTTGAGTGAGCCGGTCCAGGAGAGAATCTTCTCAGCTTCTGCTCCACGTTCCATCCATTATGTATACGTGGAACCATGTTCTCATTTCCCCCACACTCTCCTTCCGCCAGCAGGCTCTGGAACTGGTGTCTCCAGGCTGGCTGTGTTTTATTGAGGGCCTTTTCCGTGGCCTATAGTACAGGTGTACTATACATATCATTTCATGTTATCTTCATGATGAGCCCCTAAGATTATGCTGCCACCTCCATTTTGACAGATGGAGACACTGAACGTGAAGGAGAGTGAATCACTGGCCACAGGTCACACAGCCAGTTGGTGAGGAAGCTGAGCTGGGATCTGTGTGAGTCTGAGGCACCCACGCTTCACTGCGACACTCAGACTCACCATGCTTATACTGAGGAAAACACTATAAACTAGACAGAGAATAGATCCTATTTCCAGTCAGGTACAGATGAAGCCAACATTGTCTGCCAGAGCTCTACAGCCTCACTCAGGTAATGACTACAGCAGGGGCCTTTGGACTTTCTAGCCAGACAAGGGGAAACCGTTTTGTAATAGTGAGCCCAGCCTTGAAGGCAGCATGGCCACAGCCACTGGCCTCTCACAGGGGTAGCAGGGTGGTCTGTGCCCTCTCTGGCCCCCAAAGCCAATGGCATTTGATCAAGGCAGCTGACAGGGAGAAGAAAATGTGGGAACCAAGAAAGAGCAGATGACTTATCCCTCCATTATGTGCCAGCATAATTTTCCCAGCACCTGAAGACTTCTGTGAGCAGCCCAGCCCAGCTGTGCTCTACCTGGGCTCTACACCTCCATCTCCCTGGCCAAACTGCTCCCTATCGATTTACACTGACAGCTGGGCAAGGAGCAAGATCTCCATCCTTATACTCAGAAGATTTAAGAGACTCCCAGAGAGGCCTGAAGAGACCAAAAATGTAGAATACTCCCACTTGGCCTGAGAGAATAGAGGGTGAATCAAGGCTACAACTCAAGGATCACTACTGTACTGGCAACGGCTTGGCAAAGAGGTGAAGGGGACGCTCGAACCCCACTCCCCACCCTCCCTGGAAAATCAGATGCAGAGAGGATCTCCAAATGCAGGTGCGTGGAGAAATAGCCAGTGTGGGAACATTGAAAATAACTGCCTCAGAGAGGGGGGGAATGAAGACAGACAACTTCATGGCTGACACGACTCAAAACTTAATCAACAATATCCCTATGATGCCTGATCTTGTCAACTTGACTGGCTTTAAAAATGCGTAGAAAAATTAGTAAACATACTTCTGAATATGTCTGAGTGGGTCACTGAGGCATGGCCTTGGGGTATATATCTGGTCCGTGGCCCCTTCCTCTCAGGCTCTTCCTCTGCCTCGTGGCTGCCATTAGTTGAACAGTTTTCCTCTGCCACGACCTTTTTCCATCATGTTTCTGCCTTGGAACCGGCTGCCTATGGACTGGAACTTCTGAAACTGTGAGCCAAATAAAGCTTTTCTCCTCTAATTTGTATATATTGGATACTTTGTCCCCGCAACACAAAGCTGGCCAATACAATTCTTATGTTGGATTTTGGCAAGATTTTTCAGATCAACCTAAAATGTAAGATTTAAACATGCTTTTTATTTTCATTTAAAGCTTGCGCAAACTTTAATACACACACACACACACACACACACACACATATGTATTATGGCTAAAATAGAGAGAAATTTCCTTTCATTAGGAGCACTAGTTAATAAATTTAGTTCTCCCTTTATCTCTATCCAAAGCAAATACAGATATTCAAGACTCACATGCTGGACCTAACAATCATATGGCCTAAGCAGGGCATGGCAGTTGGACATTCGACTGCCTGAGTCGTCATCGTCTCCTCCTCCTCCTCCTCCTCCTTTTCCTTCTCCTTCTTCTTCTTTTACTGGCATAAGAATTGAAGCCAGGGCCTCAAGCGTACTAGGCAAGGACTACATCACTGCATTACATCCCCAGCCCTTTTACACTTTTTTTTTTTTTATTTTGAGGAAGAGTCTCGCAAAATTGCCCAGACTGGCCTCAAATCTGCAATCCGCATGCTTCAGCATCCCAAATAGCTAGAATTATAGACATACAGGCATAAGCCAGCACCACTGGCTGTGCCTGAAGACTTCTCACGAGAACACACGCAGGCATTCATCTGTATGCGTACGTTAGCACACCGGGGCACATACCCATCACTCATGCTAGGAAGCCCTGTCCCAGCCTGCTCGTTGCAGGAGTTCCAGGGATAAACCAACAGATGCATTCTCAGCATAAGTTAGTAGAGCTGAGTGATTGTCTAAAATTAATGCTCTACATCCAGGTTCTTCACTCCTCTAACTGCAGTTTCTAGACACAACTCCTCTGACCTTTTCAAATTCTTGCTGTACAATTCACCTCTTGTTCAAATAATTTGCAATTACCAGACACCAACTTGCTGCTGATAAAGGCTAAATGTAAAATACCAACAGTCTCCAACTTCAAAGAGGGCTTAAAATTGGAATAGTTACTAACAATAAGGGATAACAGAGACGAGAGAAAACACCTGGGCTTAATTATATGTCTAATGGCACCATCCTCTATCACATAAGGCCTCTGATTCTTTACAAGAGAATTCAGCTCTCAGGATGGAAACTCAAATCCACCAGGATGTACACATCAATAGTTTTCATTTAGAATCATATTGGCAATTAGTTATTAGACTGCTTGCAAAGAATAGAAGCTAGGTTCCTAACCTCTAATTCTTCCCCTCCCCTCCACCCACCAATCTTTACCCAGATTTGTATCAAGCAGAGTACTATATTCGAAATTAATGAGAAGGACTTCCTATCCTCAGGGAACTTGCAGCCCTCTGGGAAAAGAAGACATAAGAAATTTAAATAGAGTGAAGGGAAGTACCCAGAAGCATGTCCCAGGTGGTTTCAGACCCTCTTTTTGAGGGTGTCTTCCAGGGTCCTGACTCTCACTCAGTTTGTAGGGGGAAAAAAAAAGACAAGAGGTGAAGAAAAAGCAAAATGAAAGTACGGTTTATTGCAGAGGATGACGGAACGAAAGAGGACAGTAAGAAAGCACCCCAGAGCTGGGAGTCCCCTGCCCGAAGGAGTGTGGTCCCCTTTTACCTCTCTGCAGCCCCCATTCCCTCTCCAGGTGTGCCCAGAGACCAAGCCAATAACTAGAGTTGACTGAAGTCTGTGTCTGGGTGCCCCCCCACACACACACCCATGTCCATGAGTATTGAAGGAAAGGGACCCAATTTCTCCTCTCTCTCTCTCTCTTTTTTTTTTTTTTTTTTTTTTTTTTTTTTTTTTTTTTTTTTTTTTTTTTTTTTTTTTTTTTTTTTTTTTTTTTTTTTTTTTTTTTTTTTTTTTTTTGCTTTGGGGCATGCCCAGTGCAGAGCCTATGAAATAAGCCCTCGAAATATCTTTGAGGGAAGAAGAATCAAGAAGTGAAGAGGGCGAAGGACCCGACAGCATCTAGTTTTGCTTTTGCTAGTTTAATCTCCCATCTTAGCCTCCAGGACCCACTTCCGTAGTGTAGATTGCCTATCCTGTCAGCTTTCCGGGAGCATCTAAGAGGGTGTATTAATTTGGGTTCTTACAAAAGGCAGAATTTACAGAAATTATAACAAAAAGGATCTATTTGGAAGGCTTCCAAGTCTGAGGACAGAGATAGTCCAAGATGGTGACCTGCCCGTATGAGAGCTGGAGGGTCCAATGGCTGCTCAGCCCTGAGGTAGACCACCCGTCCGGGACTGCAGGACAGCTGGTGAGAGTCTGCTGCACATCTCGGTTGTTCGAAGAACAATGGCAAAGACTGGAGACGGAAGATCGGAAGATCGGTGACTGAAGATTGGCGATGGGCAGACAGACTCAAGTCGAGACTGGAAGAATCTCTGAGGAAGATCTGCAGCATATAGCAAGTCAGTGTCTATAGACAATTGTGAAGGCGAGAGCTTTCCCAGAGGAAAAAGCTGTCATAATCTTTCTTCTTCCTTCCTTTTATACAGTTCAAGTTCCCAGTTGGACTTTCCACATCCAGGTGGGTGCTCTTCCCTCATTCACCGGCCCACAAATCACTCACTCTAATCCAGGCTGGCTCCTAATTGTCTCAAACTGACATAACGTCTCCATTGGTCACAGAGGGGTATCTTAGACAAGAATAAGACTAGCCCCAGCAAAAGGAAAGCCCTGAAGAACATGCCAGCCATGAGCAGACTATGGAAAGACAAGCCTGCTCCGAGCGGTCCAGTGAGAAGACTGGTGGCCTGGGTGGGGACTGGTGACAGCAAACACATGAGTATCCAGAAGATGCCCAGTGGCTCAGCCAACACCCGAGAGGAGACAGGAGTCTAAAGCAGCTGCTGACCTCCTGTCTGTCCCTGCAGAGGGATCACGGGAAATACTAGGTAGAGGTGAACGCCACACTCAGACGGAAGGGGGAGGTGCTTCGAGAAACTGCAAGGCAGGTCTCCCTGGCAGTTCTTTTTTCAACCTTAAGAATGTCTGGAATTCCACCGCCAGAATTTCATTCTTTGGAATCTGGAAATTCTGTGTCCTTATTTAAAAAAAAAAAAATCCCTGAAGAGAAGACCCCATCCTCAAGGTAATAAAGAGTCCCAGTTGAAGAGATAAGTGTCAGAGAGCAGCTTTCTGTGAGGCCCAAGAGTGGTCCACGGCTGCCACGAAGGGCGCCTGGAGCACAGCAGGAGGGGAGCAGAGTGGGTGCGAGCAGGAAATTCACCATCTGAAGCCCAGTGAGGCCAAAATGGGAAAAGATCTCTCTTTTTTCCTTTTGTAATTTGAGAGGCACGAATGGCATCTGTGGCTGTCCCCTCCGGAGCTGTGGGCCTCACTGGCCTCACCCGGGCACCCTTTCATTCTGTATCCTGCAGACTGTGTAGCAAGCCCTCTGTGTTCAGGCTCTGGGCTAGGCTGGTGGCTGGGGCAGGAAGAGGCGTCTGGAGGTCTCCTTCTTGTTCTTACGTCCTTTTGTGTTATTGCAGCCTCTAGTAGCCCAGAACCAGGGATGCCAGGGTCACAGCTGAGGGCTGTGTCTTACACACATGCCCCCTGCCTGAACCTGCCCAAAGGCTGTGCCCAGGCCCAGCAGAGAGGGCTGACCACCATGGGATGCATCACAAATAGCTCCTTGTCAAAGACTTCTCTAAAACCCAGTGCCTGCAGGTTAAAAAAATAAACCAACAGGTGAAATGAGCATTAGAGTAGCAACCTGCAGAGCCTCTTAATCTGTCACTTAAATCTAGGGCTTTTAGCTATAATTGAACATCCTACTGTGCCTATTATGAAGAGGAGGAGGAGGAGGTGTAGAATTTGTGGCTTAAGAGGGTGGAGAAAAATAAAATTTCCTTCAAAACTAGTCAATAACAATGCCTTTGTGTTAAAGGAATGGAGTGCTAGCCTCAGTGCAGAAGAGAACACATCCAAGGCATTTAGAGAGGCAGCTGAGTCAGTGCGAAGGTGGCCATTGCCTGAGGCGAGATCAGAGGACTGGTAAGAGGTCCCAAGACTGCTGCTTCATACACTTGAAGCCATCTTGCAGCTGATACCTGAACAATGAAGAAAAAGAGAAAAGGAAGAGGAAGACAGAAAAAAAGGCTCACTGCTGTGTGAGTCCCCTCTTTCATGATAATACAAATTAAAACTAAAACACAAATTTATAGAAAAGGCCTTACTTGGAAAGCAAGAGAAAAGATAGGAAAAGACTTCAGTCTAAGTAGTTTGTGGGGCACCCTCTATACAGGGGCTTGGAATGGCTCACCCACAAAGGCAGAAGGCCAGCTTTTAAGAATTAGCTGAGGTGAGCCAGGGTCCAGCTAATTATTATCTCAGACTTCCTTTCAAACCTCAAGTTGAATCCTTGTGACTTGGGGGGCAATTTAGTTCCCATGGAGGGCCATTCCCTTCCCATGAAGGAGTCCTTACGGCTTGAAGGGCAGTCTCAGTCATGTAAGGATCTGCTAGAATTCAAGATGACCACAGTTTTAGGGCAATGGATATTCTGGGCATAGCTGAAGGGCCTTGTAAATCTTGCATGCTGGTGCCCTCGGTCCTGAAGGGTTTTTAGCCTAAATAGGCTAGGTAAATTTAAGGCGAATGGACTTGTTTTGCTGACTTTTAGACATTCTCTAAGTGGTTAACATGCCTATTTGCAGAGATGAGAAGGATTTGACTCAGAGTGTCCCAAAATGAAGATCAAGTTGGATTCTACTTTAGTTACCTATTGAGCATTTGCAGGCCCGTGTGAAAAATAATAGTTTTTAGAAAAAAAAAAACTTTTTGCTAAATTATGCTTTTGATGACTAATAGGTTAAGGGCCCAGAAGTTTGTCCTTTGTTTCTTATGGTGGTCTCTGACTATGTCAGAAGGAAGGACAGAAAGAAGGAAGAAAGGAAGGGAGGGAAGGAAGGAGGGAGGAAAGAAAAGGGAAGAAAAAAAATCCTTAACAGAACGTAGCACTAAAAACTTCACTTCCAAGCTCTGAAAAGACTGCGAAGTTTAGTGACAAACGTGTGAGAAGTAAATCCTTTCAGGTCAGTCTCCAAAGGGCCGCCAGAGAGTTCAAAAGGGGGCATGGCTCCTGGCCTTCTGAAATTAGAAGACCTCTGGCCCGCTCTGTCCCTCTGGAAAGGCAGTATAATACAAATCCAGAAGGTGGTTAGGTTGCCTGTATTACTATCATTACTGGACTGAATTGTCTTTGAAAGAGTATTCTCCTGACTAAAAAGGAAATTAGAGCGAGGAAGTGAATTGTTTCTCTAAATTTCTTCTTTAGAGAAATTGGATTCCTGGCATATGAAGAGAGATAGTGAGGAGATCTGAGGGAGACCCCTCAGCAGGCAGACTCATCGCAGCCTGATCTTCACCGAGAACCAGCTTGAACCCTGGACGTGTGACCTTGTGAGAGGTGAGGTGGAACTAAATTTGCAGCAACTCTCTTCAGAAAAGATCAAAACGAATAGTGTACTCCGCATCAAAGCTTTTCTTAAGAGCAGCAAGCAAGGGCTACTATTCTGTCCATCAGTGTCACTGCCTTTCAAGTGATCAGAACACATCCCAAAACCCTCCTTCAAGAATCATAGTCACACCCCATGTAGGAGGAGAGGTGACCTTCTTCAACCCTCCTTCAATAACAGAGTATCTCATAACACTCGCTTGAATTCAGCACACCAGAAATACAACTGTGATGCTTTGTGTGCGGTGTGAATCTTAAATCTCACCGCTACAGGCCCTCCCCAGTCCTGTCGTCGTCAGAGGGTGCAGCAGGCTGCAGATTGAACATGCCCTGTAATTCCAGCTTACCCTCACAACACTGAGTCATAAAACACAAACAAGGAATCTAGCTGTGTTGCATCCTTTCCTCTGGGAAACAGAGGACATTTCATACTTGAAATTTTATGATTTGGGCCATCATCTTGAATGGTGATTATACTGGGTAGTTGCAATTCTCGTGTAGGAGGTAATAAAAGATTTTTGCCTGTCTGACTGATGACTTTAACATTACCTAATTTCCAAAGCATTACATGTTATTAAATACTCACCTGTATGTTTGCTCCAGGTTTACCAGGTTTAATGAAGGTAGTGGTAAAAAGACATGATTTAAGATAAAAAGCTCTGTTTATAGAGACAGAAACTATCACTGATTGGTTCCCAACACGGGTGTGACCAAGGAGAACTGAATAAATGTTCTTTTGTGTGATGACAGTGGCAGTCATGGTATGGAGAGGCAGCATATCAGTTCAGAGTCATTGGTGAAAGCAACAGAATCCACCTCCGAACAACTTCTAAGCCAGAAAAGGGATTTACAGGGAGCATTCCAAGGAGGTCCCAGTTTTGAAAAGCTGAACAACTGAATAAGGGCTCCTTCAACCACAAGCCCAGCAACAAGACTCGCAGGACACCACCCCCTGCCAGGTTATCCCCATTCTCTGGGTCTTCCCAAGGGCCATTTCCTGGGAGACTAACCAGCCAGTTCAGGGTTATGCTCTATCTCTACGGCCAGCTGAATAGACTCCTATTCTGGGACTCTGACTAGGCTGAGTCATGGAAGGCAGAAGGCGGCCCAGTCCCCTTCATCTCGTGTCAAGACAGGCAGGAGTGGAGCCCTTTCCTCTCACGGCAGGCCCAGGACAGCCCACAGCTCAGGTTTCACTCTACTCAAATCCCCAATGTTCCCCTGCCCCAAGACCCTTACCAGAAACCACGTGACCAGATTTCTTGAGACCCACCACGCAAATTAGGCAACTTTCAGACCCCAAACTTCCTCAAATCAGTAAGTGACCCTTGCCTTGTTACTGTGGCTGACCCTCCTCCCTTCAACTGCTTATAAGCCCAGCCCCCACGGACATCAAACGAGCTGTTAACACTGGTTCAAACTCCGGAATGGATGCTATTCCGTCATACTGACGGCCCCTCGAGACCCTGCTCCCCGAGACTTTGCTGATTTCTGATCGCCGGTGGCCAACACCAGCCAGGGACCCTGGAGACCCCGGCATCCTGTGATTGGCAGCCCAGTGAAAATCACAGAGAAAGAACAAAGGCATTTACCCAAAGCAGGTAATGTTGGGTGGACAAAAATAACAAGTCCTTTAGACATAATCTCACTAACCCAATCCATATATTTCGTACATTTCCTAAATTCCCAGCTGTTCTTAGTTTCATCTGAATGTGGCTTCCTATCTCAAGAGCTTATCTTTGCCTGCTTTTCCCTCAGAGACCATAATGGTCAGTATATGCCCCTCAAAGATTTTCATCCCCTGATCTCTGACACCTTGAATGGTGGGGTGGGTACAGATGTGATTAAGGTTAAAGACTATAAAATACAGAGGTTAGCCTGGTTATCTGATGGGCCCAATGTAACCTCTTATGGCAGAGAGATGCAGCAAAGGACAGGCTGGAGAAATTCTGAGCACAAGAGGGACCAGATCCCCGATTTCTACAGGAAGACAAAAGAAAAATATAAGAAGGAATGGAAGCAGAATTGGACCAGAACCTGACCAAGTCTGTGTCCTTCCACCAATACATCTAGATGGGGGTTTGAAAACACACTGGAAGTTGTAGCTGGTTCTCAGTTGTCCTTGGTTTTCATCCTCTGACAGGTTATTTTGGGGTTCCACCTTCCACACAGACTTTTCCAGTTCGCCAGGATTCTGTAAAGAGTTTAGCTCAAAATTTGTGTAGCACTCTCTTAGTTTAGGACCTACCTATTAAATTTCTTAGTGGGTCCACTGCCACCCTAGCCAAGCATGTAATCTTGGGCCAAAAAGATCACGGGTTTTCCTCGTTGCTTCTCTGTAAGCCAGCAAAACCACAGTGCACACACACACACACACACACACACACACACACACACACACACTGAAGTCAGTTCCTTCTAGAAGCAAAATTGCTCATTTCCATGGGCAGCCCATACTTTCCAAGCTGCAATTCTGGCCAATTGGGCCAGCAGGAGAGGGTGAAGCATCTTCAGGCAAGCAGCCACAGGCTCCTGCTGTTTTTACCCAAAGCTTCAGTAGTTTTTCATGAACAAAAACATCTCTATTTCCAGCCTTTGGTCAATTTTAAGTGCTGTGAAATGGTTGTTCTTGAAAACTCTTTTCCAATTTTCTGTTTTTTCTTCTTGTTTTGCCTTTGTTTTCTGTCTGTTTGTTTGTTCAGTACTGGGGGATTGAACACAAGGTCTTTGCACTGAGCTACATTCCCAGTTTTTTTATGTTCTATTTTGAAAGTCTTCCTAAGATGCTAAATTGCCAGGCTGGGCTCAAACTTGCAGCCCCACGGCCTCAGCCTCCCAGGGACAGTGGTCACGCGCTGCTACTCACCATTCTTGTCCTGCCTCTTCTGCTGCCATAAGGAGAATTACTCCCACAGTCTTGAGAGACCTTCCTGTGGTGGCCCCAGGAGACACTGGTGGAGGGGAACTCTAACTCAGTTTACCCTGCTAGGCCTGCTCACTGGCCAGACCATCCCCAAAAGTGTTCCAAAGAAGTATCAGTGTCTACACACTTCCAAATCACTAGATGTCTCAGAGGCAAGCTGACTCTTCTCTCCTCATTTCCCAGCTTTCCTCTGGGATAGACAAAATGGTGCCAGGACTTTGCAACTCGAGTCTATTTGTATCATATGCACAGGATCCAGCACCAGAAACATACAGGTCTGGCTGCCACAGCTTCAGGTTTGACAGTCTTGTGGCTATTTTTCACTGTAGTTAATGAACCTTAACTGTCTCCAAATGCTGTGGCTTTCAAACTATGGGAGCCAACATTCCAAATCAGGTATCAATTTACTATTGCATTTAGATGAAAGAACAAGAAAGAGCTTTGTTTGTGTGGGGTGTGGGTTTTTTTTTTTTTCCTCCTCAAACTTCATTTCTTTTAGCTGACATCTCAGCCTTGGACTAGAGAAAGATCCAGAATGGTGGGGCCTGCTGCTTTTCTTTATTTTTGCTACATTATTCCTACATGATCGTCCTCTTTTTGGACATCTCAGGAAGCAAAGGAAACAGCCATCCCTAAGCCCCACAACAACTGATGTGAAAGTCACCTTGTGAGGTAGCAGTTACTGCACGCTACTCATGAATCTAAATGCTACCTGGTCATTGCTGGTCATCTGATAAATGACATAAGTACAACCACTTTGCAAATGTATGTATATATCTTCACTCTAATCATGCATTGCTAATATGGTTCTAGTAGCTAATAGTGTACATTTTCTCTACCATTGTATATCAAATCCATAGCCATGTGTGTATCATGCTAGAAGGGAAAATTTTAATGAAATTTATAATGATAAAAAATATTTTTCATTCTCAAAAAGATTGGGTGTTATTTCTCCAGAGGAACTGGGTCACTTGTAGAGTAGCATCTCTTCCTTTTTACGGCCAATAGAAGGAACAACATCACAGTATATCCTCCCACCACCCCCATTTCTGGCTCATGCCTATGGCATTGGCTAGCAGTTATTGGGTGTGGTACCATTTTAGAAGAGTGTAGATGCTAGGGCTGAGGATGTAGCTCAGTGGCAGAGCGCTTGCCTGGCACGCTCAAGGCCCTGGGTTCAATCCCCGGTACCAAAACAAAAAAAAATAAACCACAAAAAAAAGAAGAAGAAGAAGAAGAGTGTAGATGCTGATCTGAAAGCAAAAAGTGTCAACTTGTACTCTGAGGCCGTGAACTTGCTCGGAAATCTTGGATTCTTCATGTTACTTTCTTGTGTCTTGATTTATAAAACAACATAACTGTTTATAAAACAACATAACTGTGTGAAGTCCAAGATCTTTTCCAGTTTCCCCTTTCTTTGCTTCAACAAATTGTAATCCTAGATACCTTGCAAACAGCTTCCTCCTCATAAATCCCAGAATGGCCACATTTTTTTTTACAGATAATCATATTTCTTAGCTAATACTAACAATCTTCACTTGGTTACTGATCATATAAACAAAGTGCTGTTCTGGGAACATACTAGTGGCCATCAGCAATAGGGCTCAGGTGAAGGAACACATATGACTTCACATATAATCCAGACAATAGCCACCTTTTGTCAAACACTCTTTGCCAGACACCTTGACAGGCACATTTTGAGCATTAAATTATTTGATCTTCTCAGTACCACATAGGTGTCCTGTTATTATCCCCAATTATAGATAAGGAAACCTAACCTCTTCTTAAGCCTGCATCTGCCTCATATCCCTGTCCTCTCACTCATCTCCTTACAGAGAAATAAAGCAGTATGAGTTCTTAGAATAAAATTTGTAAACATATAAACCATCACCATGTGAGTCTCTGTCATGGAACACAGCAAGATTCAGGGAAGAAAACAAAAGGTTCATTTAGCTATTACTACTATGTATTTCCTTCCTTGAAGCAAATGTCAAATATCCATGTAATTATCCTCAACTCCTGCTGGCAACAGGAGGGAATCCAGTAATTCAATGTGTGCCTATCCTTTTCGTTAATCTTAAGAGAATACATGAAACAATGGAGAAGGCTTAAACTGGACAAATTTTTTGGCAGCTGAAAGGCTTCAGATATGACACAAATCATGACATCTGCCTCCCAGCCAATCAACCCCATTCCTAACCTTTCTTGATAATTTCTCCAACCAATATTCAACCCAAAGAAAACTAGGCTCACCTATACACACTAAATTAGAACAAAAGTAAGCAAATTAAGATTATACACAAGCTAGTAATATTCCTATGAAATCATCCTCTCTATATATTTTCATGTATATAATATATACATGATTATAGATTTGAAAAATAGCATGGCAAAACTAAGCAATAGACATTCTTGGCCACTGTACCTCTGAATGTCTATCCCTAAAGGATATATTTTTAAAAAGTCATATATGCAAATACCCTTTGCAACATTATCTGCAATAGCAAAATACTGGGACTAACATACATACACAGGCAAGTAGTCATTCCATATTCATTGAACACCCATATGTGCAGAACACTATGCTAGGCCTCAAGATGGGTGTGACTCTTCTTGCTGATTGTGCTGAATATTGAGACTTTTGTTTGTTTGTGTTCTTTTTATTCCAACAATTGGGATACACACCTTTCTCCTGCATATCAGGGATGAAAGAGTGACAGCCTCATGGCACGGAGGATCTTGGATATTGGGCTGATTAATCTTGATTGTCAACCTGAGTGGGTTGAAAGCTTCCTAGAGAGCTGAATGAGGAAGCCCACGTCTGCAATTCCAGCACTCTAGGAATCTGAGTCAGGAGGATGGTAAGTTCAAGTTCAGCTTCAGCAACTTATCAATTTGGCAAAAGCTTGCCTCAAAATTAAAAAATTAACTGAAACTAAAATTTTACAGGCTGAAAATGTAGCTCACTGCAAAGGTTCTGGTTCAATCCCCAGTTCCAGAGAGAAAGTAAGACAGACTCCTCAAGAGGTGATTTGTTTGTGAGGACACTAACCTCACTAATGGGTTAACCTAAGGATGAATCATAGTCGAATGGGCTACTAGGAAGTGGCATCTCATTAGAGAAAGTGGGACGTGAAGGTATAACATTGGATGCTCGGTCTGGCCCGTGGGCCCTTTCTCTCAGGTTCTTCCCTTCCTCTCTGCTTGCCAGATGCCATGAGTTGAGGAGACTTTCACTGCCATGCCTTCCAACCATGACCTTTCTGCCTTGGAGTCATTCAACCACTGACTGAAACTTCTAAAACTGTGAGCCAAAATAAACCTTTCCTTAAAATGTATTGCCAGTGTATTTAGTCACAGCTACAGGAAGATTGACCAAAACAATTGTGCTTTGCGTTGTACCAACGGGAGCTGTCTGCATCATATCTGCAAGGCAGAGGGGAACAGCAGCCACTCCTCTTGCTCCAGTAGGAACAGCAGACACATGGGTATTATCAGGCCGCAGAGTTGGCAAAGACCAGCCCAATGCTCATACCAGCCATTGCTGGGATGTTTGGGACAACTGAGTCTATCAGCAACATTTGCTTGCAGTTCTCTGACCTTCTGCACTGAGCAGTAAATTTCTGATTCTCTAAAAGCTGCAGTGACCCTGAAATTTCAAGAAAGCACACCCCACCCCCACCACCATCATCGCTGACTTTCATTTCTCCAGCCTTGCTCAAACTTTTTAAAGGTATAATTCCCTGTGTTTAATCCCTTTCTGATTAAAATACCTAGATATATGTAGATATAGATATAATAATATCTACTTTCCTTGATTCCTTACTTATTGCTGAGAGATTACAGTCCAGAGAAATACTATCCAGTATAAATATAAGACATGCATGTGAGCCATTTGCATATTTAAAAATTTTCTAGCAGCTATATTTTTTTAAAAAGTAAAAAAGGGGTCTGAGGATATACATTAGTGTTAGAGCAGATACTTAGCTTGTATGAGGCTCCCAGAACTAAAAAGGGGGAAAAAATGTAAAAACAAATGTGTAATTGATTTTATTACTTCATTTAATGGGTTAACCTAAGGATCTATCAAAATATTACCATTTCAACAGATAATCAGTATAAAAATACCAATAGATAATTTATTTTTGTGCCAATTGTTTAGCTAAGGGACATATTTTATACATAGAACACATATTGACAGAGACTAGGCATGTCCAGTCACACAATGGCCACATGTGACTGGTGGCTGTCATATTTTATAACATAAAACTGGGTGATAAGCTATCGCACAATACAATGGCAGGTTCTTGTGACACTACTCAAATGAATGTCTGGGCTTGCCTTTTGCTACTGTGGTTGGTTCATCTCTTCGCCTGGTCTGGTAGGTATCTGTCAAATGACACTCGGCTCTCATATGACTTGAGTTGAGGTCACCAACTTGTAGTCAGATCTTTTAGAGGAAGCCCTGTAATCACTACCAACACTATAATGAGAAAATCTATCCAGCAAGCAAGGGCCAGGTCCAGGGTGGCTGGGAGAGGTCTGCCTTGGGCTGAGTATACTCGTTTATGGGGTAGGAAGCTGACGAGAGGCGTCCGTGCCTGTGGAGACGACAGACGGACCGTCTTGAGCTCCTCTACAGTGCCCACTGGGAACAGATGGCCTGGTGAAAGAGAACCAGCAAGACTTGTCTAAAGAGGTGCCGAGCTAGACATGTAAATTCAGAACAAGAACCTTCTTTATAAGCAAGTCCATTTATAGGGATGTCTAAATCCAGCTCTGAAGATCAGGACTTGCCAATAACAAACTTGCCAGAAAACAAACACAACATCCAGGTGTAAGCATCAATCGGGGAAAGAGCAGAAGTTACAGTGTCGGGGCAAGACAAGACAGACACACGTAGACTATGGGATACACGAACAGCACACGAACGGCACGATCCAGCGACCAGTAACAGATTAGGAGCCAGGGGAATGTAGAAGGAGCTAGAAACGTCCACTCGGTAGCCGGGGAGGCCACTGTCGGCCGGTAGCCGCCTCTGCTAGCTGTCCTTGTACTATTTCAGCCCACATAGGCCGCACGCAGCCCAGATGCATCACATCTATCAGCGTTCTCTGCCGGTTCTTACTACACGCCAGGCATTGTGCCAAGAACCCTGCATACACGGTCCTGCTTTCATTGTCCCCAAACCCTAGGAGGAAAGTACTGTGAACCCCGTTTTGTATTGAAAAATCAAGGAACTGAGAATTTTATCTGAAGACATAAACTCAGGGAAAGGTGAAGCTACAGTTCAAACTCAGACACTTTAATTCCAGGCCTCCCATCCCACCCACTGCACAAACAACGCTGTGGTACGGCTACCCCTGGGCAGGAGAGAGCAGGAAGCAGCAGGAGTGACACTGTCCACAGGGACGGTGGCACCCCACCCATTCCGGAAATGACCACACTCACAGAGCCGGGTGGGGCTGCAGGATGCTGCCCGCCCCCCTCCTTCTGAGAAAAAGGAACCCTTCTCATGAGGGAGAAGGTGCCGTTGCCGTGGCTACCACAAATTCTTGGCCCAATCCTTGGGCAATGGATTGAGTCCTAATTCAGAGAAGGCCTGTTTTTCAGGAAGGAAAAAAAAAAAAAAAAAAAATGAAAAGCATCAGTGTCGATGCCAAGGCAGTCTTCCACAAAGGGGGCAGTGTCTCTGCCGGGCTCCCGATCTAAACAGATTAACCACAAATGCCAGGAGGCCAGCAAAAGGCGCCCTGAAGAAGACAAGCAGCTTTCATAGCTGCAGGGTCCTAGCCGCGGCTCCGCGTGGCCTTACCAGAGACCTGCCAGAACAAATACGGCACGTTGTTCCAACAGGAACCCCCTCCCGATCGCGGGCCCCACAGCGGCTTGCAGTCAGATGCTCACAAGGCCGGCTTTCTCCCAGGGCCCGCCAGCCTCGGTTTACCCAACCCAGCGAAGCCTGGCGGCGTGGGCACGTCCCTCCTCAGCCGCCCTCAGTTCTGCCTGCAGGTCAGAGCGGTCCTGAAAGCCCCAGGCAGCACTGTGACTCCCCTCCAAAGATGGCTCCGTCGTTCTGTAAGAATTCAGGCCCAGCATGGGGAGCACTGACGCCATCACACTGCGCTCCTACCCCCGGGGCAGCCCCTTAGTTGTCCCTGCCGACCTACTATGTACACGCACTTTTTTACACACCTCCTGAGGCGCCCAGAAGTCCCAAGGCCAGGGAGCCTGCTATGAGGGCTCAGCCCCTCCATGGGTTTGACACACCCCGGCCGCCGGCCGTTCCATCAGATGGCCACCAGCTAGGAAAGCCTGCTCCTCCATCACACTCCGCTGCACTGAAATGCCAACAAAAACACCCCCTGCCTAGGAGAAGGCTCTACCAAATTCTAAAGCTTCCTGTACCTCAGGAATCTAAATAGTGGAGCCAACTAATTAGAGTCTGTTGACATCAGGTTCCATAATCCTTTATTTTTACATTTATATCTGAGCTCATGCAAAAATTATTGATGCATTAAAGAGGATTATAAGTATATGAAAGAAAACATTTATCCCATTTTTTTGGACCCCAGTGGCATAAAATTTCCATTTTTCTGCATTCAACTGCTTTTGCATTTTCATTTTTACAAAGACTTTTTACTATCATATCTCATCTGAAGTTTAATCAGTTACATGAGAAGAGTAGAGTAGGTTTTATGATCCCCATTTCACAGGAGAGAGGCAGGGACCAAAGAAGTCCACGTGGCCCACACAAGGTCAGTGGATAAGCTGTCTTCCCCAGGCAGGGCCAGATCACAGTCTTGGTGGGTCTCGACCTAGGGCTTCTCCAGCTTCTCCAGGACATCATAGATTTCAGCAGGACTCGGATCCTGGGTTGACTAGAAGTCAGAGTTAACTGGGGAGATAGATTTTTCCTTTCATTAGCCATATCAGTGGCTATCCTAAAGGGGAACTGGGTGGCTGGGGCCAGGGATAAGAGGGACACTTCCATTTCATTACATACAAATCCTTTTGTACCTTTGAGTTACACGAACCAATTACGCAGGAAAAAAAAAACCTAACATTTAATTCTAAGTTCTTTTACATACTCATTTTCTGCTACCCCCAAATTAATGGAATAGAAACATACATTGTGATTATTGTGATCTTTTGCCCACACTAGGGGCTGTGAGCCCGTAACATGGATAAGCCTGTGGCCACATACAAATGCAATCGACTGAGCTGGAATATAGTGGATGGAGGTTTTTCCCCCTTTACCCAATATGTGCAGAGTTCAGTAAAAATAAAATAGCCAGTTGTTAATCAAGAGATCTGGCCAAAACACATAATAAATGTTTACATTTTTGAAATTTATTACAGTAAGATATATTATAATAAATCCCCATTAAAATACCCACCCTCACCTCAGGCACCCTTAAACCACCACCCTCGCCATTTTCTGACACAGTTCTGGAAAGCCTCTTTTGTGTCTTGAGGCATGATCAAAAATGCAGTGAATATCACAGCTGAGCACCATCCAAAGGGAAAGCAGGCTCACACAAACCTCACAGTGTGTTCTCATTTGCCTCATTCACCAGATTCGGCACTGTGAGACCTCTCACTCTTAATCAAATCAAAATGAACATAAAAGGTAAGTGTGTTGAATCAATTCAGGACATCGGGCAGCCACAAAAACAGCCAACCTAAAGACATTCACAGAAAGAACTTCTAGAATTGCTCCATGAAATGGCAAGAATGATGGGATACGTATGTTTAGTGGGAAGGGGAGTATTTTGAGGGAGATTAATAGCAATGTCTTTTACCATAATGATTTTTTATTTAAACATTTACGGTAAGTTTTGATTATACCTTGTACCTGTGTTCAGTGAAAACTCATGTGGTCAGTAGTCTAAAAAGTAAGTACATATGAAAAATCATACATTTAATTTATATTCAGCTTTGGAAAGCATGCATTTTGAAAGATAGATCTGTTTCCTTGGAATAACTTCAAACACTTCCAACTAAATAAGCACAGTGGACCAAAACATGAGGATGCTGCTCAGAATTTAACCTGTGTCCTTAGGATGCTTTTGGCTGCAGGAATCAAAACTCCTGACTAAAGCAGACTTAAACAATGAGGCAAACAACTGAGACCGCAGATCAGGATGTCAGGGTTAATCTAGCAGTCCAGCAGCGTCACCAAGGTCTCAGGTCCTTCCCTCCATTCTCTCTGCTGGCCTTCGTGCTAGTAGCCTCATGCTCAGACTCAGAAACAGAGCAGTCAGGGATCAAGCAGCACTGCCAGGTACTGGACAAGGGGAAAAGACATCATCTTGTCACAGAACAAGGGACACTCACCCAGAACCCTTCCACACTTGCTCCACCCTAGACATCACGGCAGGCCCCTTTTCATCATGTGCCATTTCAGAAACAACCATGAACAGGGAACTCACAATGGGCTCATTTCGACTACTGGAAGGGAACGGAATGGATGCCGGCCAGTCCAACACAATTTCCCCTGCATGTACCAGAACTCTGGCAATAAGCCCTATTTTGCATCACTCTATGAGGAAAAGCATAGTTTTCTTAATATTAAAAATCAGTGTAGACAGAGAGGCCTACCTCTTTTCTCTCAGTTTATTTGCTGACGAATGGTAAGAAACTACGCATTTTTGTTTCAAGTTCTTTCTACCTGAGCGCTCTATGTGAAGGATATAAGATCAAACAAAGATAGTGCTCAAATCACTAAATGACAACTTAACCAGAGTAGGGGGTGAGTTCAGTAAGCCATGAAAAGCAAATTTGCCATGAAGGAATGCAGTAATAAGCAGCTAGCCCCATGTCCAAGGTGAATGAGCCTATTAGGATAGGTATCATGTTCATGACTGTCATGTTCTGAAATCTATCTGATTCAAAGGTATTTTCAAAGGCTAATGATCACATGAGGTACACAGCACACAGGTGTCATTGATTCAAAGGTTCTTTGCACAGAGTAGGAGGGGTAGGTCACCCTTGGCTACTGCATCTGTCCCAGTGGCTCAGAAGTGGACAGTCAGGAGCAGGGAGTGGTCTCATTAAAGGCATATGGTCCCACAGGAGCTAGGATGGATTGATGTCACTAACTTGCTGAGATAATAACCACATTGGCTGCACAAAGCCCCAGTTGGAGGTTAAGAAGGGAATTGCCTACAAGCAATTTACACAGAGCAGCTAAGAAATAAAGCACAGTGTCAGGTGGGCCACTAAAATCCAGTGTGAAAATATGTTCACCCCTCACCCACCCCCACCCCCACCCTTACCCCCATCTCCGCCCTCCACCCTCACCCCACCCCTGCCCCCAGAGAGAAACAGAAGGTACTGCCGCTGGATACATTTATTTTTGGAGCTGCGAGAAGGGAAAAGAAGAGAAATACATAGGAAATATGTAGACATATGGATTGATCTGATCCAATCCCAGTGAAAAACATCCATCTTGGAATGTCAGGGTTAAGAAGGGTCATGTGCTTGTGACCTGCGTCATCAGAACTGCACAGTGTGCTGTTGCTTTTTAATAGCGGAAAGGCCAGGAATGTCAGGAGATCATTCTAGAATCAAAAATTGAAAAATAAAACAAGGGCCTGATTCATCTGCTACCAGGGACAGCCGCACTGAATCTCCCTAAGCTTCTGCATCGCCCGAGTCACCTGGGGAGCTTGTTCAAAAGCAGACTCCGACACTGGAGGTCCACAGTGGGACCTGAGAATTTGCACTTCTAACACATCCCCAGGTGATGCTGACTTGCTGATGCGGCCAATCTGGAGATTACATTTTGAGAAGCCAGGGTCTAGCATACTGTGACAGGCCATAGAGTTTATTGAGTTAACAAGTTAGCATAGTTTTAAGATGTGCAGATTCTAATACAGGAAGAAATCTCTACAAGTCAGCCAACATGTTACAGGAGTCAAGGGGCCCAGGCTGTCCACTGCTCGGACACAGTATCTGGGAGAGAGGTGTTGGTAGAAAGAAATCAGGCTTACACGAGGCCAGTCCAGGTAACTCCTTCAAGCTCTTTCTTCCCAGGCTGAGGGAAGTAGAGGGCTTTTACAAGAGAGCCAGTGCAGGCTTGGTGGGCTCATTGTCAGCTGGAGCTTGTGCCTAATCACAAGAGATTTCAACCTCTTATTTCTAGTTACTAAAGAAGAGCATTACAAAATCCATCTAAGTTCTGTGGGTTTAACTCAGCTATTTTGACGCCTCGCCACCATCCACCTTGAATTTAGACTGTTCAAGTGAGGACTTGTCTTAGAATTTAGAAAGCCAGGTAGAAGGGAGAGAATGTTAAAGAATTTGGAAGGGAAGGCAAAAGTAATTCTTCCAAGGACGATTTCCTGGAAGGACTGCTCTATTACAGAGATTAACATGCATAGCATATCATGAACTCCTAAGACCTAACACCAAAAAAACAGGCTAACTTAAAATAGGCAAATAACTTGAATAGACATTTATCCAAAGATACACTGATGGCTGGTAAACACATAAAATGATGTCCAGTTTCACTAATCATCAGGAAATTGCAACTCAAAACCAGAATGAGATACCACCTCACACAGAGTAGAATAGATATTGTCAAACAATAAATATATAATGAGTATTAGAGAGAATAAAAAGAAATTGGCGCCTTGTGCATTGTTGATGGTGAATAGCAAATGGCACAGCCGCCACTTAGAAAAACAATATGACAGTTACTCAAAAACATTAAACCACACGGCCCAGAAATTCCACTTCTGACTATGTACACAAAACAAATGAAACCAGAAGACTGAAATAACCCAAATGTTATTGATGCTATTATTAAATAAATAAGCAACAGATCACACACACACACACACACACACACACACACACACACACACACATATATATATATATATATATATATATATATATATATATATAGGGGACTATTATTGGGTCTAAAGAGGGCATGAATTATGAAACATGTTACAATCAGGTGAATGTTGAAGATATTATACTAATAAAGTATGCCCAGTGCAACAGGACAAATGCTGATTTCACTCCCACAAGGTATTAGTTACTTTTTCATCACTGTGACTCAATACCCAACATCCACAAATTTAAGGGAGGAAAAGTTTATTTTATCTCACAGTTTCTCGGAGACAGCTGGCATCAGCAGAAGTACCTGGAAGAGGCAGAGGTGGAGACAGCTCCTCAGACATTACAAACAGGAAGCTAAGTCCCATCAAGTCCAATCATATCTAGCCCCGAGAGAAAGGTAGCAGCATATATATACTTCCAGGTCCCATCCTAGTGATTGGCCCCTCCTACATCCAGGTGTGGAAGGTCTGATAGGCCTCTACTACATGCCTGATACCCAATCTATATCTGATGATCAGACTACATGTCTGATATCCAATACATGCCTATAATCCACCCTTCCAGACCCCGCCCCAATCTTCCAACAGCACATGGCTCCATAGATGATCTATAACATCCAAATACATGAGACTGTTAGGGAACATTCCAGAACCAAACAACAATACATGAGATCCCTACAGTAGTCAAATTTATAAGGACAGAATGTGCAAGGGTGCTTGTCAAGAGCTGGGGAAAAAGAAAAATGAGTCAGTAAACAGATACAAAATTCCAGTTTGGGAAGATGAACTCCTGGTTCTGGAGACGGATGGCAGTGGACGTAGCACCATATGGGAATGTATTTAATGCCATTAAACTACACACCTAAAATGGCTAAGACGGAAATCTTATGCTATGTATGTTTTTCCCCCAAAGAAGTCAGCAAACATCTTCCTGCTTTGTATGTGAAGAGGAGTAACAAGGGACGACTGCAAGTAGCCGAGCAGAGAGGCACAGCTAGCTGGTATTGCAAACCCGACAAGGGACTAGAAGAACCGCACAGCAGATAAGGTACTTGCCTCGCAAGCACAAGGCCCTGATGTCGAGCCCCAAGCACCATATAAGCCAGGCGTGGTGGTGGCACGTCTCTAATCCCAGCGCTCAGGAGGCCGAGGCAGGAGGACTGCCATGAGTCCAAGGCCAGCCTGGGCTCCAGAGTGAGTTCAGGAGCAGCCTGGGCTACAGAGTGAGACCCTGTCTCAAAAATAAATAAATAAATAATAAATAAATAAATTAATTAATTAAAATAAAAGACCAGACAAAATTCCTGAAGCCTTACTCCCAATTCCTGTTTCATTAACGTTGCAACTCTGATGCTGGCCTGACCTGAAATGAGATACAGATGTAAATTGGTAGTGAAGAGAGAAGAGGGTCAGGTATTAGAAAGCTGAAATTCTAGTCGTAATTCTGCTGCTCTTAGCTGTGGCCTTTCCTGGAACTGGCCCTCTGGCCAGTAAAATGCAGAGATTAACAACAGTCTCATCAGTAAAAAAGAATATCTCCCAAAATATTTTGCTTGGAATATTAGAATATTGGTCTTCAAAGATACTTGTGGGAGAAAGCATGGTTTTGTAGGCAAATACTTGGGAAAATTTACAGAGTTAATGCCCCTCCTGAATATTCATAAAGCATATCAGTCTGTAAAAGTTTCTAGAAATTTCTGTAGTAAAGAAATCTGTTCACAGCTACTATTCTTTGGGCTCCTGAAGCAGATGCTAAGACAAGACTTTGAGACGTTAAGGAAACATGGTAAGAAAATACGAGAGAGAGACAGGGAAGGAAAGCCAGGCCTATGTTATCAGGCCCGTTCAGTTCCAGAAGCCAGTGCAGAACACATACTTTAATTATCATACCTAAGTTGGGAAGGGAGCCACCGTATTTGTACGCCAACTCATACCAGTCACAGAGTTAGGACTGCACATATCCAAACCCCAACACTCCTGGCCTGTCGTGTAAAGAAGGACAGAAAAGCTCTCCATGGCTTCCAGAAGGGCTATAAGCAGCGATACAGACTTGGGCTGCTGGAAGCCAGTCCTTAAGCTGAAGCCATGAGGTGATATAGCAAGTTTCTAGCAGCATCTCTAACATCAGTATCTCCCAGTTATATAACCACAGGTACCTCCTTCGTTATTTCCCAACACTTAAAAATATACCGCAGAACTTAGAGGAACCGGACAATTTCCAAGATCTCTCTAGTTCTACTATTCTAATGTACTCTGATTTTAAGTTACTTAAAAATAATTTACAATACCTGTTTAGAACTAAATTGCCATTCTATGGGAAATACAATAAATGTTTACTCTTTTAAAAAATGCACTAGGGTAAAAGGCACGTTGTTATTAATCCCCTCACAGGACACCCCCTTGCATCAAACGTAAGTACCCAACCCTCTCCGCTTTCTGCGGGAGTCTGGAAGTCCTTGTTTGTGACTGCTGTTAGTTGCACTGTCATGGCTGCCTCACTGCTCTGAACTGTGTCAAAATGTTTATACTTTCACCATCACCTTGACTTGAGGGAAGAATGAAAAGTCCACGGCCAGACGTGGTAAAGGAGGTAGATGAGGACATGCTGGAATGTTTTTACAAGCCTGCCTTTCAACGACAGCATTCACCATATTTTTTTAATCACATCTCATAAAGAGACCCGTGAAAGAGAACTTCCAGAACTCCTTCAGAAAGTGACAAGGGTGGTGGGATAAAGGGGATTAGTGGCAACATTTATTTTTAAATTTAATTTAAGTACATATCATAGATTTTTATATAATTGTCAGCCTTGGCCCTATCCTTCATTTGCTTGGCAAGACTGGCCCATGCCAAGGCAGTCGGCAGCACGCTCTGCCCAGGCGCGGTGCGTGGGGCATCTGAGGGGCACCCACTGCTCCCGTCCCTCTTGTGCCTTAGATCCAGGCATCTGTGTTTTGGGCTTTTCCTCAAAGGAGAACTCATCATCTGTGAAGAGTCGGCAACCTCTTTTTAAAGCTCACACGTTCCTTTTTAAGGGAGAGGTCTTTTCCAGGTGCCCCAGTTTGTATGTTTGATTCTTTTTATTTTGCAAGAACAAAGTGGTCACCTGAAAGAGTTTATTGTATGCAAAAACAGAATTCTTGTCTGAGCCTGTGGAAAATTGGGAGCCAGAGTCCAGTAATTCAGGTCTAATATCACATTTGTTTCTTGTCTTAGCTACTTTTTCATCGCTGTGACTCAATACCCGACATCCACAACTTAGGGAGGAAAGATTTATTGGAGGAGGATTGCAAGCTCAAGGCCAAGCTGAGCTGCCTCAAAAGAAAAACTAAACAGAAAACGAACAAACAAAACATTGTTCAGAAGGTCTCAGTCCGTTCATGGGTGGGTGGCTGGAAAATGACGGAGACACATGGAGGGTCTGCAGCTGGAGCTGGAACTCCTGGAGTTCCTGGGACAGAGATTCGCACTGCACGGTGGAACACAGAGAGACTGGGAGGAAGGGCCGAGCCAGCATAGGCCCCTCCAGGTCAAGCTCAAACATCCGCCCCTTCCAGCCAGGCCCCACCTCCCAAACCTATGCTGTATCCATAGGAACGTGAGGCTTTTGGGGTTCGCTCCAGATGCAAACCACCACATTTGTAATGAGGAAAAGAAAGAATAAATCCTTAACCAAGAAACTTGGACAGTCGCTCCAGACAAATGGGCTGTCTTTACAGAAGTCACAGGCTGACAAACAGCATTCTCTCTGAGCCTGGCAGTGTGAAGGCTTTCTTTAGGTGGGAAATATTATACTGGCCTTGGTTCAAGCCTTCTCTTTTTCTTCAGCTGACAAATTTTAAAAGGAAATCAAGAACCAGAAAGAATTAGAGGGTTGCCTATTTTCCGCAGTCAGAAGCTGAACAGCTTCTAAAATTCATCGTGAAGCTCCATTTTCAATCTTTCCTCTCTGCACAAACACATCAATAATGGTCCCATTATACACACACCTGAGCTATATTTACAAAATGTAAGTATAAATTCTCCTTCAAATCACATTAACACTGTGAATAAATTTAAAGATGTTCATGGGAGACAGCAAGCCAGCCCAATTCTAAATAACCAATGCCAACACAAAATCAATTTAAATCGGTTCAGCAGAGAGACTGGCACTGAGCTGAGTGCGAGGGAGAAATGGTCTGGACACTACGCAACTACTCCTTTTGTGGGCAGCAAAGGGTCAGATACTGGCAATTTAACACAGTTCGCTGCATGCAAAAAGTGAACCACACACAACCTGGAGTTCACAGTTCAGGAGGGAAGACTGTTGTCAAGCTGCCAAAGTTGCAACAAGGACTTTCAGCGCATGAGCAACATGCTGTGGGGCAGATGGAGTAAACTGGTCAGGTAGAGGTTTTGTCTTTTGTTTTTAAAAACCCAAAACTTACACAAATATTTTTTGAAATCCCCTGTATTCTCTCCGAAATAAGAGCTCAGTAGTATGTTTTAATTTTTTTCTATCTCTAGATTTTTTAATGAAGAAAATGTGATCATGCAACCTGGTGTGCGCGTGTGTGTGTGTGTGTGTTTGTTTGTTGTTTTGACTGATTTTTCTACTTAAATCTTAGTATAGTTACGTGTTGCCTAAGAACAGGGATAAAACGTGTGTTGTTGACCAACTTCATCAAGGTTCAAACATCACGCAGCACTTTAACACAAACTGAGAAGACTGCGATGTCAGTAGGTGTAATAATCTTAAGGAATCATAATACTATGTGCAGTCTCTGGTTCATTTGGCACATGACTGTATCTTGAACCTCATTCTGTATTATTTTAATCTATTTTTTTGTTTGATTGGATGGTTTTTGTTTCTGGGACTTGTTTTGTTTGTTTTCTGTTCAGTTTTTCTTTTGAGGCAGGTTCTTGCTCTGCCACTCAGCTTGGCCTTGAGCTGGCAATCCTCCTGCCTCAGCCTCCCAAGTGCTGCAATTACAATTGTGCACCATTACAACCAGCTTCGATCTCTGTTTTTTTTCAAACTGCGCATTCTATTCCATGGTGGGGAGGCATCATAATTTAGTTAATCCTCTCCTGTGACAGGATGTTTACGTTGCTTCTAATACTTGATATTTCAAACAAAATCTCAGTAAATATTCTTAAACTTAGATCTTTTGCATCCAAGTGTCATTTTTTTTCTAGCTTAAAATCCTAAAAGTGGAATTAGTCAATCAAAAAACAAACGTTTACCATCTAACAGATGTTGCCACATCAAAGGAAATAATATTTTAACCTGAGACTAGCATTTTAAGATACTGGCAGTGAAGTCAAAACGATTGGTTTGGGGACTGATTTACAATATTTGGAAGGACCATGTCACTACAACTGCTTGTTGCAGCTCAGTTCTGATCCCTGGCTTTTCCCTTCAAATTCATACCTATCACTGTTTGAGTAATTGAGTTATTATTAGTCAATGACAATCATGGCTACAGACCTACAAAGCTTACTCTACTTGAGGCAACTCATGAGGGGAGGAGACTTCCCCACTCCCTCTTCTAACCCAGAGCCATTAATGGGAAGACTAAGCTTTAGCTACCCACCTTAAATCACACAGTCAACACTTGACTCCAACTCCACAACTAAATACCTGAATGATGCTACGCAAACCATCTGGCTCTTCCATGCATAGACAGATAAGTACCACAGTCTACACCATTACGGTGGGTATGAAAGGAAGTCAAGCCTACAAAGCTTTTCATAGAGCGCCCAGCACACACAAGATCTTCAGGCTTGCCAGTTTCTGTAGTGTTGATTGTTCTGTGGCAGGCCATCTTTAGTCCCTCTCCCTTTCAATGACAGTAATTCAACACCTTCCCACAGAGAGACAAGCAAGGGTCCCAGCATCCTGGTTCAAATGTACAATGAAGATTATATATCTTATAGGGTCGTTGTAAAGGCTCAAGGTTAAATAGGTGAAGGACCTGGCACTCAGCTGGGACTCAATACCTTGTAGTTATAGTGACCATTAGTCACGCTTTGTCAACTTGAATGAAGAAGTGCCTACAGGATTGGTAGGGCATAGTTTTGGGTATGTCTGTGAATGACAGACATTGGGCCAGCAAACACAGGGAAGAAGAACCACCACAGATATGGGAGGTATCAGCCAATAGACTTGCAACTTGAAGCAGGAAGTGTCCCTTTTTCTGAAGAGCTCTAGTCTTCACCATCTTCTCTGGACATAAATCTACAGCTCAGACCCACGGGTCTGATGCTGCAGTGAGCGCCCAGGCCTTTGGCCTTGGACTGGTGCTGCCTTCTTGATTGCTCTTCTACTGCAGCAGCCATTTTGGGATATATTTCTCTCATCTCACAGGTGGCAGATTCTGTACGCCTACCTAAAAATCCCCTTATGTAATTCTACATGTATATTTCCCATTAATTAAGTTTTTCTACAGAATCTTAATACAGCTGCTAATATGAATACTATTGACATTGTCATAAATGCCACTTTCCATGCATATGATTCTTCCATATCTCCAAAGGACATGAGTTCCAGGGGCCTCTCCAAGGTGGCAGACAAAATCAAAGTTTTATAGGATAACCATCATCAAATAGTAGAGCAAGAGATGCTTAATGTGGACAATGTAGTCTGGAAATCTAGGAGGCTGTGAAGGGAAGAGAAGCAGAAACACTGAAGGTTGAGGCAGTGGTGACACAATTAACAGGGGAAGGTGGAGGCTGCTGAGCCCTTTCTTTTCTGCTTGGTTGCTGTATAGAAGGTCTTCCTTTACAGGTGGAGGTTAAGAAAGGGTTACACACTTTGGCACACAGGATAATTAGAGAGGCCAAAAAATGTATAAGGAATAACAATGTTCAAAGCTTTCAACCACAGTATTAAAAAGCTTCTTAAAGGGCAGGTGTGTACAGATGACTTGGGAGGAATTAAAGATCAGGGCCTTCCACATCATTCTTCACAAATGTTCAGCCCCTACTGTTCACTAGTGTTTGATTGTTGTTATATTTAGCCATTTTCTTAGTGCAAGTATTTTCCTACTGGGGTATAATTTTGTCCAGAGGAGAATCTTATAAGACTCTTGCAAGGAAAGACTATGATCTGTAAATGTCAAGTAACCAGGAGAGGTTTTCTGACATCCTGTGTGTGATGAGAGATAGCCAGATCAGAACTTTTATTATACTGTCTGATCAGAGTATCAGAAAGGATTCTGCCACACACTGGGCTGCATTTTGTAATCAACAATAAGTTGTCAAGAAAGATCTTTTAAATGAATTGCTTACACTATTTTGTGCCTTGAGAAAAATAGCCCCGTATCCAGAAAATCTCATTTGAGAGGCAATTTCAGTAGCTAAATATTTGAATGTTGTTAAACATTTATAGATTCACAATATTAAATATTCAAGTTACCTCTGGTAGGCAGATGTTTCTTATCATCAGTCATAGACTCACATATCCACACACCTCTCATTACCTGCCTCTTCAGTTATTTTTGTAAATCCTTTCAGGTGATCTAATTGCTCCAGCAACCTGGACATTATTCTTATCAATTCTTGTTAGCTAAAAATCGCCAGTGCAGCATGCCTAAAGCTGCAGTAAGTCATAGATAGCACTGTAACCCCACAGTTCCACCTTTTTGGCACCAGGGACCAGTTTTGTGTAGGACAATTTTTCTACAGACTGGGGGAAGGTGATGATTTCAGGATGATTCAAGCACATTACACTTATTGTGCACTTTATTTCTACTATTGTTGCATTGTAATGTATTATCAAATAATTATACAACTCACTAGAATGCAGAATGAGTGGAAACCCTGAGCTCGTTTTCTTACCACTAGACGGTCTTGTTTGGGTGTGATGGGAAACATCGTAATCAAACCTCTTTGCCCATGTTAATCTGTGCTTGTAGCCGTTCCTCGGTGCCAGCAAATTACTCTGGTTCCTTCGTCACCTCTTCAATTCTGCATGCCCATGTTCTTCCAACTAGTTCCCTTTTTGATCAATTTAGCCTATATTGGATTTCTGTTCATATATTAGATGCTATAATAATCAATGAGTCTGCATGTAATGTATGAACTTCTATTAGCACAAGATCTGGGAGATCTCCTCCTTATTTTTCCACAACACAATACAGCCCTTCTAATAGGTGCTACCTCCCAGAAATGTACAGAGGGACAACCTGCTCTGTCATCAGAGCCATCAGAGAGTTTTGAGTGCCTGCCTTCTTGAGCTTGCTGTCTCAAGAGGGCACCCATCATTAATTGTGACAACTGTCTTATGAAAGGGACAAAATACCTGCTATTGTAACTCAAGGTGGGAGCAATGATATCCCACTGGGAGAGGAGGGGAGGCTTTATAACTGAGGAGGCATCCTACGGGAACCCGAGGTACAGGAAGGGTTGCAGAAACAAAGATCAGGAGAAAGAACACTCCTGCTGGGGGGCTGGGAGAAAAAATAGAAAAAGCAGAAAAGTCATCATGGGCCAGGAAAGCTGGCAGAACAATGATACCCAAGCTGGCTGAAATGCCAGGTATAGAATATGAGCTAGGAAGGAGGCGGGACCTGTCTTGTGCCGGGATGGAAGAACATTCTTTTAACTTAATAGACAGTGGAAAGAAATCATAAAATGTGTCTGAGCCAGAGGGAGTCTCAATCTGAGTTGTGTTTTAAGAAATTAATCCGACAGCATTAAGGGGGATGATTTTAAAGACAGAGAGAATGGGGACAGAGAAACTGTAAGAAAATAGACATGATAATCTTGGGCAGGAAATAATAAGAGATCGAGCAGACAGATGAGATGGGAAGGAGGAATTTGATGGATGGCAGAGATAGTGCTGAGGTGGAACACTGACATGATTTGACAACTCTCTGTAACCCTTCACAAACGTGTATCAGTCTTAATCAGTTTTACATAGGGTACTGGAGATATGTAGACTACCTGCCACGAATGCTAATGAGGGAGTCAGGTTTTATCTCCAATTTAAAGCAGGTTGGCATAAACCCAGAGACCCCACACTCACAGGCCTATGCAGTTAGGGGCTATCAAAGGGCTGGGCATCACTAGAACCTGTCACCTACGTAGAGCAATGTCTAGACTAACACCGTGTCCTACAGCTCTAATGTGCCACTGACATAACTCGGCAAGTATGCGAGTCACCCTAGGTCCAGCAGCACTGCGGTGCACCCAGAGACAAAGCTGCTTCAGAGCTCCCCAGGGAGCAGTCCAGAAGCCACAGGGAGAGCACAGAATAACGTTTAGAGGGCAGAACGGAGCTGTCCACCTCACACCTATGCCCCTAGCACCCAGCACAGTGCCTGGCTTGTAGCACGGACACAACAAATGAACGATTCATAAAGGGGTGATATCTAGGATTTCTAAGACACGCAAGCACTCTATGGAGACCACAGCAGCTGCCACCCCTCCTCCAGCACCAAATTCCTGCACAAATTCTTCTCAAGTGCCTCAAAAACACGGAGTTCTCTATGGTTTGAGTTGCAACTTGAGAAATGGCAGAGCATGACCGCAAATCCTCTCTAGGCAGGGTGGGCCTGAAGGGAGGAATGGGAGGAGAGAGCCTCAGAGAGCGTCCTGCAGTCCCCACCAACAGCGAAAGCCAGAACGCTCTTCTCTCAAGGGCAGGCAGAAGAGCTGAATGTATTAAATAATCATTTTTTAATTTAAGTCAGTAAAGCATTTGGGAATGTCAACAGCGTGAACAACTCTCACAACCAAATAACACTCGCGGTGCCCACCGCAGTGACTGCTTCTGTCTCAACACTTGTTTCTTCCTCATCATTCCTCTATTGCTTCAAGCCACAATTTGATGAATCTCAGTGCCAGAAAAAAACAAAACTTATTAAAATGATGCTGTCAAACTGTTGTAATTTTATTTCGCCATGTTTTCAGCTACTTAAAAATAACGCTTCTCCCCGACCCTAGGGCCCCAAACCTGGAAGCAGCACCTGCCTCATGTCCTTCTGCTTCTCTCTGGGGCAAACAGAAGTGCCTCATATGATTTTGGGGTCTCTAGAGATTCGAAGAGAGCACTCTCTTATTGTTTCCCCTTATCGCACATGGGTTGGTGTTACATACATGTGAAGAATTTTGAGATTGAAAACTTATAGCCATTAGTATTCTGCCACATGGCACTCCAGTGGGAGTTCCTGGGGCCGCTGGGCAAGGTAGGGAGCAGACATACACAATCTACACATTCTAACAATAGGCCGTGTTCTGTGTTGAGTGATGGCCGTGATGGTGATTTTTGGCCCAGCAGATGAGCTGAATGGAGGAAATTCAGAAACTGCCTAGGAGAACTTGTGTAGTCCTAGACTGTAGATGAAAGGTACGGAGCCTCCCAGCCACCTTCTGGTACGAGCAGGCCATTATCAAAGGGTGATGGTGCTCTCCAAGGAGACTCTGTGCTTACTAGTGAGCCTTCACCTTGTAACTAACTAAACATACCCAAAGGTGGGACCAGCCTCAAGAGTGAGCTGGTGAATGTGCCTCTGGGAAACCATGCCAGGCACTGCTGGAGAAAGAAACAAAATGTTTAGCAGCCTGGCAACAGTAGCTGCCAAACAGAAGTAGCTCTGTTGATGACAGAACTTTAATGACACCAAAGCAAGAACTCAACACTCCGTGGCCACATTAATCTCCTCCCTACTGTATTTCTGTGTTGTTTCATTTAGATTTTTTCCCCAGTGCATATTCTTATAAGATTCCTTTGGGAATCACTCCTCTGAACTGGGAGCAAGAAGGATGCAAACATCTGATCTCAATGCAGCCAACAGAGATCAGGCCATCCCCTCCCCTACCTAAACACTTGGAGAAGTAGGGGCCTTGGCAACAGCTAAGGAAGAGTAGCCAGACGCAAGGAGAGAGAGCAAGATGTGGCAGCCCGAGGTTAAAGACTCATCCGACAGCAGCCTCCCAGAAAGCTCCCTTTCACCCCCTTTAGTTCCTCTAGTCTCTACCTACACTGACTGCGCTGGAGAGCGTGGGCTACAGACCAAGGAGAGAAGAGGTCAAGAGCACAGACTTGCATGCACACAGAACTCAGCTCAAGGCCTTTGGCTGTTTGACCTTCAACGTGCCACTGAATGTTTCCTAACCCTCTATTTTATTCATTTGTTAAATGGAAATCACAATAGAACCTACCTTATGTTGTTTGTGGAAGTACATTAGATGATGTATGTAAAAGCTGAGTGGAATGTCACTCTGCAGCTAGCCCATCACCCCTACTGCATCTGGGAAAGCATTCTTCTCTCAGGGAACTTCCCTTCCTCCCACACCTCTACCATGACGTCCAAATGACACTAGCTATCTTTTTACCTGACCTTGATGACAGGGGTTAACCAAGAGGTCATCATCCTTTGCAAGTTACACCAAGTACACGATTTAGAAGCATAAACACAAGGATGTTTGTGTCGTAAGTCACGAGGACACTTAGAAAGGAATAGGAAGAGCAGAAGTCCCTCACTCAGTCGTCCTGCCTTCCCAGAGTTTACCTTCTAGTTTGAATTTTTATCATGTCACATGCCACCAAAAGAATCCTGTGAAAGCCAAAAGTATTTTAGGTGACAGAGCCTAAAATGTAGAACAGGCTGAGCGAAGTTGATATCGGTAGTGTAACACGTGACTGCAGGTTTATTGGTACTTCTTCCATTGACAGGTAGAAGCTCCACCCCCTCTTCTTTTTCCCCATTTTATTGGTATGCACGTATGCAATACATCATGTTTACGTTGAACTTGAGTGTTTTGTGTACCTATACATCGCATCAAAATTACAAATCCTTCCTCTTTCCTTTGTTAACTCTCCCACACTGTTCCCCTCCCCACTAGTTCCCACTATCGCCCCATTTCATCTCATAAAATAACTGGGGTGATCTGGGTTTCGCAGAGAAACCACTCGATATTTAACATTACGCATCTGGCTCACTTTACTGGGCATGATGGTCTCAATTTGCATTCATTTACTCACAAAAGCATCAAATCTATCTTTCTTTATTGGTGAATAGTATTCCATTGTGTACATCTATCACATTTTATGTCTCCATTGGTCTGTTAATAGATATTTTGGTGTCTTTCATTTTAGCTATTGTTAGTTGTGCATCTATGAACATGGGTATACATATACCTTTGTTATATGATGCATTTAACTCTTGGGAAAATTCCCAGAAAAGGTATTGTTGGATCAAAGGGGATATTTATTTTCAGCCTTTTGAGAAACTTCCATGCTGCTTTCCATGGTGTTTGTACCAGTTTGCATCCCCACCAACAGTGTAAGAGGGTCTCTATTCCCTTTTCTTGAAATTGGACAGGACTTGGTAACTTGGTGCCCAATGGAGTAGAAATGATACTTTATGATTTCTGATGTTAAGAAAGAAAAAATCATGGAGTTTTTGCCGGTTTCCTTATGACTCTCACTCTGGACATTTTCAGTCACCATATAAGAAATTCATAAATCTGAGGCTGCCAGATGGACAGACCACATGGAGACAGTCACTCATAGAGCTTCAGTTATTTGGTCTTCCTAGTTCAGGTGTCCTTGCTAGGGAAGAAGGTTTTGAGAAGACTACAGCCCCGGCTTCCCTCTGAGACCAGTAGCGAGAACTGCCCAGCTGAGTCCAATCAACTCTCAGAATTCTTAGCAAAATAAGTGATTGCTAACGTTTCCACCACTGTGTGGAGTGCTTTGTTCTGTAGCAACAGAAAGACAGAAGGCCAAAACTCTGGTAGCCAGCATCTCCTCACTCTCACACAAATCTTCAACAGGAATCAGTTAAGTTGACTGTTAAACATTTACCTACTGTCTGAGGCTCACCCCACTGAGACTGGAGCTTTAGGGACTTTGGCAAGTTGAGAACAATGTAATGGGTCATACAGCCTGTAAGTTGCAGATCTTAAGAAACTACTTCTACAACTGATTTTAAAAAAAAAAAAAGGCATCACTGAAGATGTAGAATGGTTATACAGTAGTTGAGCATGACTTTAGAACATTTCAAAATTCCCTGATATATTTGCACTAAATTGGATGAGACTTTTCTGGAAATGCCTTGGCAGGAATGCATGTTTGTGTGCATGTGTGTACATTCACACCCATACACTGAATAACCGAAAGTGTGGACAGTAATGGACTTATTTATCTTATTCCCAGCAGTCCTTTCTCCTCGCCTCTGGTTCTTCCTTAAGAAAGTCAACCCTCTCCTGCTCCTTCACTGTTAAATTTCAAGCTGCCATCATCTTACAATAACATGCCTCACTTGCCGCACTAGTTCAGGAGGTAAATTCCTGTCCCAAGAGAGGCCATTCAGGGATCTCCCCCAGCCTCATTCCTACTGGAGGACAAATGCAAATAGTGGCATGGGAGAGAGACACTCTTCCTCTCTAGGCGTGAATGTGTAGAGAGCTCAGACCAGATCTGACAGCCCAAATGACTCTACCCTCGTGAAGCATGAAGCCAACACAGGGAGAAAAGACTTGGTGGGAGCCCAGGAAGCCTGTGTGGAGTGTGTGCCCCATCTCCTTACCATTTATGTACACAGTCAAATTCAAAACCAAAGCTGTTTGAGTGGATCATTTGAGATTGAAAGAATCTTTTCCCCCAATTTTATTGACATGTATACATGCAAAATTCAAGGTTTACAATGGCATTGAGCATTTTGTGCACATATGTATCTTGTCAAGGTGACAAGGACTTTCCCACTCTCCTTTTGTCCCTCCCCCTACCCTCGTCTCCCTCCCTCCTCCCCCACCCTATCCCCCTGTTTCACTTTGCTTTTCATTTTAAGTTCCATAGGAGTTGTAATCTAGGACTCTCATATCAGAGAGACCATTCGATGTTTCACCTTCTGCTTCTGACTCACTTCACTAAGCATGATGTTCTCAAGCTTCTTCCATTTGTCTGTAAAAGCCTCCATGCTGTTGGACTTTATTGATGCACAGTATTCCACTGTGTATAAATACCACAACACACAACAGAGATATATGTATTCCCATGTTCATAGCTGCACAACTAACAATAGCTAAAATATGGAAGTCACCAAAATACTCATCGACAGACCACTAGATGCACAAATTGTGAAAGAATCTTTTAACACAATTCCGGGGGTATCGGAAGCACCCAATAAATACTTTTCACACACACCTACTTCCTGCTTACTGTACTTCCATCAAGAAAGAGAAAAGTCACTTGTGTGTGAGAAAATCATTCAAAGCCACCTTCGACGGGTGCTCAGTGGGCCACGAGGTTAGCTCACCCTTGGAGCCCCGGGAAACCCTTGAAGATGCAGGAATGGCCCGGCCTGGCCCTGAGGGAGAGCCTTTGGGGCAGGGCCCGAGTGCTTTACAGTGAGTACATAACACGAACAGGCCTCTGACTGAATAAATGTGTCTTTATCTCTGCTTCCTCCTAAAACCCAACAAAATGGCAGCAAAAGAATTAGAGGTAAAAAAAATCCTATATAAAAAGAACCAAGAGCACATATGAAATCAATGTCCATAACATTTTGCAACATGTATACTACCTGAAAGAGTCAACAGTAAGCAGTGATTCTAAAGGGCTTCAGGAAAGGCACATGCACACCTGGGCACCAAAAACTGTGAACTGTACTGGATTATTTTCTTCTCTTCCTTTGTCTGAAACAACTTTCTCCCTCCTTACTTCCAGGTATCCCTTAGGAGACCCATCTATTCCGGATCCTTTTCTCTGAGAACTGAAACTACCATCACCCTGCATTATTCCTGAAGGCAGAAGTGCTGGAACCAGATTGGTCAAAGCCTATGTAAGCAGTGGCTTGTGCCCAGATGAACGCCTGTCTCATGCGTAGCCTGGCAACAGCCCTCCCTCAACAGGCACAAGACAGGTTCTGTCTGTGTTAGGATCAGCAAGCAGGAGTCTGGAACTTAGGCACAAGTAAAAGCAAGAAATGAAATGAGCAAATTAAGAAAAATACTTTAGGCTAAATGAAGAAAATCTCCCGCTCTCTTCTCTTCCTACTCCCCAAGTTCCAGAATTAAATTTGAAGCCTTCAGATAAGAGTCGATATAGGAAATCTCTATGAAAACTGACAGTCCCCCAAGAAAGACATTTGGACATATCCAACCAAAACTCCCCATCCTTTGACCGAATCCACTCATAGTCCTCTTCGTGCACACCAAGCCTCTGGCTTTTGATGATATCAAACTTAAATATAAAGACAGACTCTAGACCCTAATGTGGGCAGAAAAAATATTTTAGGAGGAGAGACTAGAACCAATGCATAGACAAAGAAGACTAGAAGTAATAAAGAAAATGCAGAGAGCAGAAGAAAGCCTCTTTAAAAACTGTAATTAATATCCTCACAGATATAAGAAGATATTACATAAAAGGGGCTATCTTTAAAAACTGAGAATAATAAATATGGTAGCAGAATAAAAAAGTAGAAGATAAAGGTGTGAGATATCACTGAAATCTGTATTTTAAAATAAAAATAAAAGAGAAAAAAGATAAATGGCCTTTTAAAACATTTCAAAAATGTAAAGGCATAGGGAAAGAAATTGACCCCAAAAATATAAAATTTTTTAGACCAGGGAACATTAATCTCTCTTTTTATGATGATAACAGATGGAAATCCCAATCTCAAAGTCTCAAAGCCACCGGGAAACTGTTCATTATATCTTTATAATTCATTCACAGAAAATATGTGGGGATAGTAAAACACCCACTACTCGCTAAGGGCTTGCTCCACACAGGTACTTGCTGTGGTTTATGTACTTACATCTATCTCACTCGATCTTCTGACTGCCTTATAAAGTGGGCACTGTTGTTTTTCTATCTTAGAGATGAAATACTAAGACTCAAGGAAGTTGAGTAACCTAAGAGTTGTGATTCAGCCCAGCACCACGTTCCCTCCTAGCCCCTATGGCTTTCTGTCTCTTTTTTGTTAATACAAACTCCACATGTGCACCCATTGCCTTTATGTGCTCGTACTAACAGCTCCTTCTCTACCTGTGATCTCCTTATTCTGACTTGTTGGGTAGCTACTTTCAAGTTCTATTACTTGCTTTCGAAATTTTAATTTAATTTTATTTCATTTTTCAGAAAGATTTAGTCCTTTGTACCCCTTCACATTTTTAATTCTTGACTAAACTGCTCGTTTCCTGCTTCCTACTGCAGAGCTTTGAAATGTGAGAAGTAGATCACCCGTTGGATTTGTCGTGCCAGCTTTTACAGCCTTTAACCTCCCAGTCGTTCTTTGGAAGTCATAATGCCCCAGAAGGAAGAATCTTCTTTTGCCCCTACTTTATAAGGTAGGGGTCATATAAGGAAGAACTCTGCAGAGATGCAGAAGAGTTTGCATCCCCTGTGAGAAGCACAGACCAGCTGTGGCAAATATTGATGGTTCTTGGAACAGGAACAAGACCACCTTTCACCCAGGAATGTTTTATTTGAAACTGTGATGATAATTTCAACAAAACCTGTCTTTTGGCTACTCTCTAAAGAAAAGGTGTGTGTTCAGCAAGACTCAATCAGCTCCCTCCAAACAAGGGCAATGACCGAAAACTTCAAGGCATGCTGGCTTCTTTGTGAATTGTGGTACAGTGACACCAAATAGCTCGTAAAATATCTTAAAGGCTACAATCTCCCTGCACAGCAAGAAGAGTTCTTTCTTTAAGGATGCACTTTTTCATCTGTGTAGTATTTTTTTATTTTGAGACAGGGTCTCAGTCACTGAGCTATTCCTTCAGCCTTTGTCTAATATTTTTAACCTGTTTCCATAGTGTGTCTGAGGTTTCTTTCAGCTTTGCAAAGATTGTGCATGACCAATGCCCACCTTGTAGCAAAGTCCAGCCTTTCTGAATTGCAAAGGACACAAGGGGCAATAGGAGATCTAGGGTTGGCTCCAGGCAATATGTGTCGTACTATGTCACCAAGGTAGACAACAGAGAGACTAAAAAACCAGCAGATATCAATACCAAAAAGAGAAAAAGTAGATACAAAAATGGAACAGATATCAAAGGAAGCTGCTATTTATAGGCCTGTGTCATTAGGCCTGGCTTTAAAGTCAATGTCTTTATATATAGAACAATATTTGAAATTTTAGATTCAACCAAGGAAAAAAAAAACACAATTTGAAAAGATCTAGGTTTGTTTCAGAGGTTCATTAACAAGCCCTTCACCAGGTCAAAGGCTGAATTGAAAAGTTGTGAACAAGGTAACATCCATGTGCTGTCTACAAAATGTCCAGTTGTCCCAGATACCTCTAACACCCCCCCTCAGACTCCTCTGAACCAAGATTCATTGTGGAAGATGTGAATGCACCTATTAACAAAGTCCAGAGATTATTAGGCTGACTTGTCATTCTGTCATTTTCTTTTTTATTCAAAGCTAACTTTATTTTGGCATTGATTTTGGTGTCTAATGTAATTTCATTTTTCAAGCAAAATTTAGAGACTGTCATTTCCACACCCTCGCACCCAATGAGAAATAGCATTGGTGACAACTTTTTTTATTAAAGTTCCTCATGACCAAACAAGAGTGTTCCATTCATCTGAATTGAAAGACAAGGTTGTCAGAAAATCTGTAAGCTGTTCCCGCACAAATCCCCAAGCGCTGTGAATACAGCCTCTGTCCGGCCGTGCTCGCAGATCTGGCTTCAGCACAAAACTTGGCTCAGTAAGTCTCATAAAACCGATCTTAGATGCCAGAAATGCCCGGCAGGTTTTCTGTTGACTCTGGAAACATCGCATACTGTATTTCACCTTTTCATGCAATATGCTTATTAGCTGAGTTTCTACATTCTTAAAATATTGGAAGGTTCTTGTGTGTTCAGGGTGTACTTTGGAGAAATCAAAACGGCTCCCTGGTTTTTAGCTTTGCAGGAAATCAGAAGCACGATTTTTAACTCTTAACGTTTTTACTTCCCTAAACAAAATGAAGGCAGGGAAAGCAGAAAACAAAACAAACACCTTTACGCTGGCCACACCAGTTACTCTGTGTTGGTTTCCAAAGTACAAAACTTCCCTGCTTTAGTTGATCGCGCTCTTATGTAACTTCTTGTTTAAGCATTTGTTTCTATTACCGCTGTTCCCGGGAGAAGTGGAATTTTTGCCACCTGGGAATCGGCAGTAACTCCCAGCCTTTCCGTGACGTGGCGGCCTATGTTCGCAGCCGCTCGCGCCTTGTGATGCGCTGGCCACGCTCCCGAATCCCTACTCACACCTCATTTTCCTTTGCGTCCATTGGTCAAAGCCCACCAGCTTGCATCGCCCGCCGCTACCGCGCCCTACTCAGCTCAGCACCCAGTCCAGGCCTGCCGCTCACCTGAGCGTCTCGGCGCGTTAGCTCGTTCCCACGATCTCGACAACCTTCAGAGGCAGCTTGGGACACTCTGTTTTTACTGATGATTAAACGGAGGCTCAGAGGGACGAAGTGCCTCATCCACAGCCACAAAGCTTGTCTGTCAGCGGGAGAAACGTGACCCCAGGGTTCCCTGACCCCAGAGCCTGGCTTGTTCATCCCGCGAGACGTGCTTTAGACGATGATTTGGGTGATCTTCCAGAAGCAATACAAGGGCTGTGAATAGCCAAGAATCTCAGCGTGAATATCTAAAAGTCACGTGGGTCGTGAGTGAGACTCGGCAGGTTATCGAGGTCGTCTAGTCCCAACTTTTGTCCCAATACGCAATCTCTCTACAACATCCTAAGCAAGGGTTTCTCATCTGTCCTGTAGTTTTCAAACGGGGGGAAAAGGTCGTAAATGGCAGTGAACGTGAGTGCATTCTAAAATAAATATTTGCCAGTGGCTGAGTTTCTGCAGCAGCACTATTTGGGAATAATTGTGCAAGCAGCCATAGTTGGGTTGGGTCAGAGAATTCCCACCAGCAGAGGCAGCACCCAGGAGAGGCCCGGCAATGAGGTGCAACCAGGGCTTGCAGTCCTCGGTGCCGGTGCATTTCAGTCCTTCCTGGGGCTAACAGTCTCGTAAGTGGTCTCCAGAAGGGCTGAAAGGTATCTTTGGAAAACGGGGCAAACAGCACAGTAAACCTCACCCAAATTCAGAGAAGACAGGACTCTCTTCTGCACCCACCAGCCGAGCTAATCATCTGTTTGCATTCTTCCTGCTTCCTGCCTGTCCTTGCCCACATGTAAACATAATTCTTACAGTTGTAATCAAGCGTACGTGCAATTTGCTACCCTGCTTTGCGTGCCTAACATTATATCATAAGCATTTTATGTTCCTCCACATAAAATGCATAATTATAATTTTTAGTGACTGTCTGATAGTCCATCAAAATGACACAACATAATTTACTTAACTGCTCGTTCTTAAATTATCTCTGGTTTTTCTTTTTCATATATTACGCCACAATGATCATCTTTGTTTTTATTATTTTTCTCTTTTTTTACATTAGGATTGGACCCAGGACCTACACACTGAGCGACATTTCTGCTTTTTTGAAAATCTGAAACAAAGTCTTGCTACATTGGTCAATTTCGCAGGCTGGGCTCTAACCTGGGATAGTTATGCCTCGGCCTCCTAGACTGCTGGGATCATAGGCATAGACCAACACACCCAGCTGAATTTTCCCCTTCTTTTAGATTTTTTTGGAATTAAAGATTGGTAAAGATGAGTTTGAATGGAACCTGTTTTAAATTTTGTAACATTCTACAGACCCAACGCCTTAGCAGATCTGACATCAGGTGTGTTTATTTTCCTTACGTTATTTAGCAGTGAGGTATAAAGCCTGTGCAGTCACAGAACTCTGGGAGACTGAGGCAAGAGGATCACAAACTCAAGCTCAGCCTGGGAAATTTAGTTAGATCCTGTCTCAAAAAATAAAAGAAAGCAGGAAATGTCTGGGATGTAGCTCAGTGTGAAGGTTGAATCCCCAGCACACACACACACACACACACACACACACACACACACACACACACACACACCAAAATCCTGCTCTTACTGAGGTAGTATTCTAACACAAAATTCTAAGAGAATTTTAAGTAGTAAAATAATATTTAAGTCTTCCCCAGAGAAATATTTTTCCTTCTTTTTTCTCTTTTGGGGGAAAGTGGGGTCTGTGTCGCCCAGGCTGGCCTCTAGCTCACCGGCTGAAGTGATTCTTCTGCTTCAGTCTCCTGAGTAGCTAAGATTCCCTTTGTCAAAGTCTGCCACATCCACTTCTTATATCTCTTCAAACACAGGATATTAAGCAGGTAGCGAGTGTCATTGGAGATGCTACCAGGTAGAGTTCTTTGGCCCCAACATGGGACGTAACCTGGACAAGGTATTGTTGTAGTAGGGGTCCAGGTAGGAGACTGTAGCAATAGTCCAGAAGGACAGAACGAGGCTCTGGAGATGCAGGAATGGTCAGAAGGGTACAAGTGCAAGTGACATCTCTCAGAATAGCCAGAGGCTGGGGGCTGGAGGAATAGCTCGGCAGTTAAGATAATTCCTGACAAGCTCAAGTCCCTGAGGTCGATTCCTCAGCACCACCTAAACTAGACATAGTGGTGCATGCCTGTAATCCCAGCACTCGGGAGGCTGAGGCAGGAGGATTGCCATGAGTCCAAAGCCAGCCTGGGCTCCATAGTGAGTTCAGGACCAGCCTGGGCCACAGAGCAAGCAAGGCCCTATCTCAGGAAAAAAAAAAAAAAAGCCAGGGCCAAAGATCAATTTGCCCAATGTACAAATTTGATAAGTACAAATGTTTGGCATCTCTTTGGGAATTTTTAGAATTGTAATACCACCTTATGCTTGGGTGTAGGAAAGATACGTACCATATCAGATTCATTTGAGATTCTCCAAAACCTCTGAGCTCACGTGCCAAAAACACTATCATAGGAAAGTCACTAGTTTAAGCTGACATCCTAGGTCCCTACAGCACCCAGTCCTGATGCAACCTGCTCCCGAATGAACGACGCACTATATTACTCACAAGGTGGCAAAGGAAGGGCCATTGTCTCGGAAGTCGGAGGACCTGAGCCCCAGTCTTTGCTGTATGGCCATGGTAAGTCACTTGATCTTGCCAATACTCAAATTTATTTTCCTATGAAATGCAGATAATGACTACCCTGCCAGCATTACAAGTTGGTCCTGAGCTTCATGTGAAATCACATGTGTGAACTCTGTTTGCAAACTCTGAAGTAACACAGAGATGTTGGATATGTGAGGGAGCAGAAGAGGGAGGTGGCAAACTGATCGCAGTATCAGACAACACTGGACAATAAGATGCAGCTCCCTAAGTGAGTGGGCTTGTGCTCAATGCAGCCGGGAGCCTCAAGGGCTGTGTTAGTGTTTTGGGGATGCTTTGATAGACATTTCCTTCTCATGGTTCCAGAGGCTTGGAAGCTCGAGGTGCCAGAAAATTGAATTCTCAGGGCGAGTACTTTTCTCAGCTTACAGTCACCTTCTCACTGTGTCCTCACATGTAGAGAGGGGAAATCTTGCTATCTCTCTTCTTATTCTTTTATTACTGTCTATGGTACTGAGGATCTAGCACAGAACCGTCACATTGAGCTACATCCCCAGCCCATTTTTTACTTAAATTTCAGGACAGGTTCTCATCAGTTTGCTAAGTTGCCCAAGCTGGGCTCAAATTCGTGGTTCTCCTGCCTCTGCCTCCCAGAATAGTAGGATTATAGACCTGGGCCACAGGGTCCAACTTTTTCCTCTTCTTCTAAAGATATTGGGGTCTCACTCAAAACTCATCTAAACCTAATTACTTCCAAAGTCCCTACCATCACACTAAAGGTTAAGGCTTTAACATACAAAATTTAAGGGGGTGCAAACACTCAGCCCAAAGGAGGGCTAACTTGGGAGCACAGAGCACTGATAGGAACAGACCAAATGCGAGGCAGATGGGGCTCTGACCCCTGGCACAAGAGGATATTGGAGCGTCAAGAATGAGACTGTGAATCCTGACCTTGTCACTTTCTAAAGCTACACACCCTGGATAAGTTAGTGACTGTGTCACACCTCAACCACCTCATTCAAAGTGGAAACTCATTAATTCATTCACCATATGTGAAATTGAAGGATTACAGTAGGAACTGTTCTAAGTGCTGGGAATAGGAAAGTGAATTGTGCTGGGCCTGGTGGCGCAGGCCCGTAATCCAGCACTCTGGGAGGCTCTCAAGCTTAAGACCAATCTGAGGAATTTAGCAACTGATTGCAACCCTGTCTCAAAATTAAAGCTAAAATGAGCTGGAGATGCAGCTCAGTGCAAAAGGCCTTGGGTTCAATCCCCAGTGCCACAAGAAAGAGGGAAGGAAGGAAGGAAGGAAGGAGAGAGAAAGGGAGAGAGGCAAGAAAGAAAAGAAGGAAAAGAAAAGATAAGCAAGAACAAGCCCCTGCACTTATGAAGCACACAGCCTCATGGGATGCTAGCGGTGCCCCGTGAGGTCGCTCGGAGGAGCGTGAGGTGTAAGCCACACTGGGCAGCGGCTGTATGTAAGTGCTCTAGAACTGCTAGTTGCTGTCATCTTCTGTTCCACCATTTTTCCTGGCACGGGTCTTGTTAAGATGCTGTGCGAAGAGAACAAATGAATAGAAACCAGGGGCATTAACCCAGAGGTCCGTTCACACGTCGCATCTGTTTGTATTTGCTCTACAGATAGGACTTGCAGGGTCACCCCCACACTGCTCTGCTCACTGGGTAGCCAATATCTGTGCTGTTTTACTATTCTCTGGGCTCGCTTCTCCAATGAGTCCAGAAGGGCATTGCTTATTTAGGAAATGACATGTTCCAAGTTATTAATACATTCCAAATATTAAAATTTCAGTTGAAGCACTGGGAAAATCATGGCAGGATCATAATTTAGGGAGGCCAGGTGGCTAATGAATGCTTAGTGCCCAGGAATATCTTGATTCCTCTGCCCCTCTCTCCCAATTAACAAAAGCGCTGATGATCTCAGGGCTGTTTCTGGCCAGCTGGGATAAATCAGCCTGCTGGCAGCTGCCCAAATGATGTATTTTAAGGGCATAGGCCATGTGGCTCTCTATTGCAAAGCAATTGGGGTCACTGTGTTTGCATATGGATTAACTCACTGTGCAAGGATCCCACCCACTTGCTGTGCCCAGTGTGGGTTGACACTCAATAGCTGTTCAGCAATGACAAAGAGGAGGCAGACCTCATGACCCTGCGGAACACACCTGTCTCCAGTTCTTTCCATTTTCAGTTTTATTACTCTCAGCAAAGAGAATCCGGCTGGCTTTCCCTGTCTACTTTTCACTGTCTCTATTCTTCCTGGACGGATTAACAGAAAAAGGTACCTGGGTGAGCAAAGCTGGAGAAAACCATTGAAGACTCACGTACATGAGACTTGACAATTATCAGCTTAGGAGATCATCACTGATCCCATGGCAAGATACAGTAAGTTAGAGTAATTCTGGACAAACTATTAATTGGGTGTGATATTCTCTGGGGAAACCCAGAATGAATCCCAGTGAATGGACTCAGATGGTAATGGCTTGCTGTATTCGTTTGGTTGGTTGGTTGCTTGCTTGCTTGATTGCTTGGGACAGAGTCTCACTCCATGGTCCAAGCTGGTCCTAAACTCACTCTGTAAGGACGGCAACAGCAGGAGATTCAGTCCTTCCTAGTCTTCCCTGGCCTCAAACTCATGGCAATCCTCCTGCCTCAGCCTCCAAAGTGCCAGGATTACAGGCTTGCACTACCATGCCTGGATTAGTAATTACTCTGTTGTAAACACTGTCTAGAACCCCCTGAATATCAGTCCCCCAGTAATCTATGACACAGGGGAAACAATTGACTTAGTCCCTATTCTACCACTCAGTACACATTGACCAATATCCTATTGAGTTTGACACATCTTATTAAACTTGTGAAGAATCAAAGATGTACAAGACAGTTTGTGGAAAGCCAGGAGCTTGCTGTCTCATAAAAGCGATCAGGAATTCATAAAGAAATCAAAACACAGGCTCTACAGTTTAGGTATCAACTGTCCCATAATCAGGGAGATCTGTGATCACAGTCCTGAATCTCCTCATCTTGTTCTAATACAAGCCTTTTCTAGGCCATTATTCCCCAGGGTTGTTGAAATAGTCCAGAGATTCTAATACTCAAGAACACAAACTACATCCAGACTACTGCTTCTATCTGGAAAGCAAGCCCAAAATCCTCTGTTAAACTGAATTCTGATTTGGGCTAAAAACAATGACCTCCCGCCACCACCACACAGTCAGTTCACACCCTAAGGTGACTGGCCAGTCAGTCACAGGTCTGTAGTGGCGATGAACAAGGAATAGGGACCTTTTCCACAAGGTTTTATGTCCTATGACTCAACACACGTTTTTGACGGTCTTTGTCTTGCTTTGCCTTGTGTATGTGGGTTAACTATGCCCACCCGTGAACAATGGTGAGTAACATGTGACCCTGAGGCTTAAAGGACAGTTTGGCTGGGAAAGGACACAGATTGGCAACGAGGCAGTGGAGAAACTGTCCAGAGCCTTCACACACGTGGAGTCGGAACTTTCTCTGATGGCACTGAGAGCTGTGTGGTAGGGTCTTAAGCAGAGATGTGGGGGGTTATGAGTTGTGCTTTAGAAAAGTCGATGTTGCAAGGCAGAAGCAAGGACTTTCTCAACAAAACACCCAGTGCACGTAAGATGACGCCAAGAATCAACAAATGGAGCTATTATATTAAAATCTCTGCACAGCAAAGAAAGTAAATAAGATGCCAATATATAAAAATATGTGTAAATATAAAATACTCTTTAGTCATCAAAGAAATGCAAATCAAAACAATGCTAAGTAAGGTTCCATCTTACTATGATAAGAATAGTTTTTATCAAGAACTCAAAAAACAACAAATGCTGGTGAGGTTGTCGAGGATAAAGGAATCCTTCTACATTGCTGAGACTGTAAACTGGTATAATCACTATAAAAAGTAGTAAGAAGATTCCTCAAACAAACTGAAAAGGATACCCCATTTGATCCAGCTATACCTCTGTTGGATATTTTCCACAAAGAGTTCAAGTCATCATACTATAGTGATGCAGACATGCCCACATTTATAGCGGCACAACTCACAATAGCTATATCTTGGAAGCAATGAATATGTCCATTAGCAAATGAACACATAAAGAAAGTGTGGTATATATACACAGAACGAAGTACTATTCTGCCAAAAAGATAAAATTGAGCTATTTGTAGGAAAATTGATGTCCCTTAATATGATCACACTTAATGAAATAACTCAGACATGAAGGTTAAATATTGCATGATTTTTCCAATGTGAGAAAATTAAACTAGGGGTTGGGGGCACAGCACAGTGGTTAAAGGGTTTGCCTGACCTGCGGAAGATCCTGTGTTCAGTTCCTTAGCACCACATAAACCAAGTGTGGTAGCATATGACCGTAATCTCTGCACATGGGTGGCTGATGCAGGAAGATTGCCACGAGTTTGAGGCCAGCCTGGGCTACACAGAGAGTTCAGGACCAGCCTGGACTACAGAGCAAGATCTGTTGAGAGAGAGAGAGAGAGAGAGAGAGAGAGAGAGGCAGACAGAGACAAAGAAGGAAGGAAGAAAGGAAGGAAGGAAGGAAGGAAGGAAGAGAAAAGAGGAAGATAGACTGTGTAGCAAGGGAAAGGGGATGGAGTGGGTGAGAAAGAAGGGAAGTAAAAACGACCAGCATGCTATAAGTATGTGCACCAACTCCTTGAGCCAAATGCAATAGCTATATATCAAAACTACATGTTGATAAGGAGTAATTTGGAAAAATTAAAAAAGAAAGAAAAGTTGGCGTTGAGACGGGAGCTAGCCTGGAGCTGAAGAGGGGCAGGGACGGCAGAGTCAGTCTTCCCTAGTCACTGTCACACAAAGCAGTACAGCGGGGATCTGAGGCAGAGTTCTGCTCTCGCAGGGATCACGCCCAAGGCCTTCGCACCGAGCTACATCCTCAGCTCTTTTTATGTTTTATTATTGAGGCTTGCTAAGTTGCCCAGGGTGGACTTGAACTTGCTCTTCTCCTGCCTCATCCGCTTAGAGAGCAAGAATTACTAGCGTGCACCATCACATACAGCCTTGGGATCTGAGTTCCTGAGGGCAGAGCCCGGAAGCCAAGACACAGTCACCAGAAGGCTCCAGTGACTTACACCAGCCCTCACATTCCAACACCTTGGCATGTAGCATTTAAATGAGGAGGAAAAGGCAGCTCAGGGATACATGCTTAAGATGACATGAAAATTAGCCTGTGTGGCCCACACGAATTAAAAGACACAAAATTGGCTAAGCTAAAGAGAAGAAACTCTGTTTTTTTTTTTTCAGAAGATAGATAATAAACACATCCTGATATTTAGCTTTGGAACTCCACATTTTGTTTCTCTGGAGAGAATATTGCACGTGGATGTAATATTTCTTATTTTGCCAATGTAAAAATGTTCCCCGTACTAACTCCAAAATGTCTGGGCAGCAGGAAGCGGGGAAGGGAAAGGAAACAGAACCCACGAGCCAGTTTGTAAGCACAGGGATGTGGTGACCCCAATGAAGCACAGCAAGCAGACCGTCTGCGACAGCTACACAGCAATGCCTTCACTGCCACTCTAGGCTGTAGCTACCAGTGTCCCAATCAGAAGATGCTAGAAGTGCTTCGGCTGCTTGAAGGGAAGGGTGTTGCATAGTGACACTGTGGAATCCACCTCCCAAAAAAGGAAAAAACCTCTCCGTTACCATTGTCCCTTGGCTATCCCTCCTTTTCCTCACCTGGATGACACAGTGTACAAAGAAGGCAGTAGTGGCAGAGAACTGTGTAACAAAGCAGTTACCGTAATACAAATAATAATCTGGGCTTTCCATTACTCCCCAGGACTCTCCTAAAAAAGGAAGGCTCTGCATGGGTTCCCCACAGACAAGAGGCCACTTCCAGTTCTCCACTGGACGCTTTAGGACTTTGTCCCACCACCTTCTCTCAGCAAACTTTCTCCTTCTGAAGTTCATGTGTCTGTTCCTATTTCTTTCTTCTGCCCTTCACTTCCGGCTCAGTTCTCGGCAAGATATCCCTCTACTCCCTTCATTTCTGTGATCCTACGTTTCTTTCCATCCCATTCCTATTACACCCACAGCAACGGCTTTGGCCTGATGTTGTATCTCCCCTAAAATCGTATGTTGAAGGCAAATCCCCAGTGTAATGACATTGAGAGGTGGGACCTTTGGACAAAGGTTATATGGGAGTAGGACTGAAGGGCAGCTCGCTCCCTCCACCACATGAAGATGCAGTGAACAGGCACCATCTCCAAAGCAGGCGAGAGCGCAGAAGACACAGAAGCTACTGACACCTCGACCTTGGAGTTTCGAGTCTTCAGAACCAGGAGCAATGCGTTTGTTGCCTTTGAGTTAGCCAGGTTACGGGAGTTTTTTTGTCTTGTTTAAAACACACCAAATCAACAAAGATAGTTTTTCCCTTTCCTGTCCCATCAGGGTCACTATCATCACACTTCCTTCCTTGCTCTGTGAGTTCATCAGCCCCTCCTCATGCACAAACCTCCCTTCCCAGACCATCAGCCTAGAATCACACAGGCTCTGTTTTCGCCCTTCTCAAGACCAGCCTCAACATTCAGTTACTCCAGCATCATCCAGTGTCTGCTGTGCTTATTTGGCGCTGATGAGGACTCAGGTGTTCCCTTTAGGTTCTTCTCCAGCCCCAGTCACTGCTCTTGCAAATTCCCTCCTATAGTCCCCGTGCACCTGTTATCAACATCTCCCACATTCCACAAGCCTGAATCAATCCACCGGTCTCTCCACTTCAGTAAATGATCTCTGCTTCTTTACTGACATTGTAAGTACAACATCACCACTTTCATTTCATCGTTCTTCTATTTAATATGTCCAAAGCTTAGCCAAGCCTCTCTGTTTACCTGGCAATCCTTCGTTCTACAATATTCTTGACAATCCAGTCTTTCTTTTCAAATGCCAAACTTTCAGTGTCCTCTCGGCCTTGGCATATGCCATCCCCCCACATTCCCACACATCCCTTTCCACTGGGAACAGCCTTCTCCTTTCCCTCTCAGCCCAGATGCCCCTTCCTCAGGTGCCCTCCCACCCCGCCATGCACAGTAGATGTCCTGTGATTTTCTGCTAATCTGCCTTGTTCCCCACACCAGGTCACTAATGCAATGACATCGTTACTTGATTAGTGAGTGCTTTTTCTATGACTCAGTAAGTTCAATGAGAGCAGGAGCCAGGCCTCACTTGCCCCTTGCTGTGGGCCCAGACCCGGCCCACACCTGACACAGGAGCAGAGGTGAGTTCTAACCTCTGATGGATGAGCCTGAGGGTAAGCTTAGAAACAGGCCCCCCCTCCAGCCCGTTCTCTGTGATACTCCATCTTGCTTCTTTGCTGCTTTTTCTACTGTCTTTCATCACTCATAACCATCCTCCTATAAACACATTACCTTAAAGGGGTTGAAAATCTGCCACTTTAGCAGAATGCACCCAGAAAGAAGCACCCGGCCTTCCTGCCCAGCTCCCTTCCCTCTGGCTGCAGACAGCTGTGTGTTCTCTGTTAAGAATGAATGAAGGAGGCAAGGTTTTGCGTTCTCCACCCTCCGACCCCTCATGCTCCTCAATGTTCATGTGCCCGTGGTGCCTCCACTGATCGCTTGCTCCTTCGAGTCCCTCTCTCTTTTTCAAGGTTCATTGTGCTTGCTTTGGACCCAATCTCTCCTCCCCGTCTTTCTGCCACCCCTTTCTCTGTGGCCTTCAGTCTACGACTGGGTGCAGAAGAGGGTCCTTCCTTGCTTCTCCAGCTCCTGTGATCTCTCTTTCTGACTTTTTCCTTTCTCCCCTCGATGCCAAAGTTCTTCAAAGAATTGCTTCACTTGTGGCATTCACTTCCTCTCTGTTCACTCAGTCACTTATTGTTTTGTTTCTTGAAAAGTCAATAATGCTCATCACTCAGAATCCAAAACATTCTAGGAGATCCACAGTGAAGCCCCATGCTCTCCTCAGAGGCAACCCCCATGTCCAGCCTCTTGCTTAGAGTTCCAGAGAACATACGCACAAATACTCTTGGTTGTGCTTTTATACAAATGAAGGCATTCTATACGTTTACTACATTTTTTCACTTTAAATATGTTAGAGGTCATTTGACCTCAGTATATTCAAAGCTGCTTCATTCTTTAAATTGGCTGCCACGTTTCCACTAAGAATGTACCAAATTCACTCCCGTGGACACCTGGCTATCTGCAGTCCTTTGTCCTAACAGGCTGCAGTGAGCCTCCGTATGCATATAGGACTTCCCACCATTGGGAGTGCAACAACCCTAGTCTATAGAAACAAAATTGCACTTTGCATTTGAAATAAAATTGCTCTCCATAGAAGGTGTATCAATTCATCCACCCACAGCAGGATACGGAAAGGTCTCATTTCCCTTCTATTCCCCAACAATTTAACATGTATTTTAATTTTTACCAATTTATTAATAGTAGGCATATCACAAAAGGTATACTTCTAATTTGCATTTCTTTTTATGAACACAGTCAAGCTTTCTTATATTTGAGTCATTCGTGTGTCTTTTGTAAATGTTGTTTCTATCCTTTGTCCATTCATTTTTGGTCTTTGAATAATCCTTAAGCACATGCTATATTATGAACAGAAAATCAGTACCTTGGGCCTAGGATGTAGCTCAAAGTAGAGCATTTGCCCAGCAGGCATTGAGACCCTGGGTCTGAGCCACAGAACTGGGGGTGGGGGGATTATTTCCTTTCTGTGATCTATATTGCAAATACTTTTAGTCACTCTAATCTTCTGCAACACATCTTCTGTACTCAATAAAACAAATGCTATTCCTGTCCCATTGCTGGTCTGTGATTCCCTAAGAGGAAAACTCAAAGGCCCTTCTATGTTCCCTTATTTTTTATTTTGGGGGAATCAGCACTGCTGACCTGTCCTTGAACCCTGTATTTTCATTAGCTGTGCCACGTTGTCGTGGGTTATCTCCCACGCCTCTGTTATTCCTCTGTTTCACCGACTTCCCGATCACACTCGTGCTTGGGAACAGGGTCTGACCTCTGGCTCACGCGCCCGGATTGAGCCTGGGTTGGAGGTCTCCTGGAGGCTGCTCCAGCACAGACAAGCCTTGTGGGCCCGTCTAGTGGAACGTGCAAACATGGCAGGCTCGGTCTGCTTCCCTGGTCAAAACTCAACGCGTCTAAGAGCTGTTACTCTAAACTGCTCACCTCCACGGGCTCCGACTGTGCGCTCCGACCTTATAGGTTGAAGCCTCAGTCTCCCCTAGCCCTGGGGTAGCCAAGTCCCCCTGCTTCCGGGAACTCTCTTCTCTCCTCACCCAATCCCAGCCCTTGCTCGTCGCTCTGTCCTGGCTTCGGTCAGTTTCCCTGCAATCCGGTCTCCCGCGGCAGTCCCGCGAGGCCTCTGTGGGGGCCCTGTCCGCTCCTCCCACGCGCGGGGAACCTCTCGCTGCCTCCTGGGCAGAGGGCTCTGCAGAGAGCCCGAAGCGATGGAAATTAAAGGAAGCTTGGGTGCGAATAAGGTGCCACGCTGCCCTAGCGCGTGGACACGTTGCGCTCCTTGGCACCCTCCTTCGGCCGGCTCCCGAGAGCCAGTTCCTTGCCCGCGTGCACCCGCGGGTCCACACACGCCAACGGGTGTGTTAGTTACTCTTTGCACGATCGTTGCTGGCGGTGGGTGACGACTCTCAGCTTGCTTCCTCCTGGCCTACCTTAGTCAGCCCACCCGAGGGCGCCTCCGCTCCCTCCAGCGCCCCCTACAGAAGCCGGGGTGCTCTGCGCTCTACCTCAGAGCCACCTAGCCACCACAGGCCGGTGGAAGGGGTCGCTGCACGGGTCGTGTGTCCCCAGCTGCCCTGCCCACCTGCAGAATCCTGCGCTGCTCTCAGTCTCCTTCCACCAGCGCCACACACGCACACGCACACGCACACGCACACACGCACAGGACCCCGAAGACACAGAGGAAATGGCTTCCAGCGGGGTGTGGCGGCAGCGTCCTCTGGCGTTCAGAGACCCTGAGGAACGCGGCCAACTGCCCTGGCACCCCAGCACGTCCTGCGGCGGGGAGGCGCGGGGGTCAGCGCTTCTCTACTGAGCGACGCGCCACTCACATTCACGCCCCCATGGTGGCCGGTAGCCAGTGAACAGGGAGTGCAGGGAAAGGAGGGCCGAGAGCGCCGTCGGGGGGAGCCGGGGGCAGGGCGGGGTGGGCCCGCCGGGCCGCGGGACAGAGCCCAGGGCGCGCGCCAGGCCCTCGCTCCTCCTGCTGCGACCATGGCAGAGAACTCGGACAAAGCTCCGATCACTCCGGCGGGGCCCGACGACGCCGAGTTCTGCAGCCCCCCGGTGAGCACCGCTGGGGTCCCGGCCCGGCGGCGGGCTCCCCTATAAGCAGGCCTGCGGCGCCTGCGTGCCCGGAGCCACCGCCAGGTCGAGGGCTTGTGCGGCTGAGGAGAGAGGCGGGAGCCCGCGCGCCAGTGTGTGTCCAAACGCGCGCACCGCGCGGTGGCTCCCAGGCGCGGGGTCCGCAGACGGGCGGGTGGGCGGACGCCGCCCCGCGAGGAGCGCGGGCCGAAGGCCGGGGCCCTCGGGAGGGAAGGTCGCGGGAGCCCCCGAGGGAGCGGGCGGGCTGCCCCGCGCCGCACGCGCACCCCTGCCGCCCGGCACTGCGCGGCACAGCGGCGCCGACACCGCCCCTCTCCGCCCGTCCTCGTCCCCAGGCGTACGCTGCGGCAACGGCGAAGCCCTCGGGCCCCGCGCGGCTGCTCAAGGTCGGGGCCGCAGTGCTCGTTTCGGGTGCGGTGCTGCTGCTCTTCGGGGCCATCGGCGCCTTCTACTTCTGGAAGGGGAGCGACAGTCACGTAAGTCCAGGGCGACCCCTGCGTCCCGGAGCGGCGCTGGCCTCGGGTCGCGTCACACGCGGGCTGCCCGCTAGGCGGCGACAGAGCGCGGTCGGCGAGGCCGGCGGCCGGAGCGGCTCACCGCCGAGGCCTCCCTCCCCAGGTCCTCGGGACACCTGCACGTTTCTTCTGCCCAGAGGGCTTTGCTGCGTTCTGGAAAGAGGCATTGTAGGAGAGCATTTTAAGAAAGACTTTTGAGCCCAGAGCAGAGAAGGCAGGGGCCCGTTGGAGGGAAGCCGTTCCTGGTCCGTCACAACCTGGTTCTTCTCTGGTGGCTGTGTGCTGTGGGCTGGGCACGGGGCTTCCCTCGGCTCGATTTATTCATCCATAAAGGAAAAAATAGAGCTAAGGGATCCCTAAGGCCTATTCCAGCAGAGAAAGTATGTGAATATGAGGCCTAAAACAGAGGAGAGGGATATTGAGACCCATATTTGGGTTCAAGTTTTGATCTTTGGAAGATTTTTTATGTGCCACATGCTCTCTCTCTTTCAGAAAAAAAGTGTAACTTCCTTAAAAGTGGCCAATCACTTTAAGAGACAATTCTGCCTTAGTCAGTTGTGATTTCGTGGTAAACGTTTCACTCACTACTGTCCTGCCTTCTTCGTATGCAAGTATTTATTTTAAATCCTCGTGGGCTCTCAAGTAGTATAAAGATCGCTCCTAACTTCCCTGGGCAGAGTTCCAGTTTGTTCGCTAAACACCTGATTGTGCTCACCTTTATAAAAGGGAGCATTTTTATCTCGATGACCATTGCCAGGTTTGGTATAAGCGTATTTCCACTAATGGGAAAGAATCCCATCGCAGGGTGTGCACGAAGGCCTCTTTCTTCATCGCCGTCCTCTGAGGATCTGTGGCTGCTCTTCTCCATCTCTCCCACCATGAAATTCAAAGCATGAACAAATTCCAGTACTTAGAGAAAATGGTGCTGGAAGCAATTCAACCATTTCACACATCACATCTTCTGCAGTCGCTGCATAATTTGTATTTTTAACTCAAATGCCTAATGTAGATAAGCATGCCATTTAGCACTGAGTCTGTTTTAAAGACTATATCAAATTTACAAGCATCAATTTGTAAGATCAGAACTGCACTGTATTTTGTGTGGATTTGAAAAGTGCCTTAATGTATTTGTGTTTTAAATATAGAAGCTAGGCCAGATGCTCATATTTGAAAGCTGCAAATCTGAACACGAGAGCCATTTCCACATCCACGTTTCCATTAGGAGCAGGTTTGGGTTGTCCCCTTGGGGACTGTGTGGAATTAGAATGTAAATGCTGTTCTTTAGGTAATGAAACCTTAAGAGTGTAGGTCATCTAGGAATAGAAATAACTTCTTAATTTGGGGGGAGGGTAAATATTTTGGTGTTGATATATATGAAAGGAGTATCACTTGGTATTTAATTATTCAAGGCAAACACAGCTACTAACAAATTTCTTAGATTGAACAATCATACTGAATAAGTGAATAAGCAGTATTTTTTTTACATCTTTCACTTTACCAAAGTGGATGTTTGGTTCTCTGGTTCAAGAAAATAGTATTAAATTTGATTCCAAATTACCAAAAACTGAAAAGCAAAGGACAAAATTCTAAAGAGTAGATTTGGTACCATGTAGGCAAAGCACATGCACAGGTCTGCTTTCCCTGAATACAAATCTCAATCACCCAAACAAAATGTCCTCAGAAAAGGTCAGATTATTATACAGAAAGACATACCAAACTATATGGATTACCCCCTTTGGGGAGTATTTGTGCCTCAGTTTACAGAGCAAGCCAGCTGTAAGTCACCTCCTCTCCCTCTCATAGAGGTGATCCCCCAAGACAGGCCCACTCTAATTTAGCTGTAGGACTGTGAAGCATGGGGCACTAATAATCAAGGGATAACGGACTGGGCTCAAATATTGAGGCCATTTTTCATCCATATTATTGTAAATGGAACAAGACATTGAAATATGGGAAATTCCCACTCACAGGAGGTAACTGACAACCCCACCCCGTGGGATGAGGGGAGATCATTGCTTAGGGCTTTTCTTCCCAGAGTAATTTTTCCAGATATTTTCCCAAACATCATGTAATTAATCTTATAGAACCTCGGCCTTATTAAAAACTCATTAGCAAATATCCTTGGCTATAAAAGGCACCATATTGAGCAGAATTCTGGCAAATAAGAAACTTCATTGTACTTGGATAGAAATAGCCTAAGGTGCCAGCAGCTCTGTGGGCTTCAAGCAGATAATGTAACTGCTGCTCCCGCAGCTCAGCCTCCTCCCCAGCTCCAAAAGCTGCAAGCTGCCTCGTGCCCTCTCCTCTGTCGGGCCCAGTACTCCATGAAAGCACAGACTTGGAGGGCCGGAGCCACAAAGACAGCACTGTGCGTGCAAGCAGGGCTGGGGCTATCTTCCCATGGATGCAGCACTGAGATTAGGAGCCTCTGTGGGTGGGCAGTAAAATTAGGGCCTCTCCTGCTACCTTCCAGTCCTCCCACACAGGAAGAATTTGGGAGTGGTTACGTTTTTAAAATGCTGCATTGCTTGGTGGTACTTACCTGTAATTTCAGTCCTCTTGGAAGCTAAGGCAGGAAGATCACAAGTTTGAGCACAGCCGGGGTAACTTAGTGGGCAAGATCTCTTTCAAAAAGGAAAAAGGGCTGAGAATGTACCTTAACGCAAAGGCCCTGGGTTCAATCCTCAGTATCAAAAGAACAGAAACAAAGCGAAGCTGTATTGCTTTACTAGTAAATGCTTATGTGCAATGCTTTAAAAGAGACTTGTCACTCAAATTAAGGACACCTGTGCCATCAGAAACTCAAAAGCCAGGCTTCTTTAAATAGTTGTTATTAACTTACATGATCAACAGCTGCTCAGAAAGCACTGGACAGAACAGAGCCCTCTTTCTCAGCCTGACCTGCCAAAGCACTGGTTCAGCCAAAAAAGACAGGCTTCTGAATTCTGGCTACTTGTAAGGACCCACCTGAGGGGCATAGTTGTGGGCTCTGCTCCAGCTTTCCAACATCAGAACCCTTCGATGGCTCCTCTGATCAGGACAGCTTGGGAGACAGTATCCTGCAGTCACCCGAGTCCTCAGAAGGAGGAAAAGAGGAGTGGCAAGATGGCAACACTGAGCTGGATGCTGTTTTCTATCTCAAAATAAATGCTGCTGTCTAAAAACATGGGGGATGGCAAAGCTATCTCTACATCTCTGCTCCGCAAGTAAAACACTGCTCTGTGGTCTGGTAATAATGAGTTTTCTCCAAGCAATGACCCAGTGATGACAGACACATTGTCCAGTGTTTTCCATGTAGCAGTCGCTCTTCATAATGAGGGCGAAAAATCAGACTTGGATTGAATTGAATGGGGTGGGAGCTGTTTGCAGTTCTGACTGGCTGACGTGACGTCGGGCAGAAGCTTGTCTTTCTTCACTTCTCATTCTTTCTTCACCGAGGCTTATATATATATGTATATGAGTATGTACACACATAACATATATGCATATATATATAATGAAGATATAACTATAGACAAGTCTCCAAGTTCAAAAAAATCAAAAATCAAAAAAGGAGAGCTATGCCAATACTAGCTCTACCATTCACAGAAAGGTCTAGCAGGGATCATGTAAATTAGTTTTAAATGAGTGCTATGATAAAATGTCTAATCTAAGAAAGCCCTTTGAATCATATAATTTAGCGACAAACAACAACACATTTTTAAGTGGTAGAATTTTTCTTCTTAACAAAATGTTACTCAGAAATGCAAAACACCACACACATTTTCTCTCTCTCTCTCTCTCTCTCTCTCTCTCTCTCTCTCTCTCTCTCTCTCTCTCTCTCTCTCTGTCTCTCTAAGCTGGGCCACTCTGCCTAGATGATTGGTGGACAGGGGAGGAGGAGCCTCAGGATTCTGTCTGCTTCACCACCTGCATCTCTGGGCCAGGCCTATGAAGACACAGAGCTTGCAGGAGCTTTTTGACAGAATAAAACCATCAAGGAGGTTCAACTTCATAATTCTAAACTCCAGGCAACTTCCAAGTCCCGGGGATAGGTGACCTGGTGAGGTGTTTGATTCCTGAGCCAGCACTTTTCTGGACCCCCCCCCCCACCTACACCACCATCTCATCCATAATAGAACGCCCCTCACTACCATATGCCCGCCCATCAGTGCTGGGTGTTTCCCTTCTGAGCTGGAAGAGAAGTGCACAATGATCTTCCTCTCTATAGATGCTGCACTACATTAGTAGGGATATCCTACTCCCATCCACAGCCCTCACTATATGCCACACTGTGCCTAATTCTGACCACAGGATTAAGAAAATCTCATTTCAGATGGAGATACGAGTGCAGACTTCTTCAGCTAAAAGCCCAGTGGCTCTAACTCTTCAATTTATCCATCAGTGGTTCTCAACCCAGCTGCACAATAGAATTCAGCATTAGAAAAAGACAGAACATTGCTCAAACCTACTCCCCACAAGTTCTTATTTTTACTGAGCCAGGGTGAAACCCAGGAATGGTACCTAGAATATCTACTCAGCTCTTCTGATGTATAGTTGGGCTTGCAAATCACTAAGTTATTTGAATTAGTATCAGAGACTTGTAAACGCTTCACTTGTAAGATTTTTTTAAAAAGAATTATGTTAAGTGGTTGGTGTATGGATGAAGTCTTCATATGTAAATATAATGGATCCATATTATCTGTGAAAACTATGAAAGCCACTTCGCCCTCTGCAGGTCTAAAGATAAGCCCTAAATTGCCAGAAAAAGAAAGCATCACTAACTCTCATGTTCACTTCCAGATTTACAATGTTCATTACACCATGAGTATCAATGGGAAATTACAGGATGGGTCAATGGAAATAGATGCTGGGAACAACTTGGAGACCTTTAAAATGGGAAACGGAGGTGAAGAAGCAATTGAAGTTCATGATTTCCAGAATGTAAGTATATGTCACTTGTTTAGGGTTTAACCAGACAACTGTGGGAGACTGCCAATTCAAGGGGAGCAGCACCAGCTCACACACATTCTGACTGTGCTTCAAAGCACTTGTAATGCCAATAACTTACATGTGTCATGCCGCATATTCAACCTGAGAAAGGGTATGCTTTGTCCTTTGTATTTTCAAAGAAAAAAAGACAACACATCTTTGGGGGAAAAAATGAACAATACACCACCACCACTACATTTGGGGACAGTGGTGCCTTAGGAGGTTGAGCCAGGAGGATCTCTTAAGCCTGGGAATCTAAGGCCAACCTGGGCAACCGTTCTTATCTGATATAAGAAAGCAGAAAGAGAGGAAAGAAAAACAGCCATTACAAATTAATATACTTAGGTGACTGTTTTGAAAACTAAGTTGCCTTCTAGGAAATAAGGTCCTAGAAGTCAAAATAAAGCTTGATTTTTAAAGTGAAAAATTACAATACCATTGAAAAACCAAGTTCTTCTTGGAAATTGTAGTAGGTATTGGCAGAAAGACTTAAAAGAACTCTTCTCAAGTAGTCTTCTACATCATGACAAATAAAATGCAACTTAGCAAAATGTCTTAAAATTAATTTGATGGGGGCATGATTTGGGGGAAGTGGGGATATAGTTCAGTATAAAGGCCTTGGGTTCAATCTCTAGTACCTCCCCTACCAAAAAAAAAGGGTTCTACGTATTTTTTTCCCCAGTACTTTTGATTTCTCATGTAATCCAGAAATCAGCATGGGCAAATTCTCCATTATCGCCTATGCTTTCTGGCCATGGCCTATTATAGATAAAACATTCAAGTCTCCTTTGAAAAAGTGACTGTTTTGTTTCATAAAAATTTAACTTAGAGGCAATTTGAGACGTGAAGCTTCAGTGTACATCTGCAAACCAAAGTGTCACTCCAGGCCTAATTTCCCGTTGGCCAACATACATCTTATTCTCTTTCATGTTCCGTAATGAGGAAAAGCAACCACTATTTGGGTTTTCTTATTAAACTGACAGATGGAGGAGGTGAAACTTCACAATGAAAAAGGCTCTTGAAAATAATCTGTCTCCTGACAAGTTTACTGGTCCACAACATCTCATTGACCCATCTTCCTCTGACTGATGAGAAAAACTAAAGATATTTTTCATTTGAATGAAAGCACTCCTTTTGTTGGTACCAAAACACACTTCCCAAGACCTTCTGAATACAGAACAGATGCTAACGTAAGAGCTATGCAGTGTTATACGTCATTTGATAAAGACAAGGACTGGTTGTGTTCAGAGTGGACTCTACCCTGGGACAGGCCCTGCAGCCCTAAATAGTGTCCCGCTGCACTTTGTTAGGTCATAGTTTTGCAAATGGCTCTGGTCAGTGTGCAAATATATGTTCTCTGGACCAGTAAAAGGCTCTTATTGCAAGATCAAGGACAGGGTAAAAGCATTTTTGACACTATTCAATATGAACTGATAAAATATGACTCCTCCACACACATTACTCAATCCAGAAAAAAATTATAGCCAGGATGTGCCACAATATCAACATATGCAAGGGAGCTACAAAGATTAATAAAAAAATCTATTTCTCCCAAGATGTTCATGTATCAAGAATATCCTTTGGAAATATTTTAATCCCAACAAACTTATATATCTGTTTTATAATCCTATGGTTCTTTCTAATAATGGTATTGATTGTACTTTGTTCTCATAGACCAACAGGGCCACAAATATTTTATAAACTGATCAATTCTCTTTGATAGCTTCCACATTTCTCTAAGTCAAAACTGGTGAGTAGAACACTTTTTTGATGGATAGCACCTGTTAATGGGTTTAAACAAGCCAGGACTTTTGAAAACACATGAATCAGCCTCTATGGTCATGCACTATTACTTTCTCCTATTTTAAACCATCAGTCACATTCAGGAAGGGTTGCTTGAGGGTCACTGTACGCAAGGAACTGTGCGAAGTGTGGGGGATGTGGAGATCTCTTGGTCTAGTCTAGGAGGTAGACATACTCAAGAATGGTTTCAAGTCAGCCTGGAAAACGTGCTGTGCTAAGTTATAAGCACAGTGCATGAAGGACACAGCGGTACCACTGCTTCTTAGGGGCTTCAAGCAGGTTTGTCTCCCGGGGAATGACTTGGATTTCAACCGGCACAGAGGAAGGGGATAGAGATTTCTAGGCCCAAGGAAGAACAGTGAGCATGGCTGCACAGTCCTGTTCCCAGTGTGGTCAGGCATGGAAAAAGGAACGTGATAAAGACAGAGGTGGGGCAAGACTAAGAAAAGTTCTGAATGGTCAATGACAAGCCTCTCCTACTCACTCAGGCCTCCAAGATTTTAATAGAGCCCACTTGAGAAGTAAGAGCTCACCTGAGGGAGAATGGCACCAAAAGGGTACCTTGGGCTCTTCGTCCTGCGATACAAAAGCTCGGTCAGAGCTACATTCCAAAAGTGTATTCCCTCCCAGCAAATGTGCTATTGTTTTACATCAAGCTCCTCAGACATAATGCCCATTTGAATAACAAAAATCCTGACTAGAAATTTAAAAATAAGAATATACTGGTGTTTATATGGATGTTCACCATACAATTATTTTAACCTATATTAAGTATTTGAAATTTATAACTTAAAGAACTAGAGGAAAAAAAGGATAGCATAACCTAACCAACCTCAGCAGGTAGGCTACCTCCATGGGATTCTTGTGCCTGAAGTCAAAGCCCAGCAGCCAGCCTTGCTGCTCCTCTTCCTAAGCAGCCTTCTGCCTTTGGGCAGCGGCCAAAAGAAATGAGTGAAATGGGTGTCGTGTGTGCACGTGGCCAGTCAGGCCTCAAGGTGGACAGCATGGTGCTCTGGGAAAGGTGCACCTTTCCTCTCTATACACCAACCCGCTATCTAGCAGATTCTGCAAGGTACCTAACCCTCCAGAATGACTTAACATTTGGCTTCATTCTTCATTAAAAAAGACTGACTGAATCTTAAGTCAGGACTAAGATTTGTTTTTTTTTTTTTCGTACTGAGTACTGAGCACAGGGCTTTCACACTGGGCTATATCCCCAGCCCATTTTTATTCTTGATTTTGAGACAGGGTCCGACTAAATCACTAAGTTGTCCAGGCTGGACTCAAATTTGCAATCCTCCTGCCTCAGCCTCCCAGAATGCTGGGATTACAGACCTGCACAACTTCTGGATTTCTTGTCCCCCATTCCTTCGCACTGACCCTGAAATCAATTCTAAATTGCCCAGATTATTTGTCTTAAAACAGAAGATTGCCAAGGTTCAGATTTGTGGAGATGTCTACATTATTAGGGCATAAAATTTATGACCTTTAAGACTGCTATTTTTGACCACTCACTTGGCACAAAACTAAAACCAACAGAGTGAAAGTAAGTAACTGGAAGAAAGTACACTAAGGCCTCCTGTCCTCCATGAGCATGCCTGGCTGTTGGCACGAGGAGCCTTGTGGCCAACATATTATTGGAGGCTGGTCCCCAGACAAACAAGGAGGAGACACTGTTTATATCTCACAGGAGAAAAACAAAAACCATCCAGTTCGTGGGTAAGGTTTACAAGCAAAATTCAGTTGATTTCAGCATTTCTGTTTACTCATAACTTAGGAAATTTCCAAATTAATACAATTAATTTGACCAGTATTTTTTGAGCACTTTTGTAGGATCACCAAAATAAAAAAAAAAGATTTAGATACTTATCTTGAGAAGCTCATAACTGAGTACTTAGTGTGGATTAAGTCAAAGGAGGGATGGAGACAAGGCTTACCAGAAGCCAGAGATCAAGGCCGTATGGAGAAGGCGGGAATTTGTCTGAGCTCGTAGGCCAGAAGGGAAAAGTAGTATGCTCCATCCCAGCCCTCTCCTCACCGTGCTCTTTAACGTAACATCCCTGCCATTCCTATACTCATTTTCCTGCCTTTTCTTCCATATAATTCTTATTCCTACATGACTTTTAAAAAATCATTTTAAATAATTCTAAAAGGTCAGTTTTGTGAGGGAAAAGATTTTGTTTTGTACCCACTACCTGGAATAATGCCTGGTACACAATAGACATGTAATAAGCTGAATAAATGAACGAACAGATGGATGGATATGCTTTTATCTCCACAGGGCATCACAGGAATTCGTTTTGCAGGAGGGGAAAAGTGCTACATCAAAGCACAGGTGAAGGCTCGTGTACCTGAGGTGGGCACCATGACCAAACAAAGCATCTCCTCTGAATTGGTGGGTACCAGCATGCTCAGAAATTGAATGTCTGGCTCACATTTTTTGAATTTACAATCCCTTGAGGTTTGGGAGCATAACCTAAGTTTTATTTCTTCTCTGTAAAAGCATTTAAGCTCTTTTTGTTCTACTTGTTCCAAGGGATTATTATGTGATTTTTTTAAAATTGCAAAGTTCTAAAGACATATTTAAGAATAATAATTCCTTACATTCTTAGGATTATAAAGCAGCCACATTCACTATTGTCTATATCTGAGTTGTAGCAGGCATAGCTTAAAGAAAACAGACTCTGGAGTAAGAACAACAACAACAACAAAAATATAAGGTCCAAATCCCAGTCTTGACACTTGATAGTGGATGTGGCTTTAACTTCTTTAACCTCAGTTTTGTCATCTACAAACTGGGTGTGGCCATAGCCCTAGAATCTGTTAGATGAGTGGGTGGCTGGTGCTCATTACTGTTAATTTTATTATGATCATCTCTGAGACTTCCAGTACCCCTGAGAGGGAAAATAACGGCAAGCATAGGTGCCTGGAAACCGCCTGACTGCCCTGGGCAGCAGCAGGAGGGTGTGCCTCAAAACCAAGTAGAATCAAACCTGTGCATTTTTGAAAGCGAGCCACCAGGTGCTGTTTCTTCCTGACTCCTAGTGTCCCCAGTGTTCACCCTGTGAGGTGTTCCTCAGACGTCCACTGCTCCTGTCATTTTCTGATCTTGTCCCAGTCTTCTCCGGCACTGGGCTGCTCAGAACCCAAGGCCATGCTCTCAGTCTAAAATCACTAACACCAGTCTGAAATGGGGTCAGGACTTCCTTTGCTTTGACCTTTGAACTTCTCTTACTACATCGCCATTACTTTTTATAGCCATCCCAGTTTCTGTGTAATACTTAGTGTAGACTAAATGTCAAAGAAGAGACGGAGACAAGCAGGCTTACCAAGTCAGAGGTCAAGGATGTAGTTTCTGTTATGAAGACTTTGACTCCGAACTTCTCCTTCCACAAGGACCAACTCCCCAGCCAGAGGTTAATCAGATCTACCCGTAAGTTTTCAGTCTATTTCACAGGTTTTTAAAAATAAGATTTTTCCTTGTTTTTAAGCTTAATATTTTGTTTTTGTTAAGATTTGGGAAATATATAAAACTATAGTAGATGCCCATATTTGAATAATCCAGATAACATCTCTGTAGAATCTGTGGACCAGTATGTGTACTGAAGTTACACTATTGTATATTCTTATGGTTTTTAACTTTAGTTCTAAAATATAGATTATAAATTATAGATCATAGAATTTTCAAAGTCTTTTATCCTCAAGCACTCCAGGTATCTTCAGTTCTTCATCATTTCAAATAACTGAAAGTAGCTATTTTCATCGCAGTGAATTATTTTTGTGTTCTTGGTCTTTGTACCAGATTCTTAGACCATAAGACACATTATTTGTTCTCTGTCTTAGCTGTTTATATTATGTGGTATGGTAGATCTTCCAATGGACAAAACAATTTAGATAGATCACACATGCTTGGGTGTCAGTAGCTTATAATTTCACTTAGATTAATTTAAACAAAATAGAGATTTTTCTCCATGGTAAGCAATGCAAAAGTGACTGCAGACATTGGCTCAGTGTCTACTGTCTTAACTACTTTCTCATTGCCGGAACACAATACCCAACATTCTCAACTTAAGGGAGGAAAGGCTTGACTTAACTTACAGTTTGAGAGGTGGCTGGCAATGGTGGAAGCACATGGAGACAGCCCAGCCTGAAGAAAGCTGACTACAGCATAGCAACAGGAAGCAGAATGAGCAAGGAAGGGTAAATCTAGCTGTCTCAGTTACTTTTTCATTGCTGTGACTCAATACCTGGCATGCACAAATTTAGGAAAGGAAAGGTTTATTTTAGCTTACAGTTTCAGATGGTCACAGTCCATTCAGGGACAGCCGGCAGCAACTGAAGTAGTTGGCAGAGGCAGAAAGGTGGAGGCAGCTCCTCAGGACATCACTAACAGGCAGGCAAGTGAGACTGATCGAAACTAGTCCAAGTCCCAATCTTAGTCTCTCCTGCATCTGGGTATCGAAGTTGTGGCCACTACACCTTTAGTCTTAACTCACATGCCTTTAGTCTTAAGTCACATGCCTTTCTTTAGTCTTAACTCACACGGCCCTAATCCCAACAGCTGCAATCCACCCCTCCAGGCCAGACTCCAATCCACCAACATTACATGGCTCCACAGACAATCCATAACATTAGAATACATGAGACCACAACACTAGCATATATCCTTCCACGTCAAGCCCCAGTGATGTGCCGCTTCCACGTGAAGCCCCAAGCATCCACCTCTCCCAGGTCAAGCTCCAAGCATCCGCCCCTTCCAGCCAGGCCCCACCTCTTAACAGTTTATGAAATCCACAGACGTTCTACAACATCCAAACATGAGGCTTTGGGGGCTAGTCCATATCAAAAAAATTAAAAAATTAAAAAAAGAGCTAGCATCTCTGTGATTTTTATTTATCTGTCTTTTACTCCAGCTCCAAACATGGTGGCACTGCACAAACTCTTCTTTGATAAAAAGAAGTTGAGCAGGGGCTGGAAGAATGGCACAGCCATTAGGGTGGTGCTTGCCTAGCAAGTGGAAGCCCTGAATTCAATTCCCAGCCCCATATAAACTGGGTGAGGTGGTACACATGTGTAATTCCCACCCTGAGGAAGCTGAGGCAGGAAGACTGCTATGAGTTCAAAAAAGCCTGGGCTCCATAGTGAGTTCAGAACCAGACTGGACTACAGAGCAAGACCCTGTCTCAAACCAACCAACCAACCAAAAAATAAAAAAATAAATAAGTAGAACAGTGACAACTCTGACTTCCCTTTAGTGTAGTAAATTAAAGCAAGCCTCTCAGCCCCTAACATTCTTTGGCCTGGATCTCAGTGACCAGCTCTGATTACCCAGGCGCCCCTGGCCCTGGAAAGTATGACAGCACAAGTGCCTCTCCAGGTACAATGCTGCCTCCAATAGAAGTAGGACTAAGTTGCAAGGAAGGGGAAGGAAGAAAGAGATTAAGTAACTGAAAGGGCATGCCCCACGTTTCCCTCAGCCGTGTCGGTTTATAGAAAGCAGCAACACGTATCATCCCCATCACCCTACTCTTCCCTCACACTTTATACTATGATGGGGCTGACCTATGCACCACTTGCTCTCACACATTTTTCATCAGTTTAGTGTAACTTCAAAAAGCTACTGTACTGAAACAGCATTCACTTCCTGGATGGAGCCATTTAATAATTTAAGGTAAATAACTAGATTACCTGAGTATTAGCTTTCTCCAATAACTTTAGGTCATTTTAATGCAACCATAAGCCTGAGGGTAAAAGAATAAATGAAATGTTGCTTTTAGCTAAATAAAAGCAAGCAGAAAACATTTTAATTTTTCTGACCTACTGCAAACTAATAAATGCATGAAAGGAGCAACCTGGCAAAAAATAAATTTGTCTCCTGGGTTATCAAACCATTCTCAGCATCTCACTGTAGAAGAAAATCCAGGGTTTAGCTTTGAAATCTCAGTGGTGTGCTTGATGTGAGGAACGCCTGAAATATGTTTTGTTATAGCTGGGAAATGGAGAAATGGTTTATGTTAAATAATACTTTGAACTGCAGACATTAAAGAACCAATCACTTGCTTTTTCCATTGTTGTTTGGAAGCTGTAGAATCTCAAAAGATTTTCACTTCAAGTGAAGAGTTCTTCTATCTTTTATAGGATTTCAGGGTCTGTTCAATTGCTTTTCCTCAAAAACATCTTTGATCGAAAACATGAGATTAACCTGAATCTCAAAGTTGGTATCAAGTAATTTTCACTTCAACTCAGAACACTTTGGTCACACATTACAGCTATCCAAAGGCAGGACAATGAGAGGAGGTGTGCTGTCTACCACAGAGTTATAGACCAGAAATGTCAAGTGCGCGTGCACAGGGTAAGCACGCGCACACACGCACACACACACACACACACACACACACACACACACCTCAATTTTCTACACAGCAAAATAATATTTTAGCAACGTGTCACAATTAATACGTAGCATATCCCAGTGTCCTCTTTGCTCAAGTGTATCTCATTTTTACCTACAGGAAGGCAAGATCATGCCAGTTAAATATGAAGAAAATTCTGTTATCTGGGTGGCTGTTGACCAGCCTGTGAAGGACAACAGCTTCCTGAGTTCTAAAGTTTTAGAACTCTGTGGCAACCTTCCTATTTTCTGGCTTAAACCTACATATCCGAAAGGTAACATTTTAAGTTCTTGTAATGCTGCTTAGACTGTGACCCTCCTGCCTTAGCCCCCAAGAGTGCTGGGAATGCAGGCCCGGGCCACGAGGCCCTGCTTCTTGTGAGGTTCCTCTGAGCGCTCCACTGGCCTGGACACGTAACAAAGGTTAAATAAGGAGGAATGTGGTAGTGTCCCCGTAGCTAGTATGAGGGATAAAAAGAAGAAAACGACAGCTCTGACACTGGTGGGGAAGGGAAGCAGCGACAGGGTCAGGAGGAGGCAGAGCAGGACACAGCATCACTGACTGCCTGCAGCTTTTATTTACCATGCTCCCACGTGCTGCTCTGCCCCTTCATCTGCATTGCTGGCACCTTCCAGTTTTATGGGGTTTTTATTCCTAAGGCATAGAATCAAGGGACTAAGAAGCTGTCTTGCTGCCAAACCTTTATTATGTCCAAGCTGAGAATTATGGGACAGGCCAAAGCTGCCATGCATACAAGCTCAGATGTTTCAAGTTCAGAACCTAAACAGCAGCCTCCACATCCAGAGAAAATAAGTCCAGAGTCCCTGAGGTTTCGAGGTAGGGTGGAGCACATCCTGGAACTATTTTTGGTGATAAAGGGCAGATGAGCCCAATGGGCCTCACTCTCTCCTCTGAGACTGTCCTGTCCCCAAAAGGCCTTTTATTTTATCCCCGCTACAGTCACCATGCTGGCCTCCCTAAGGCCTACTGTGGTTCAAGTGGCAGGGAAGGGAGTGCCTTTCTCCTAGGACAATTGAGACAGGCAATGTTTACAGCAACATTTTATTCAACACAAGGAGACAGCAGGGTGAAAAAGAAAACACGTGTATTAAGACCACTAGCCTAAGTGGGAACCTGGTAGAGAATAAAGGGCAGTTAGTGTCTAACAGGTAATTTCAGCTTTTTTGCAAGGTGGGATCTAGGCTCTAGAAATGGATGGTAGTGGTGAATGTACAGAAAACATGAATGTACTTGATGCCACGGAACGATACATTTAAAATGGCTTAAATAATAAATTTTGTTCTGGATGTTTTACCAGAAATAAAACAAGACCCGACCAGGCTGATTTTAGCCTAACTTATTCTTAGGGTTCATAAGCCTTACTCTTTTCCAAAGCCTGAAGCAGATGACTGCTCTCTCGCCCAGGCCACACCAGCTAGTTTCAATGCATAAACCACTGAAGTGGCTGGCATAGTCAAGGAGGATCCTGGAGACACAGGCAGGCTCAGTCAGAAAGAATACCATGACTACAGGCAGTGCCTGTCCCGTGCAGAGGTTTGAAGGGGGTGTCAAGTGGGTTGTATTTGTGCCATTTCTGCTCTTGTCCCAGTGAATGGCTATAAGTCATAATTCTATGGCCACTTTTTCAAGTTCTCTCTTTTCATTTCCCACCCACCTCCACCTAAGTAGCCTCCTTGCTTTCTACTACCCAGAAACTGTAATTTTTTTGAGTAAAGGAAAAGTCTCCCGCACCGCCATAGGTATAGTAATGGGGCTCTGAGGAAAAACTTCTCACCAAGAGTTCACTCCTTCATTCAACACTTATGAAAGCCTGTCATGTATCACATAACCTGTGATGCTTTTGAGGTACATCAGTGAACATCACACTCCCTCAAGGAGTTTTATGTCATAGCAAGAGGAGGCAGAAACTGTATATTCAGTAAAGAAAACTGTCCTATGATACAAGGTACCATGCAGAAATAGTACAGGGCAAAGAAGGTGGGGATACTAGTAAGATGACAGACACAACGAGTAACATCCCTGGGAAACAACTTGCTTATTTATATCCAAGATGTCCCTGGGCCCCTCGCACAATCGCAGAAGAGCACAAGCACACCTTATTCAATCATCACAGTGTCTAGATGAGAACTATGCAAAAATTGCACATCAGGTTGGACCGGTAATTCAGCTCAGTAGTAGTTGACTGGCCTAGCATACACAAGGCCCTGGGTTCAATCTCTAGTCCCATTAAAAGTAAAAAATTAAAAAAAAAGAATTGCACATATTATGTATACCTGAAAAGTAGAAACCAGATTTTAAAAGGATAAAATGTTGGTACGTCCATAAGATGAAATATCACCCACATTAAAAAACAGACCTTCTCCCCTAATCTTACAATAGTTCTATCTTACAAAGATCAAGAAAATAAATCTTCCTCAGATGACGCTGACTCCCCATCTAATTCTAGTACGAGCCTCCAACTACAAAATCCAGCAGGCTTTACCCTTGAATCTTCACTTTGTAATACAGGCTAGTCCTGATCTCAATATGGAGCCCAGCCTGGTCTTTACTCATGGCAATCCTCCTGCCTCAGACTTCCTAGCACTAGAATTATAGGTGTGCAGCACCATACCCATGTGTGATCCCAGGACCTTGCACTTAGCAGGCAAGCACTCTAACTGCTGAGCTATGCCCTCAGTCCGCTGTCCTTGAATTCTGAAGCTAGCAGGTCATCAGCATTACAGAGCTGAATTACCAGACGCTGAACAGTGGCTAAGTCCAGGTCAAAGGGGAGGGGGAGAAATTATGCTTGCAGAGCTCTATCTGCGTGCTAGGCACTGTCCTGAAATATTTTTTTGTCCTTATTTAATCTTTACCAACAACTCCTGGGGTAACTATTCATGTTCTCGCTCTAGATGAATAAACTAAAGTACAAAGATTAATTTGAGGCAATTCAGCTAAAGGGAACTGTGGATTGAACCCAAGTCTTCAAGCCTCTCCAACACTGCTATCTATTGCTTTAAAGCACACCTCAGTTCCCGTAGACAAGAAAGTAAGATATAATCACATGACTTCTAAGTGCGTATTATATGGCAAACACTGTGGTGAAACCCTCAGATACAGACTTTTTATTAATTCTATCACTCATGATACAAGTATCCCCATCTTGTAGAAGAAACTGAGGCTGAGGGAGGCACCAAAGTGCATGCTGTGTGACACTTCCCTTCTTTGCTACTCAGCCATTGGCTGTGCTGCAGGATCTATGAACGAGTGTGGCTGGTTACAGTGCTGGGTTCAAAGCCAACCAGCTTCTAGCTCTGCTACTCATACCGAGATCTTGGCCAAGCCACCTGGTCTTTCTAAACCTTCCTACAATTTCTATCCCACAGGATTTTTGTAAGAATAAACCAAGATAAAAAAAAATCAACCAAGATAATGTCCCGTGTAAACTATAAATAAAGTTTGATACCCTATATAAATCAATCCATTAGGAACACAGAGAGCTACAAGTAAAAGATGCTCAACAATGGCTTCAACACATTATACATATACATTATCTTCCTGTAGAGCTACAAGCTTGGAGATACGCGTTTCTGGCACTACCTTTAGATCTCCTTGTTGCTTACCATTTTGCTCTCTGCAGCATGCTAGTTGCTAGTTAATCATCTTCTGTCTCTCACGTCATGGTCATAGCTGGCTCTCATAACTCGTACTCAAGACCTTATCTGTTCTGTTTTACCAAGAAAGGAAAAGCTTCCCCATGAACTGTGCAGGCATGTTCTGCTTATGCCGCACTAGTTAGAAGTGACTCACCTGAACACTCCAAACTGCAAAGAAAGTAGAGAACATCAACAGTATTTTATTTACTCAGCCCTTGGTATCTTCCAAATGCCTGCTTCAGTTAATATTACAGAATTAAAACAAGTCGACTGTTTGCATAGTTTTTATAACTATGAAACCAAGACTCTACAACATGCTCTATTACAAAAATCAGTACAATCATTTCAAAGTATATAGTCATTTTCATGCTATTATATTCGTGTTTCTCATACTAAAAAAATCTGGCTCTAATTTACTTAATTATTCAACTAAAGGAATTAACTTACAGCAATTTTTTCAGAAATCCAGAGAGAAAGAAGAGAAGTGGTAAAAAAAATTGTTTCAACTACCGCAAGACCACGCAATGGGCCACAGAGCAACCCAGGGCCTGAAAGACAGAGTAATGAAACCAGACCCAATGTTCAAGAGGATGAAGAGCCCTTTAATCCCGATAATCCTTACCACGTGAGTACTGGTGCCTTTGCAACATGCTCAGAGAAATTTACTAAATGTAAGGTGGAAACGGTGTATTAGCTTGAAGTTTTATGTGAGCATTTGGTTTTCAGCTGAGACCTTTACTCAATTATTTTAAAAATACAACTGTGGTGCAAGGGTTATAATTAAGGGTGAAAACACTTAAGTCTTGCCTCCTCGGTATAGAATCTTCAGTGTAACACTCAAAGCTGTTTCCTGGGCTCTCCTTTTTTGGGTCATAGAAAAATCCATGGAAACAAATTCCTATCAGAAATAAGATTATTCACAAATGTTTCCAAGAACATACCCAGGGGAAACACCAAAACAAAAACTCTCTCCTTATAAGCCGGCTTTACTCATCATCCACAGATGTGTAGGTTTTCCTGCTCTTTCATAGGCCCCACACCTACACTCACAAGAGCAATCTCTGCCTACAGAGACTTGGAAGCCCAGGCACTGATAAAGACACTTTTCAGATTGTGACCCTTAGAACTGACGTTGGTGAAGATGGCACTAAGGCACTGAAGTCAAATCTTCTAAGAATTATTACCTACAATTACCGGGCAGGGAGTGAAAGTAGAGTATTTATCAGTTTTTTAAACGACCTTTTTTTTTTTTTTCCCCTGTAGTACCAGAGATCGAACTCAGGACTTTCACACTGAATTATATCCCAGCCCTTTTGAAAAATTTTCCAGAGACAGAGGTCTAGCTAAACCATTAAGTTGCCCAGAACAGGCTGTGATCCTCCTGCCTCAGCCTCCCAAACAGACAGAATGGCAGGCATGTACCACAAACCTGGCTGACACATGCATTTCTTTTTCAGGTTACAAAGAAAATACTTTATTGGGAAAAATACAGAAGGAAAAAGAAAGGGGGTAAATCTTCTGCTAGTCAGATGGGGGACCCGGAAATGTGGGTTGCCCCACACATGTATTTTTAAAAGAACTCTATGAGGCACAAATATAAACAAGTTTCCCCTCCATTCCAGAATCCTCCCTTCAATAGCCTGTAACAGTGACTGCCCAGTTTCTTCACATTAGTACACACATATCCCTTAACACGAAAATTCTATAGCTACAATACAGCATTTTTTGGAGCTTGTTTTTCACCTCCTATCTCTACCTTTGCTCTTCATATTCATTTTAGAGATGGTTTTATTATTTCTACATAATACCCAAGTCATTTAGTAACATCTATTAACTTAGTAGTATCCCAATATATCGACAGACATACAGAAATTTACCTAGCCCTGCCTTGGTGAGCATATGTATTACTGTATGTGCACACCACCTTTTACATGACTAACAAGGTTATGGGCGAGACAGAGCAGGCAAAATCTTTGCAAGGGCTTAAGAGAAAGCATCATCTGCTAGCTGTTAGTACTCTATTCCCTGTTCTCACAAAGAAGTATGACCTTAGCATAAATACTTATGCCGACTCTTTAGAATACATGGGTCTGCTGCGTCGAAGTTGATGGGAATTTTACATTTTAGGACACCAAATCGTCCTTTAAGAGATCACACCAGCTATATGTCTACAAACAATAATGACCCATTTACTTTTATTCCTTTTATGGTACTTGGGTTGAACTCAAGGCCTCACTTTTAGAAATCTTTGCCAATCCTTTAGGGTGTAAATTGGTTTTCTTGGTTCTCTTAATTATGTTTAAGGTTGAACAGCTCAAGAATCATCAATTGTGTGCTTCTTTCTGTGTAGCCTATTTAATCCTGTACTGCTTCATGTGTTAAAAATTTTCTAGTAGAACATGTTTCTGAATAATCTAAATTTGGTTATGTGTCCCATCACTTCACTCTCTAAGCTCAAAAAAGAAATAATCTAATTAAGCAAGCAAAACAATGTAGTTTAGTCCCCAGGTAGCATCTGGGCTAGCTGAATGTATACAAAAGGATGAGGGCAATAGTCACTTAAAGTAGGGTAGGGTGTGATGGTCCTGGTTCCAGACTCCAGTGGTCCCTACGACTTGGAAAACTCCAATTAGGAATTTTTTTCCTTTATGTTGAGCTTTAAGCAGAAATGCTTTTCTCCTCTTGATATCAGGTCTCATTCCTTCTGGGAAAAATTTTAAAAGCCAACAACATGAGATTGTCTCCCAATTTTTAAATCCTAACCTTTGTTGAATGTTGAGGTAAGAAAACACCTCAATCAACAGGCTGACACATCCTACCTACCCCAAATAATTAAGTCAGCTCTAATTAAGCAAGGAGGTTGCCTTTTCTCTCAGGTGAACCTATTTCACGGGATAAGAAAGTCTGAAGATTGGTATTAGGATATAGTATATATTCTGATGACATCTGAACACAACCTCTACCACAGGTTAAGGAATTACTCATTTTGTTAGATATGATAATGGCAGTGTTGTATAGAAAAATGTCCATTCGCTTTGGAGGTACACTTTAAAAACATATTTATGGGTTAAACGTCATAACTTTTTAAATTCACATCAGAATTTCAAATACTTCAGAAAGAAATAAGCAAGTATGACAATAGTTTAGTAACCATCAAATCTAGGTGAAGTGCACTGATGTTCAGTATACCATTTCCTCCAACTGCTGTGTTATCTGAAGATAATAACTATCCCAAAAGATTAAAGATGTTTTAATATCAGAATTAGCAACCTCCAGATTAAATAGGAAATTTAAAGATTAAATGCTTCCTGGCAGTATCAATTCACTCAGTACCTTATTAAAGAGTATTCAGAAATTGACTTCTAGCAACCTTGAAAAGGGAAATCAGATATGCCAACTGAGCAGCAGTAAGTTCCTCCTAATTTTTAATCTCTCCAGCACTGAAAACTGGAAACTTACTTCATCAGTCTGACTTTGTATCTGCTAAGGCTTCAGGTCTTGAATTTGCACATATTATGGTGGAGCTTATCCCTGAGTGTTTAGGACCTTTTCTGTTCCAAGATGCATCATTACTGAGCAGTCGCCATGGCGTATTAAAGACATGAACAAACTTCAGGACACTATTAATAAGACTCACAGCTTTCTACCAATTATAGATATTATGTGACTTGGATCTGGAACGTTACCCCATTCCATTCCAGAATAGCCACCTCTTACATTTGGAAGGTGACTGGATTGTCAGGGTTAATTGCATCGCTGTTTTAATCCATTGATTTCCTGTGCTGCTAAGACGGGGCCTGGGTGAAGGGGCTGACCACTGAGGCATGACCTGCCAAGTGTGTATCTCTTGGTAGTCCTGACATTCACTCCCTTTTCCCCACCCCGGGGTGAGCAGCTTTGCTCCAGCTGGCCGTCCACAACGCCCTATGAACGGGCTGAGAGCTTGTGAAGATGAGCTACAATAAGCCTCTCTTCCTTTAAGCGTGTCAGCCTTGTATCTCAGCAATAGAACGACAGCAGTTTAGGTTAGGTTCGCTTTCCTTGATGTCAGAAGGAATTCTGAAAGACAGCAGGATATAAAATTCTAACTCCTTTTAATACATTATGCCATTTTCTTGAAAAACCTCAAATCTTATTTTAAACTTATGTGCATGTTAATAATTTCATTAGTATTAATGAAACACAGGTAATTTCCTTTTGTTTCACAGCAGCAAGAAGGAGAAGGCATGACATTTGACCCTAGACTGGATCATGAAGGTATCTGCTGCATAGAATGTAGGCGAAGCTACACTCATTGTCAGAAGATCTGTGAACCCCTAGGGGGCTATTATCCATGGCCTTATCATTACCAAGGCTGCCGTTCAGCCTGCAGAGCTGTCATGCCATGCAGCTGGTGGGTTGCCCGTATCATGGGCATGGTGTGAAATCACCTCCTACATCAGGTGCTGTCAAGAAAGAGCAAGCTGACAACCAAAGAAACAAAGCACACTGATGCCAAGGGACCACAAAGTATTTTATACTCAACCTAAGCAATGTTATTCTAGACATAAGAGAATCGCTCAGTTGCTTTCCACAACTTTATCTAGAACGTACAAATGTACTGAAAGGCTAGTTTAAATCTACAATGCTGTAATAATCTTTCTTATCTGTTTTGACAATAATGTCTCAAGCTATTTTGAAATAAACATGGAAAATAATTTACTGTTTGTCAAAGATCAATTATACATTCAAATTCCTTTCCAAGTCATGACCAAAATCATTTTAATCATGGTTATTTTTACAGAATTCCTCAACTGTCCCATCTTATTGTTCTTCCTAGTCTTTCATATGTGGTAATTCCAGAGTACCCAGATAAAAATGCAAACAAAAAGGAAAACAGATCATATAATATAATCAACCTAGAGGCAAGCATTGTGTGGTGGCTCATGAAGAATTCTTTTTATCTACAGATTGTACCAGCGTGTAATAGGCGCCAACTTTATGTTAAAGGCCACCTCCAGGAAAGTCGTCTAAGATAAGAAAAAACTGTTGCCTTGCAGACATAGCTGAGAAGGAAATAGCTTATTTATTTATAATGACATGAAGGAAATCTCTCAGGAACAAGGAGAAATTGAAATGAGTTCAGGAAGATGAGAAGGATTTCATATTTTTGACAACTGAGTTTTGAATCCCAGAGTTTGAGAATAAACAACCACTTTCCTAAAGAAAATACATTTCCCAAAACAGGATTCTGAGACAACAGGAAGGTATTGTTATAACTCATTACCATACTCTGAATTCATTGTAGTACTGTATGTGTGGTGTCTACCAATTCAAGTCTGTAAAACAGAACTTTTAAAACCTAGTTTTCTGTGTCTCTGCTTAAAGGAATGTATGGTCTGCTAAGTCTCGGAAGAAAAAAGAAATGAAAGACATACAATGGTCACAGTGTTCTTAGGCACAGTGTGTTGAGTCTTTAAAATGGATGTCATTATCTTTACTAAGCAAAATATATGCCACAGTTTCACAAACTATCTCCCACACCCCAGGCTCAGCAACCCGCATGGGTTCTGGAAATAACAAAAAAAGACCACAAGAAATAATCAAGGTTCAGTATACAACAGCTTTGTCAAAGATGGAAGCAAAAGACTTCTGAAAGAATGCCTACCTGAAACATTCCAGGATACGCAGGAATTAGCTAAGTGAAGCAATAGAGGACTGGCATTCCAGATAGGGAAGAACATCACCTTGCATGGCATATTGGGAAACTTATTTCCCATTTTTCCCCCCATGGTAAACAGGGAAAAGTTATCAGTGAAACGTTTCAGGCAAGCAGCAGAAGGCTGGTTAGATTTCCACTTTGGGTGGAACACCTTGGTAACTTTCCATGTAAGAATTAAGTGGGTTCCAGACAGGTTAAAAGGAGAAAAGCAAGAAAAGCATGTCAAGGCTACCTCTGAAAAGATGCTCCCTTTTCCAAGCTCGATAATTACATGAAAACAGAGGAGGTGGATTATTTTAAGCAGATAAAAGGATCAAACAGTTATGAATAATCATCAAATACACAAAGGCATCAACAGAAGAAAAAAATACTGGGATGTTTCAAGGACAGAGAAAAAAGGTTGCACAAAGATAGGAATTCTAGAAGAAACCCAAACTGTGTTCAAAGAAAACTAAGGCCTACTTTGAAAAGGAAGAATCAGGTACACAGAAAAAGAACAGTGAGTTAGGACAAGAGGACACTGTGGAACAAAATTCTTCTAAATGTGGTACTAATCCCTCAAATTACCTGAAACCAAGCCAGTCCAAATGTTGTAAGTAACACTCTGCTGTGCTGAAACTTGACTGAAACTTGTCATCAAGTGTAATATATACCTACGTATTAGTGATACTTTAATTTCTTACTTTCACGGTGGTGGTACAAACCAATCTTTAAAGAACATTTTCGATTTTCAAGGTTTCAGTGTGCCTCAGATAAGATGGAACGACTATATAGCTTTCCATGTGGTAGCTGCCACTCAGTCAATATAAGAAAAAGTATTGCTGATTTCAGTTATGCAGAATTGTTCTGTCACAGTAACATACATTACTAAAGTATTCCAGCAAAGCTCCCATTGCAACAGGTTTATAAACTTGACAACCTCATCCTTACACCTCCCTTCCCATCCCTACGTCAACTATAACACTAAAAAGGTATATATATACTAAGAATAATTATTCAACCTATACAAGCATGTATCAGTTAATTAACTGAAGGGTTCACTGCTTTATTTATGAAACAGTCCTAGACTCACTCTGTAGCCTGAATGGGTCCTGACCTCACTATGTAGCTCAGGCAGGCTGGCCTTAAACTGGTGACAAACCTCCTGCCTCAAGATCCTGAGTGCTGGATTACAGGTGTACACCACCTCATCCAGCATAAGTACTAATAGGGGAGCAAAGCCAGGGCCTTCTGCTTGCTAGGCAAGTGGCCCAACAGCTGTGCTATTCCTCCAGCCCACAAGTTTTTATTAAAACAGCTTACATTACAAAGTATTCAATTTACATATTTTTAGATACTTAACTATGTAGAGGTAAGCACATTTATATGTAATCCACACATGCACTTATAAAGTTAGAAATAGGTAATGCTATTTTCTAGGGCATTTGGCTTACCAAAACTTTTTCACTTTTTCTTGTGTGTGTGTGAAACAGAATCTCACTCTCTAGTCCAGGCTGTTTCTGTGCTCACTATGTAGCAATCCTCCTGCCTTAGCCTCCCAAGTGCTGGGATTTGTGCACCACTACACCCAGCTTATGTGTTGTTGGGGAATCACACTCAGGTACTTAGCGCTTGCTATTCCTCCAGTCCCCCCAAAAAAACAAAAACACAGGAGTTTCTATTAGGGCCTATGTTACCATCACATAGTGATAAAAATGTGCAATGGGATTAAAAATAATACATTCACATTAAGTTAAAATACTAGGTCATTAAAATATTAAGTGGTGATCACCAATCAATTCCCACTATGTGTTTAGTAATGATCTAAAATTAAGTGCCACAATCCTGTACTCGTCTTTGTAAACATTCTCTCCATGCCAAATTCTTCCAATTCAATCAGCACAGAACACTCAACCCCTATCTTCTCCATAAATGGATACCAAAAAAAAGCTAATAGCAACAAGATAGTTTAAAAGTGATACTGTTTTTCAGTGGGGGGTTACTGAGGAGTGAACCCAGGGTCTTCATGAGCTACATTCCAGGCTTCTGTTTTGTTTTGAGACAATGTCTTTCTAAGTCAACTCCCTTGGGTCCAAATTTGTGATCCTCCTATCTCAGCCTAAGTGCTGAAATTATAGGTGTGTACCACCATTCCTGAATTCTTTTACATCCACTCTTGGATTAATTTTAAAAATTTAGCACAGTTGCAAATTTACTCGAAATTACTTGAAAAATTAATCTCTGTGGCTTGTTCTTCTACCTTCCAAAGTATGGATTACTTAGTTGCTAAGAATTTTTACATCTCAATTTTTGCTTATATTTAATTAGCCTGGACCATCATCTATTTCATAATATGAATTTGACTTATACTTAAAAATTGTTTCTTTTCAATAAATGCCATATTTATTTCATTAGTTAACTGAGGTAACTATAAAACTAAGTAATATTAAAGATCTCCACAACATGGACCTGAATACACATACTCAGCCATCTCAAACCAGCACCATAAATTTTAATATTCATCTAGCACCTATGTGTTGACAGGTAACTGCTGGTAACATTCTAGTTGCTAAAGAACAGTGCCTCATTATAAACCAGTAGTATGCCATGAGCCTCCATGAATGCTGAGTATTTGAGTACTCTCCGCACAACGTACTGCCTTTGACTCAGACTCACTTGCACCACAAATGCAGTGCCACACAAATCTATGGACTCAATGACTTAACTGTAATGAGCCAAGGTTTAAATGAAAGATAATCATCACTGGGCAATTCTCCTGTTTTATTATTATCTTTAGAGGAGTAAACCCCAAAGTAGATTTTAATCTTTTCTAACATTTATTTGAAATAAAAGATTAAAGGAAGCTCACACTAAACTTTAGTCTTTTACTTCTTGAAAACAATAGTGTTTCTAGTGTAAACTTCAAAGTCACATGGTTTAAAAAAAATCATTTCATTACACACACTTACTAGACCCCCCCCCCCCCAAATTTACTTATTCAAAATTTCAGGAGAGGAACTGACAAGCTTTACATTTCTGAACAATAAGCTTTCCAAGTGAGAATTAGTCACCATTAACTTTGAGAATTCTACCCTTTGTATTACCCAAAATATCTGTCCAATGAATGCTCCATTTCAATGCCTAATACCTTGAGCAACTGTCAAAAGATGATTTAGGGAGACTTTTGATTTGATACCAATTACCTGCATAACACTCAAAAGCTGTTGTAGAGGAAAGAAGTGTATGAGAACCCTCAGAAAAAAAAATGTATTCATAAAACAAGAGGTTAGGACTAGACAATATTTAGGATTCATTCCAGATCTAAAATTCTGGCTCCATTTTTGTTTAGTCTCCTCATAATGACAGGATGGCACGTAAATATATGGCTAAGGAGATAAGAAACTCCAAAGCTACCTTTAGTCTTAGCAGATGGCCCATAAAACCATGCTCCACTGATCTGATTTTAACATTCTATTAAACTGAAAATTCTGTAACTCATTCATTCTTAAATCTCTGCTCACAACCAGTCATTCTGTTTAAGCCAATCTTGTCTTTTTATTCTGCAATAACTACACTTGCATTGCAGAATAAGATATAGCTCTGCTAAACAAGGATTTCACAAATATGTGATATTACCAGTAACTTAATACATAAGGAACAAGGAACAGAAGTAAGGAGAATTCAGACTGAGGGCTTTCCATATGTTCTATAAGCCAGGATATAACTCAAAAATGTGTATCAATACCGTCAGGGTATGCATTCACACTGCAATCCCTGTTTTATATATATATATATATATATATATATATATATATATATATATGTAACATGTACTCCAGTTTTCATTCTAACACTGTCATATGCTAAAATTCACAGTGATTCCATTGACTAAAAGCGAAGGAAAAATATATTCATACAGCAATTCTTTTTTAAAACAAAGTATGAGGGGCTGGAGGAATGGCACAGTGGTTAAAATACTTGCATTGCAAGCCCAAGGCCCTGAGTTCGATTTTCCAGAACCACAGAAAGACAGGTGTGGTGGCGCATGCTTGTAATCCCAGCACTTGGGAGGCTGAGGCAGGAAGACAGCCATTGAGTCCAAGGCCAAGTAGGGCTACATAGTGAGTTCAGGAACAGCCTAAGCTACAGAGCAAGACACTGCCGAGAGAGAGAGAGAGAGAGAGAGATAGAGAGAGAGAGAGAGAGAGAGAGAGAGAGAGAGAGAGAGAGAGAGGGAGGAAGTATGAAATATACAAACGGGAAGAAACAACAGAATAGTAAGAGAAAGCATAAGTGATCAGCCGGACTGCCTCAGATTGAAGGGTTGGCATTGAGATAGCATGGCAAACACAAGATTTTGTTTTATACCGGGGACACCCTAGCCCAAGCTACCAGCATCTCTGGGCATTACCTACAAGGCCCTCCATGGCCTATGTCTGCAACTCCCCCTCACTTGTCAGTAATGGCTGCTCCTTGCTGACCATTCAAGCTGCATAGCCACTCAGTATGTCACAAACTTACCAGGCGCACTCCTGCTTGGGAATATGCACAGTATTCCTAGTGCTCAGAGATCTTCCTCTAGTGTTTGCACTGCCTAAACCTCTCCTTTAAACTTGCCTCCAAATGTCACTTTTTCAAGTTCTTATGTGGTCGCCTACCTTAAAATCTCAAATTTGTTATCTGATTTATTCTTCTCCTTAGTATTTAACGTAATTTTTTGTTAGTCTCCCTAACTATAAGGCAAGCTTCCATAAGGTAATTAATTTTTCTCACTAGTGTGTACCTAGGGCACAGAACAGCGCAAGGCACGTAGTAAGCACTCAGTAAGTATCTGCTAACTGAGTGAGTAGGTATATCACAAGTCCGCTTGTTTCTCACTTAGTTATATTGTCCTATTATTTACACTGAAGGCCCACTCAAAAGCTTTCTTTTTGTTAGTACTGAAGACGGACAAAGTGAAAGAGGGGAGTAGGGTAGGGGAGGAGGGAGCGAGGGAGGGGTGGGTAGAGGAAGGGACAAAAGGAGAATGGGAAAGCCCTTGTCACCTTGACAAGATATGTAGGTACACAAAATGCTCAACTCCATTGTAAACCTTGAATTTTGCATGTATACATATCAATAAAATGTAGGGAAAAACATTAATAACAAAAAAAACCTCTCCGCTGGACTTATGCTAACCTTCTGTAATTAAGCACACTATTTTTTCCACTGCAAAATATGACTATTGATATTGTAAATTCAGGTCAGGTTTTATAGCACTTGTTGTCATACACATGTATCAAAATAAGTCTGTATCTGAACCTTTAGAATTAGGAGAAACATGTATGAATTTATGAAACACATAAAAATTCATCAAGTAGCTGGTATTATACCAATAATTTCTAAGTCAGGAGGATTTCAAATTTGAGCCCAGGTTGGGAAAACTACTAAGACTCTCATCAAAATAAAAATTTAAAAAAGGACAGGAATGTAGCACACTGCAAAGATCCTGAATTCAATCTCAGTGCTGCAAAAAACAAAAACGATTAAAAAAATACAAATTCATGAGGTGGACACTATTATAAACTCACTTTTATAGATGTGAAAATTTACAGGGACATTACATAGCTGCCTACTGGAACACAGCTAGTAAGCAATGGAGCCAGGATTTGATTCTAACCACTACGCAATACCGCTCTATAGTATACTTAACTACAGCATCAATCACACAGTATGTACAATAATGTACTGTCATTTAGAAGATCTGTGGCTCTACTGTAAAGCATTTTAAAAAAAACTACATAGCTATTAAGGACTATTTTCCTAACTCCATTATCAAAATAAAAATTGCCTTTGAGCAAATAGTGCCCTTGATACACTTTTTGGTCTAACTGAATCTTTTAATCATGAAAAAAAGTCAATGAGATAAGAAAGAAAGTCTCAATGTAAAAGTTTGTCAAGAACTTTAAAATCCAGTTCAAGGGCAAATATTCAGCAGACTCCAGAGAAGTCAAAATCCAGACTACACAAAATGTTAACATGATGAGAAAAAGGAGGTTAACATAAATATTCAAATTTTACTGAAAAAAATCTGTGACACACAAATCCTAACAAACATCTGTAAGAAAAAAAAAAAAATCTTGAAACAATCTCAGCAATTGTACCAGGAAAACTAGTATGAGAGCTTCCAAGTTAAAAACCAAAAATCTGATCAACATGATGTGCAGCTTTAATACCTTCAACAGGTGAGAATATCCTGTTTCTCTGTAATGATCAGAACTGTGAAAAACAGCACCTTCAACACAAGACTTACTTGCATTAACTTCTATTACAGAAAATAAGCTTAGATTCCTAATGAGCTATAGTATCTAAGAAACCTATCCATCTAAGAAAGCTAGGATAACATTTTGATCTACAGAAATATGCCTTCCCAGCACATGTATAGAATTCAAAAGCTCTACCAAATTGCTTCATAAAAATGAATCACTGCACAACAAATCACTCATTTTTACTGGGAACCACAGTTACCAAAAGCATAGGTGATGATTTCTGACTTACAGGCAGACCAGTTCCATCACTGCCTTGGGAGTGAATCTGGGCAAAGAAAACTTTAATCTCACTTTTCTGATCTGTAATAATGAGATGGTACCAGTACTTCATAGCACTAGTACACAGTATTTGTTACCTTAGAAGTCTGCAAAGTGTGTATTTAGATGATCTAAGGTCAAGCTTACTAAGGTAGGAAGAGAAACCAAGAGTCATTTAGAAGCAAATCATAAATATGGCCCTGAACTGTCCTATCTGTCAGTAAATCATTAACAATATACCTGCAGGTTCCCAAAATCTCAAGTGTATGTAAAATGATACTTCAATACAAAATGCGTAACTGGAGACAGAAGAAATCAACTTAATCTGGATGGTACCTCTTTCACAAAACTTGAGTATGACCCTTTATTGTAGAGAAATCAGAATTTTCTTTTTTTAAGCTTTATCTTCTCTCAGCTCTGATTCCTTGCAATAGTAACTGAAATCCTCATTCTCATATGGCTATACCAGCAGGTCTGAGCATAGTTACACTTTAGAACTGGTTTGAAAAGATCATTAGCAAAAGTAAAGAATGAAAATAAACACAATCTCTATTTTTATTTTAAAAATGTAGCCTTAGATGTTCAATCTGGGCAAAAATAATCCAAAAGAAATTAAAGTACTACAGTCTGGTCAGAGAGTAAATAAACATGCAATTTTGCTCTGGATCAGTAATACATCTCAGAAAACAAGGAAAAAGGTAAAATGGGAAAGAAAGGCCAAAACATATCTAAGTATTTAACTACAGTAAAATTTGTGTTTTAACAGGTGAAGGGATGAGAAGGGGACAGTAAAAAGGATCAAGATGCAATATGTAAATGCATTAACTTCTCAAGATGATTGTTATGTATTAAAATGCATGCTAAAAAGAACAAATAAATTTTTAAATCCTTCACTTATAATGTATTGAGACTAGGTAGCAGTTGATACTTTTTAGTCATATATACTAGGAACCTCATTTAGCCCAGCAAAACCCTGAATCTCACCACAACTCAAATCTGTTTAACAGATAAACATACTCAAGGCAGCTTTTAAAAATACAAGCAAAATTAGCACTTGATTAAAAACAATAATTCCTATTATAATAGTCATTTTTAAGAAAGTGGTGAAAGTGTTACTTTATTTAGCATCATAGAATTTTAACTCCAGGACTCCAGAGGATTTATAGACATAAGAAATCAGAAGACAAAGAAAGCCTAATCTGTTGAAGATTATAAAGCTAGTTAGTGACAGAGACTTGAGCTAAGGATTCTCAGCTCTGGTGAAGTTCTATATGACCCCTACTTAAAGACTCTGTAGCAATAGCCTCCCTTACCCCTGGGATTAATGGTTCCGAGAAAAAACAACAGGGAAATCAAAAGTCCCTATTTGTTTCTCCAAAAAGTGAGTACATTTTATTTTTTGACACAGGGTCTCACTCCATTGTCCAGCTGGCCTCAAACTCACAGTAATCCTCCTGCCTTAGCTTCCGAGTGCTGGGACACAGACATGCACCACCCTGGCCAGCATACGTGGCTCTGGATTCAAATCCAGGGCATTTCACCAACTGCTTTAAATAATGAGCTATGCCCCAGCCTTCAGAGTAAATGTTAGAAATCTTTCCAAGAGAAAACTTTAATTTGCTTTTCCCTTCAGTGTTCAAGAACAGACAGAAAAAGGGAGCATATAGCTCCATGTAGGCAGAGGGACAAGTGAAAACTCCAGCGTGGCTTCTTTAATATGAGAAATGTCGAGTATAAAGTAACAGTCAAAAGGCAACATGATGTGTGGAGGTGGGGGAGGGGGAAGAGGGCAGACAGGGGGTAGCAGAAGGGTTAAAAGAGGAGGAAGGAGTATGAAGTTGATGTGATATATATGTGCACAAAATTCTCAAGTCCATCGCAACCACTGTATATCACATACAAATACTAATAAAAATGGGGGGGGGGAACAGCAACAAAAAATAAGTTTAAAAGAGACAGAGAGAGAGAGAGAACCCCAGCCGCCAGCACACTCAACCTGCAACAGGTTAAGGGACTGTCTAGGACCACTCCACACCACTTCTCTTATGAACTCACCTACAACTCACATCAGGAGACTAAGAAAAAAGAAAAAAGCTGAATTCTTATTTCTTTCTGAGGATGAAACAGTGGTCTATTTACTTCTCATTTCCCCTGACCTAGTGCTGACTGTAAAGGAATGGCTTACCAAGAAAAAAGAAAAATTAATGACGCTTACTTAATATAGCAGAGACTAACAGGCTGAAAAGATGATGATAAGAAAACATTATCAGATCTACAAGTAATTCATGGCCTATACTTTGAGAAAGTTAATCACAGAACACCTTTTCCAACTCAAATATGTATTTACAATAAGGTCTGTATTCAACTATTTCATAATTCATTCATGAATGCTAACTTTATTTCTCTGCTACATTGTAACTTCTTTGAAATTAATGATCACATCTTTTTGTTTTTATATTCCCATTAGTATCTATAGGTTTTATCAACAGTGAATGAATGTCAAATATATAAATACTAACTTACTATCAAGTTGTTACCATCCACTAATGACTTTCAAGTAATCGTGGGAATCAGAGAACAGATTTTCTAATGAAAGGGGGAAAAAAATCACCACTGATATGAACTTCAGACTCCTATTTCAGCAAAACCAGGAAGAGGTGAATATGGACACAAAAGATCCCTGTCTGCCTCAGTGTCATAAATGATCTTCAGTATAGTTAAATTTGCAGTGTGCTGAACTCAATAATCTAATCTAGGAATGAATTTGAAAGGCAGGACCACAATCCCAGTGCAAATACAAATATTTCCCATAAAAAGAACCAACTGGGAATATCCTACGATAATTTCTCAAAATTTTCATTAAAATTTTAAGAAAAAGGTAAATAAAGCGGACTTCTTCATAGAAAAAATGTATTTACAACTCCATTCAAAAGAGGTTTTTAAAAGTAAACACAATATAACACTGAAGTTGAAAACCAAAGTTGCCAGGCCTAATAAATTAACACAATACTGCATCAAAATTAAGGCAACAACCCAAGATAACGCCATTAAAGATTTCTCCACTCCCAAACCACACAGAAATAGCAAATGGTATTTCATCAGTTTTACCATGTCAGAAATCCTTAAGGACAGAAACAATAAAACAGTAATCTTAATTCTTCATTAGACTCTTAAAATACTTAAAGGAAAATAATTTCTAAAGCAAAGAGATAAAGAGGTATCAATAATCTTTCAAAAAGATACTCAGTGTTCAAAATTCAAGAATGCAATATCAATACACATTGGGTATTAGGTGAATATACACAATACAGTGAAAGCAAATTAATTTATTTAGTATTTTTTCCACTCCATATCATCAGGAGGATTGATTTCCACTTTTCTTTTACCTACATCAGACCAGTTGGTACTCAAAACTGTACCACCAGACTCCATCTGCAATTTAAAAAAAAAAAAATTAACTCTTGGACAAAATAATCAAAATAGATTATTTTCTTAAAATGTTCCAAAAATACACCAAGCACCATAATCCCTCTGTTAATCAGCATATAGATATATGTAGAAAAACACCTTCATATGAAAACACAACCCCAACTATTATAATCTTTTTTGTTAAAGACAGTACTGACCAGATAAAATAAACTGTACCAGTTGAATAAATCTTAATGCGCCCTCTGTACAAATGCAAGTTTACTATCTAAAAAAAAATTTTTTAAACCAAAACACATACAAACATTTTTAAAACATATCAGTGGAGAACTGATTATCTACCTACCATCTACCACACACACCATCCACCGACAACCCCACTGGATTCATATAGTCGTGCTGCATAAGGGTCTGGTTAACAATGAACTGCACGTACAATGCAAGTCAGAGCTAGACAATTCCCATCGCCTCATGACTTCACAGTCATTCTAATACCACAGTATTTCGCATAACTTGCTTGTCTACAGCGACGCTGCTACGCACAAACCTACTGGCTACCAGTCATATTAAAAGCATAGCAGTACACACAAAACTTTTTAAAACTAGAATTTAGGGCTGAAAGAATAGCACAGCAGGTAGACCACTCGCCTAACAAGTGGAAGGCGCTGAGTTCGATTACCAACAACCACGTAGGCTGGGAATAGTGCTGCATGTAATCTCAGCACTCAGAAGGGAAGCTGAGGCAGGAGGACTGCTGTGGATTGAAGCCAACGTGGTCTACACAGTGAATTCAGAACCAGCTTGGACTGCAAAGTGAGACCCTACCCCAAAAGATAAATACATTTGAAAGTACACTACCATACTTTTTAAAGTTTACTATGAGAATATGCCATATTACACTCACATCAGCCTCACAGATTTTCTATTTACCAATCTATTGATGCTATTATTAATAGGCCACATCAGTCAGGAGTGCAGGTCTGTGGCAGAGCACATTCCTAGCATGTACAAAGTCCTGGCTTCAGTCCAGCATCAAAAGAAAAAAAAAGGTCATACATCAAGTGATAGACCTCCACCATCTAAGTCTGTGTAAATACACTCAATGTCTGCATGAGAATGGTCTAGTGATGCATTTCTCAGAATGTGGTGCTCCATTGCTACGTGACACATGACGGCATGTTAAAAATGGTCATCTGTCATTTTTATGCAGTTAAAAACAGCAAAGAACAGTGTAGTAAATTATTAGAATCTAAACATTTCAAAATAGTTAGGTGTGGGATAGCTCCTAGAAAGGAAACCTCAATGTGACCCCATGCACCTGCCAAAATTCTTTACATGGACTTCTTTGCATGGGATACTCTTCTCATCTTTCCCCATTTTTATCTTTAATCTCTAAACATGAAATGCCACTGTCTCTCAGTAGCCTTCTCTGACCCTCCTACCGGTACTACACTCCTATAAAATCTACCTTTTATATAAGCATAGTTACCGCTAACATAACATGTATCGATCACACACACACACAAGTGCTTAGAACTTATGGGCTTGCCTTCCCATATCTAACCTTTGTACTTGACTGGAACTATGTAGAGCTCTTCAAGAAGGAAAAAAAAAAAATACATTTCCCTAATACAATCATCCCTTGGTATCCACAGATGACTGGTTCTAAGCAACATCTTCCTGTATCAAAACCAGCAGGTGCTCCAAACCCTTTATACAAAATGGTATGCAATCTGCATACAATCTATAAATATTCTCCCATGTACTCTGGGTCTTATCTATATTATTTATTCAGTGGCCCACCATATTTCTGACTCCTAGGACTGGTTTACTTGAAGAACATTCTCCAAGGAAAGGGGTGGGGAGGACACCTGTTATGCAGTAGGCTGCTGGAAGATAGCTTAGAAATGGCAAGCTGGAGGAGAAGAGCATCAGACCCTAAGAGGAGCGTTCATCACTTCCTGCTCACTGCTCACCGGTCTAGCGGTACTGTCTGCCCAAGGCCAAGGATGGGTACCAGTCCAAGACCTGGGGGGGTTGAGGATCCCTGATTTACATTATGAACTATAACAAAAATGTTACATAAAAAGGTGTTATACTGTGTTGCTTCGGAAATCACAGATATTCTATTATCTACATATCCAGTACAGATAAAATTTTTCCCTAGTATCTTTGATCTATGATGATTGAACTCGTGGATACAGTAGACAATGTACTTACATCCCAAGCACAATGGCATGGCACTCGATGAGCTTCAAATAAATGACTAAACTAAGTGCTGATAAGGCTGTATAACGAACTATCTGTCATTAAGAGGGCCCTCAGTTACAGAAGTGAAACTATTAAAACTAATTTGTTACAAACTAGTTTATAATAAGGTCATATTCACTGACAATACTTTTCCTTTCTCATTACAGTCTGCAATGCAATTTAACATGCCCTCTTACTACTTTGTACATATTAAATTCATCTTTTACTATACAACAGAAGAAAGCTGCTGATATGTCTATAAAGTCAATGCTGCAATACACAAAACTTATAGGGTAATTCATTTACAATTATCAAAATTTCTGTATGAAAATGGATGCAGATTCTGAACTGCATCTTTTATTTAATGCACTATTTTGTGTAGCACATTTTTCAAAGCCATGAGGCTGACTTTCTCTCATAGGAAAATCAAGCAGACATGTTTTTACTAGAAAATTCAAATGATTACATCTTCAAAAACAATAATTTACATAGTTTTACAGTGATGAACTGTTATTAAATCTCAAAGCCTGAGGTCTAATTCAGGTAGTTTTTATGCTACTCTAGTAAAAGAGTGAATTTTCCCTGCCAATAAAGAAATTATTAAACCAATGAATAATTAATATGCACCTTCTGGTAGTCGAACACTGCTGTGGAAATTTCCTTTATATTCTTCATTTCTAACACAGAGACTGTGTATGATTCTAGGAAGTAAACAATGTAAACTCACACTGAGAGTGTGCAAAGATAACTCCCTCTCAACCACTTCAACACTGTTATTTCTTAGTCTTCTGACTCCTTTTTGAGACAAGGCCTTACTCAGTCACTAAATTGCCAGGCTGGGGTTCAACTTGCGATCCTCTTGCCTCAGCCTCTCAGACTGCTGGAATTACATTCATGCAATTTCAGTTTTTTCAACAAATACTCTATGTTTAGAGTAAAAAAATTCTCAGACAAAGCTTTCAAAAAGGTTTCCCAACTAAAGTATATGCAATCTGGCCTCACACTGCCTATTTCTTTGAATGTCTGAAATTCATCCCTATCATGTTAGAAAACGAAAAATCCATGTTCTTACAAATGATTTGTTCATGGCACGTTTGACTTCATCAGAACCATCTGAATAGATCTGCTGGAATAATTTGTTTAAGGCAGCATCCCCTTCCAACTTCTCGTTCTTCTCTTCTTCTTTGATCTCACCAACTAATTTATCCCAATTTCTTGTATAATGAGATGATGATGGATATAGGTTCTTTACATCTATGGAGTAAAAATGGCAGAAATGACTAATCAGTATGTTTTGACTCTGTCTCAAAAAAATTGTACTTTTAAGAAGACTGCAATGGCAACACAAAAAGTCACCCACGTTTATAACATGATTTGTTTATACTTTTCTTCTGGGGCCCACCACACCCAGAATCTCTTAAAGATACATTATGCCCACAAATTATTAACTTAGCTGATAAGTTAAAGGACAGGAACCTGATTCAGGTGATTCAAAAAGCTCAAAGGATGTTTTTAGGCAAAACATCTTAGCTCACCCACCTTTCTAGGTGGAACAACAGAAAATACATCATTACATTCTTCTTGTGGGTGGGGAAAAAACACAAAATTTACTTTTTAAAAACTCTTGTACTAACAGGTATTTGTGACAATAATAATGACAGCCAACTTGAGAAACGGGAGTGTTCACATACTGCAGTTGGTCACTTTTACTTCCCCTCCTCCCCAAAACCCTTTTCCTTCTCCACAAGTCTATCTTTATTTTTTTCTGTCTTTTACTTTATGACTTTGTCTTCTCATATTACAGAAACTATACAATATTTAACCTCTGTGGCTAATTCACTTTTCTAAGCACATTGATCTTATATTGTATCCATTTTTCTACAAATGACTGAAATTTATTTTTTTGAGACAGGGTCTTACTCTGCAGTCCAGGTTGGTCCTGAAATCACTATATAGCCCAAGCTGGCTTCAAACTTTGACAATTCTGCCTCAGCCTTTCAAGTGCTGGAATTAGTCATGCGCCAATATGCCTGGCCACCATGTGGTGCTGGAGGATTGAATTCACACTTCCCAGGCAAGCACCCTAATCATAGAGCTATACCTCCAGCCTTCATGTTTACGGTTTTGATTTTGAGAGTCAAGTCACTAAATTGCCCAGGCTAGGCTCAAACTTGCTGTCCTCCTGCCTTGGCCTCCGAGAGTGCTATCATCACAACCCTGAGCCACAGGACCAGATAAAAACTTGATCTAAAGGATAAAGAGATTCACAGAGCTCAAAAATGTTTTTAGGCAAAACTTTTAGGTCACCCCACCATTAAAAACAAGGGATAGACTGGCCCTGTGCCAAGGGCTATACTTTTACTAGTAAAATGAGTCATCTTTTTATGGGAGGGTAGGGCCCAAATTTTCTACAGATTTCCACTCCTAACAACATAACAACATCCCTAGTTCCAGATTACAGTGTGCCTCTCCCTGAGGAGGGCTCACCTGTACTCTACTTCTTTCAGTGTATACTTTTAAAATACTGCCCAATAAATTCTTTATCTCTTAAAAGAAAGAGAAAACATGATTAGAAATTGCGTAGCATATATGGAGTCATTAATACTAACGTGGAGCTGGAGGAGTAGCACAGTGGTTAGAGAGCATGCCTAGCAGGCATAAGGCCATGAGTTTGATTCCCCACAGCCACATGAACTGCGCGTGGCAGTGCATGCCCGTAATCCCAGCAATGAAGAGGCTGGGGCTGGAGGACTGCTGTAAGCTCAGCACCAGCCTGAGCTACAGAGCAAGGCTGTTTCCAAAAAACAAAATAAAACAAAACGAACCCAAATCTTCCCCCTTCCATAAACCCTGTTCACATTCCCTTTCTGAAAAAAACTGAAAAAAACACTAGCTAAACATTATTTTTCTACCTTTCCTCTTTAACCTGTAAAACAACTTTCTCCCTGTCAATTTTCCATGAAAACAAGCCCCCAAAAGATTCTGCACAGTTTTATTCAGGGAAGGCATGTTGCTGTGAAAACTGTATCTACCTTTTCTCTACTAGAAATCCTGTCTGCATAAATTTTCACTAGTAACCACAACGAAAATTTAAAAATGCATGCTATGTTAAGAGCCTAAGAAACATGGATTTAATTAATTCTAATGCTGACTCCTAGGAAGATGGGAATAGGTTTTAATCTCCATTTACAGATAAGAAAGCTGGCCCAGACAGGTTAAGTGACTTGCCCTTATCTATAGTAACCAGCTTGCAGTATGCAGGAATCTGACAAGCATATTAATTCCTTACAAACACATAACAGGACAGGAGGAATAGCATCATGAATATCTAAAGTGCTATGCTGAGTTTAGGAAAAACTTACTAGCTGTAACACCAAAACATCTTCATACTTAATATCTGAAAAACTTTTAACACCTGAAGATAGTAGATGAACTACAGAGAGCTAAATAATTTCCTTGTTCATGCACTATAATATCAAGTAACTATGAAGATACTAATGTCAGCACAGACCATCTTCACTATTAGAAAATCCAGCAACAAGCAGTAACACGCATGGAGTTAACAAAAGAACAAGACCCAGACTCTGCAGACCATGGTTTTAATCCTACACAATGAAGTATGTCCAGTGACTGAAAAAGGTATTTAACTTTTATGAGCCTGTAAAATGGAACAATATTGGTTGCCTATTATGCAGGGCTGCTCTTAGAATTGAGCAAGATACTCTATTTAAAGTGACTGTTCAATAAAACACTATATAGAAACCTCAGACCCAAAATCGCTCAATATTAGTTGCAAGAGAAACACGTGGCATTTTTTCCCCTGTCTTTTAAACATCAACTAAAAATATTTCAGTTCTAAAACTTATCTGTTGGCAGAAAAACCAAAAAGTCAAAAACTATTCTAAGCAACTTGGAAAAATACTATTTCAAATTTAAAAAAAAAAAAGAGTAAAGAACCAGGCAGATGTTTGCACAACTGTCATTCCAGTAGTCCGAGAGATGAGATAATAAGAACACAAACTCAAGCCCAGCCTGGGAAAATCAGGGAGACCTTGTCCCACAAGAAGCTAGGAGGTAACTCAGTGCAAAGGCCTGGAATTAAATCTCCAGTAGGATCAAACCAAACCAAACAAACAAATAAAAGAAAAAAAAACAAAGGGTAAAGATCAGTACAAAGGCTGTGGGTTCAATCTCTAAATCCACAAAGCTCCACTGGTGCCAATGCCCCTAATTTTGCAAACTATGCCACAGACTACTTAAGATGTTAAGAGATGTTGAGAGAAGCTAGGTGAGGGGCTCAAGTGGAAATCTTATTTTTATAACTTCTAGATGCACCTAAAACTACTAAATAAATGTGCATATGAACTGTACAATAACTTGTTTTCTAAAAGTTGCCACAAGGAAATGTGTTTTCTGTTACAGAATAATCAAAATTTAAAAGACTGGCAGTACCCTGGAAGGCCAATAAAGATATCACATCAGAGCATTAGTAAGTCAAAAAGAAACTTCTATCAACAAGGCTATTACAGTAAAATACAATCTTAGGTCACAGTTCTAAGAGTGTTCTCCACATTAATTATTCCATTGGAAACTTCCGTATCTACTTATTGAATATGCTTAGAACTGACCTCAATACAATGCCGCTCATCCCTTAAAGAGTCATGCAATCAACTGCTAGTATTGTACATTTCTCCTAGGCTTTCCTTAGGCACTCACAACCTGTTTATATCCATCTCTAAATTACCAACATACTAACAAAGGCTAGAAATCTTCCTCTGTGAAGATTCAAAGTCCAGGGAATTACAGTTGCCAATTCAGTAGAAAGATCAGAAAGAAATAAAGAAAAGAGAGAAGGGAATGGATGAATGCACCTGCAGAGCAAACAATAAGAAAGGCCAACCAAGGGGTAGGACCTGGTGGCACAGGCCTGTAATCCCAACACTCTGGGATCCAGCGGCAGAAATATGGGAAATTCAAGCCCAGTGAGGCCAATTTAGCCCATTAGCAAGATCCTGTCTCAAAATCAAAACTAAAAAATGGGCTGGGGATATAGCTTAGTGTGAATACTATGGGCTCAATACTCAGTAACATACACAAAAGGAAAAAAAGGAGGAAGAAAGGGAAAGAAAGGAAGGAAAAAAGAAAAGAAAGAAAAAAATGGATGAAAGTAATCTTCAACTACAATGAAATGAATGGTAAACAATACCAATTCCTCTGAGATTTCACATCATTCACTGGTATTAAGTTTACAAAATTAGAGCATTAAAAAAGGCTACATTGTATTCATTACAGAACAGTCTTATCATACTCAATATATCTTCTCTTTAAAATAAAAATAATGAAAGTAAAAAGAACAGACATTATTTAATTTCAACTGCAGAACACAATATGAATTTAAAGTTCATCAAGGCCAGAAAACAAACCTGCTATGAACTGTTTCGACGTAGGCACCTCTCCTTGCCCCTCTAGCTTTTCCCATCTTATAGCCTCTGGCTTTTTCATTTTAATTTCAATCTGGAGAAAACACCAAATAAAACCCATTATGAGAGATATGTAACAGTAAAAATACAGTTTTCTTAAGTCATCAAAGTTTTATAAGAACTAATAGTCTCTCTGACAGTTTCCTTAAATTATACAAGGTTAAACTTGAGGAATTATGAAACATTGAGTTTGTTAAACTTCACCATTCAAAAAACACCACCATACAAGCTATAAGAGTCTTGACAGCTGTTTACTGTTCTAACACAGTGCTCTGAACCAGAATGATTCTGCCACCAAGGGGACATCCTACAGTGTCTGTGGATATTCATAATTGTTACAACTGGGGTAAGAGGATGATGGCTGGTACAGACATCTAGTGAGTTACTAAACTTTCCATGATGCATTGAGCAATACTCTAGAACACATTACCCATACAAAAATGCCGATACGACTACCACTGAGGAACACTGTTCTAGAGGAATCTTTTTCCACGCACGCCTTAACTTGGTTTTTAATCTGTTCCACTGCATACAAAGATACAGCTAATGCTCACATTTAATAATAGTAAGTTGCGATTCCCTTCCCCAAAATGTTTGAGACCAGGAAGTATTTCAGATTCAGGTATTTTGGATTTAGGAATACTTGCATATACATTTTATTAGTAAATCTTGCAAATGGGATTCAAGTTTAAAAACAACAAAATTTGCTTCATACATAATTTATACAAACAGTATAAAGGTAATTATTTTCAAGATTTTCTTTTGGCCAGACCCAGCGATACAGACCTTCATTTTCTATTTATTCTTTTTTTTTTAACAGGTGTGTTGTGTGTCAACAGGCCCAGGCTATATATATATGCTGGTGGGGGGGAGGGGCCGAACTTAGGGCCCTGCACTTGCCAGTCAAGCACACTTAACTGCTGAGCTAATAAGCCTCCAGTCCCATGTAAAGGTAATTTCATACAATATTTTTAGAGAGCCTGTGTTTTCACATTAACCTATCACATGAGGTTAGGAAGCGAATATTCTACTTGCAGCATCAGGTCAGAACTCAAAAAGTATCAGATCATGGAGTTTAGATCTTCAAGTAGACATGCTACACCCATACTGAAGACTCACTGTGAGTAGGTATAGTCTTCAAGGCAGTAGGAGATTTAAGATATTTATTAGTAACACATATTTGACTGGAAAGACATGAGATACTTGGAGAAATAACAAAAGAGGCAAACAGCTACTTTAAAAACTCAGGAGTGACCACACCAGGTTGTGAAGAAAGATTTCATGCAGTCTGAACAGCTGTGAAATGCAGATTTGTTTGGGAAGACGGATGGGATATCCAGGATGAGAGTCTCACAGGCAAAAGGACTAGCATTTAGTTTTTACTTTTTATACAGAGTCTTACTCTGTATTCCAGACTAGTCCTAAACTCATTATGTAGCCCAGGCTGGCCGTGAATTTGTGGCAGTTCTTCCTTGGCCACCCACTTACTGGGATTACAGATATACACTTCCACGCCCAGCCATTATGTGGTGCTGGGGATTTAACTAGGCAAGCTCCACATATCATCATCAGTGAGCTATGTTCGCAGCCCCTCAGTGCAGAGAGAAAGCTTTGCGGCACTGAAAGCACACACTGCATCAGGGAGTATGGAGAAAACCAAAGTGCCTCAATTCCGAGACGTCAGAGCAGTGAAAACTACAGATGAAAAAAAGAGGCAAAAACTTCTGAATGTTAGACTACTAAGTTGACTTATTAAAACGAAAAGTTAACATCCCACCAGCAACTATTATTCTAAATGAAGACTGGTCCCCTGACCCTACCTCTAATATTTACAGAACATTTCATCTTTTATTTTCTTAATGCATTCCCATTTGCAGCCTTGGAAAAAAGCCTACCATTTTTAGAACAAAATATGATGTTTTATAAAATCTGGGGGTTTTGTTTTGCTTTGTTTTTAAGATAGGGTCTTACACTGTAGCCCAAGCTAACCTTGGCCTCATGGCAATCCTCCTGCGTTAGCCTCCCAAGTGCTGGGATTACAGGCATATGCCACTACGCCTGGCTTACGTGATGCTAGAAACTTGAACTCAAGGCACTGTACTTACCAGGCAAGCACTTTCACCACTGTGCCATTCCTCCAACCCCAGTAAATACGCTATTAAGTAGTATTCTGCAGTTTAAGAAGCATTAGACTTCTATGTTTTGATTTTTTGGAGAAGGATCATTACTTTGTAAATAGGAAAAAATTTAAAAAGACAAGAAGAGAAGCCTAGTCACACTCTGTTTTTTGTCTTCCTTATACCTAATTTAAATTAGTAATTCCTAGTAATCTTTCTACACTTATTGACAGAATATGCACTTTGAAAAGTTTAAGTAAAGCACTAACAAAAATCAGCCAACACTTTTAATCAGACATGAAATGATAGTATGAAGGGCATGTGATTTGAGTATTTTTTTAGAAGTACAAAAATGCACCAACTATTTAAATAAAAAGAGAAATACAAGAAACAAATAGCATCGTGGCTAAGGAAAAGAATACAGTATCTTTAAGGTAACTGAATGCTTGAATTCTGCATAAATATAAGAGTATCCAGAACTCCCTAAGGTGAACTATGATTAATTTTTCTAAAATACCATATATTCTCTCATATATATATATATATATATATATATATATATTACATGATGATACTTTATTTCAATTTGTCACTGCTAAGATGCCTACCCAAAAGGGACAGAAATCCAACAGCTGCCAAAGCAACCACTTAAAGAGCTACTGGGGGCTGGCTGGAGGAATGGCTCCTAGCAAGTGCAAAGTCAAGAGCTAAGTACTTGAGTTTGATTCCCCAGCACCTCATATGCTGGGCGTGGTGGTGCATGCCTATAATCCCAGCACTGGGGAGGCTGAAGCAGAAGGACTGCCTTGAGTCCAAGGCCAGCCTGGGCTCCATAGTGAGTTTAGGACCAGCCTAGGCTACAGAGTAGCAAGACCCTGTCTCAAAAAATAAAATAAAGAGCTATTGGTATTATCCTAAAATTCGTAATTGTACCTTATACTTTATTGACTCTTTTGTTGTTATTGCTGTCGTTTTGGACTTGAGACCCAACCTAGGGACCTTTACACAGTTACAGCCCCAACCCATTTTTTACTTGTGATTTTGAGACAGGGGCTCATTCTGTTGCCCAGGCTGGACTTGTACTTGCAATCCTCCTGCCTCAACCTCCCAAAGGGCTGGGATTACAGGCCTGAGCCACTGGGTCTGGCCCTTTTCAACTCCTCTGTAAATGAGCCTCTGAAAAGCAGTGGATGTATCACCATATTCAACTTAGCCACAAGGAATCCTATATTCGCACTTCATGTTCCTCTACTACACGCTCCCTGAGCGGTTCCTTGTTCTGTATGAAGAATAGCAGACTAGCACTCATATCTACTATAACCTGAGTAATTGTGCAGTATGCACAAAGAAGCCTTTATTAAGCCACTTAAAGCTCTTGGCAATAATCTGTTCCAACTGAGACAAGCTGACCTCCACCTGAAATTAATCAATTTGTTAGAATAGGAGCATGTAATGAACCATTCAAAGTAGCTTTTTAAAAATGTAAAAAGATGCTGGAGGAAGGGCTCAGCGGCGGTTAAAGCACTTGCTAAGCAAGCACTAAGTCAAGAGCTAAGTACCCGAGTTCATTCCCCAGCAACACATAAAGCTGGGCGTGGTGGCACATGCCTGTAATCCCAGCACTGGGGAGGCTGAGGCAGAAGAGGCAGAAGGATTGCCACTGAGTCCAAGGCCAGCCTGGGTTGCAGAGCATGTTCCTGTCTCAAAAAAATATAAAATAAAAAAAGGCAAGGGGAGGACTAATCTGTAAATTTCTTTTTATACCTTTTTCACTTTCAGTGCTTATGATACATACTTCTGAAATGAAGTTTAAGTCTTGATACTTTCTGGCAGATGACTCCTAGAATTACATGTCCGATTTCAAAGATTTTTATAGTAATCATTAATAACCCATTCTATTTCCATGTACGTAAAAAACACCTTAAAACTTTAGTAGTTTGTCTGAATATTGCTCTCATGTGCACAGAAAAGACTTTCAAGTCACCATAAAGGGCCAAAGTTGTATCCACAGGTTATTAATAAAAATTCCTGCTCTTCTATCATTAGTTTTCAACATTTTATGTGTTAAAATACACTGTGAGGTCTCCTCTGCATAACAAAAAGGTACTCATTTTTCTTTGAAAGAGACTTTAGATTTACACAGAGGCCATATTGTTCCTAAGCAACCATGCCATCCAAACACTGCCCTGAATGACCAGATTCCCCCTCACCAGCCAGCTGTGGTGGCATATGCCAGTAATCCCAGAACTCCGGGAGGTTAAGACAGCAGCATCACAAGTTTGTGCTCTACTGAGCAACTGAACAAAACATTATCTTCTTAATAAATAAATGAAGTGGGGACACGACTGGAGGTGAGGGTTCTTTCCCAGTCAAAAGAGCTGTGGCCATTTACTGGCTCACTTTTGAGAGCCGTATGCTTCAAGGTTGAAATCACTGAATAATTATTCTCCAGTCTTTAGACTGTAGCCTTCCCAACACTGTCTTAGCAAGACTGTTCTCAAAATAAAAAAATAAAAATAAAAAAAAATGGGAAAGAGGACGTAGCTCAGTGTGAATGTTCGGGTTAACACTCATGAGCGTATACACATGCACATCGGTGGTAAGGGGGATTACTTTCCCTGCTCCTTAATACTATTTCCAAACTTTCTATGGTTCATGTTTACTGTTTGTATAACTTAAAAAACAAAAATCAGGATAAAATAATCATAGTAACCTTCACTGAGAATTTCTTATATATACATCTGTGTGTTCAGTGCTTGATATACGGCACATTAATAGAACCACTAGAACAAGAAGGGATTACACTGTCCATACTATCCACATCTTACAGATGAGAAAGCCAAAACATAATAATTTCCTGAAATATTATTTTTGGCTAGTATTTATTTTTCCAGGAACAGGCAGTTGAGAACAAGGCAAAAACAACCAGGAGTGTAATTAAAATGAGAAGCAGAAATAACGCCATTCATTACAGTATAACTACAATCAAGTGACAATCTAAGTGAGCCTCAGTTTCTCCAAAGAATGGAGGTAACAGGAATTGTCTTATTATGGGTTCTATGAGGATTAAATATGATAATATATGAAAAAGATACAGTACTGTCTGGAAAAATCACTAAATGCTATCATTATCACTTGAAAAAACCTAGGCAAACATCTTTGGGTTTGCTTTCTACATCTAAATGAGAGGTGAAAAATATCTATACCATGGAGTCAGGGTAAAAATCAGTTGAGATAAAACACAGCGCAGTGCCTGACTTGTGACAGTCTAAATGGCGACTACAGTTCCAAAAGCCAAGAAGGCAGCACCAGCACAGTAACTGACAGCCAGGAGACAATGAGGTGGTCAGAGGGAGACTCAAGGAGCAGGAGCAGCCATGACAAATGGCAGGGTGCAGAGGCAGCTGGCGGCAGCACGTGTGGCAAGATTCTTCTCAAAATATATGAACATGCACTGACAGCAAAAGTACACGCCCAGACCTACCATTTGTCCTTATCTGCAACTCATTTAGTTAAGGCACAACTGTATCACTATTATGCATACTACCTATCGAAGAGCAAAATAACAATCGAAATCCCCCACATATATGCATTCAGATTAAATAACAACAGCACTAGGCACAAGCACTTCTACCTCCATGACATTAATCCTGGATTTCTACCTCATAGGGTTATTTTTCTATGAATATTAAGAAAAAGAACCGGGGGCTGGGGGAATCCACAGGGATTACAGCACTTGACTAGCAAGCGCAAGGCACTGGGTTCAATTCCCCAAGCACCAAAATGGGTGCAAAATGGGTGCACCAAATAAGCTGGGCATGGTGGTGCAGGCCTGTAATCCCACCATTCATAAGGATGAGGCAGAGGACTGCTGTAGTTCAAGGTCAAAGTGAGCCTGAGCTACACAGTGAGTTCTAAATGAGACCTTGTCTCAAAAAAAAAAAAAAATTGGGGAATGAGGGTATAGCTCAGTAGTAGTTTTTCAAGCATGCATGAGGCCTAGGTTCAATTCACAGTGCTACCAAAATAAGTAAAGGCATACTTTCCAAGTAAACACATATATCCGAATTTCTTATGATACAGTACAGAAATCACTTCAGACTAAAAGCAGAATAAAAGAATGGGCATATTTACACAAAAAGATTAAGAACTCTAATTTTTTTTTCTTGTTAGATTTTTCCGCACCATTTCTATTAATATATATATATATATATATATATATATATATGCAATACATAATATTTACAACGAACTTGAGTATATCATGCACATACATATCACATCAATATTACAATGCTTTCTCTCCCCATTTTTGGCTCTCTAATAACCTCCCCACCCCCCGTAACTCCTGCTATCACACCCATTTGGTTCTATAGAATGCCTGTGTTCTGGGTTTTCCAAAGAGAAACCATGCGATATTTAACATATTTAGTCTTCTACATCTGACTCACTTTACCACTCAAATCACCACTTATTAGTTCAGTTTCCCACCCCTAGCATGGACTGTAGTGGCCATATCTTAATGCCACTCCTCTGGGTCTAGCAGAGCCCATTACTGGGGTGATTTGCCAATCACAGCTAAAAAATGGTCTGAGGATGTAGCACAGTGATCAATTCCCAGTACCAAAAATAAATACAATCAGTATCTCATAGTAGAGCTACCATTAAAGTTATAATACTGAGATCATAAACAGAAAATGTCATAAAATTAACAAGATGAAAAAAAAGAAACAAGTCCCTTAATTGTAAAAATTAGATTAACAGGCTCATATGAAAGGTAGTAAGTACTCAGTCAGTGGTAGCAATAACTATCAGAAATACTAAAAAACAAAAAAATTCTGACTTGGAAGAAAATTCTACACTGTGAAGTATTTACTTAAGAAAATATTTTGTTAGTTTAAAAGTCCCATCTCTTCCTTTCATCACAAATTATATTTCACTCAAATTAGTAAGATAACCAATACCTATCCAGGGATATGCAATATGCATTCAACCTTCAAGGTAGGAAAAAGACAACTTTTCAAAAGAAACAGTTAAAGCCACAGGTTTTACAGAATCCTTCAGCAGTTTCATTCTAAGGAAAAATATATCCTTTTCTCAACTACTGTAGATTTTAAGACACATAAATATCTGAAGCACATTCAAAAGCTCTCCAAACTTTTCTATGCCATTTCCAAATAAAAGCCTCAGTGCTTACTTTATTTTCAGTATAACACTATCTCCCTCTGCTGTCTGAAAAATTAAAGGGATTAAAAGATTTCATCATTCCTCTTGAGATATAATTAAGAAAAATTCAATTTTTCTCATAAATATGAAAGTTGAGTCTACCAGTTACATACTAAAAATATGAAAATTACAGATTTAGAACATGAAAATATAATTACTTCATAGTAATATAGCTTCAGAATCTAAGTTGTTTAATCAGAATCAGAAAAATCCAAGCAAATTAGCATTAACATTAGCTGGCAGTAAAAGCTTCATCTTCTGGGCCAGAATAAATAATTTAGTAACTAACTCTGAATGTAAGGAAAGCATTTGAAGTCCGTGAGTCTCAAATATTTTTCTCTGTAAAACTAAGATTTTAAAAACATTGACAACTTTTCAGTGCTTCTGTAGGAAGCCATTTTAGATTCATTCACTAAAAAATACCATTAAGCATCCAATACATGCAATGTATACAGTTGAAGGCTGCCAAACTGAGAAATAAAAATACAGAATGGGACATATTTACATTAAAAATATTACTCAGTGTCCATCAGAAGTGCCAATTTCTGTACTTACGTCATTTACTCCTAGTCACACACATCAATTTACGTTATTATTTCATGTAGACACAAGTTAAGAATCTCTTAATCCAAATATAAACAAATACTAAACTCATCATTTCTTGACCTGTTTCCCTCTGAAATCTACCTAGCATTTTGTCCTTGTTTATGCATAATGTTTTTATTAAAATAAATTCCACTCTATGTGGATAGAGGCAGTGACACACTTAAATACTGGCTTCCAGGTACTTTATCACTAACTGTTGTCCCAAAGCAGTGCTGTTTCACATACATGACTAATAATTAACCACCTTTGTTTCTGGCCATCTTAAATTTTTAAATGGGCAAATTCATTAACTACATGCAAAAAACTGTTTCTTTACTTTGTACAGCTACCCCTTTGATATACTTAGCTACCATTCTTGACACAGGTGGAACTTGGACCTAGCCATGAAGTTACTAATATGCTTCAGAACCTGTTATTAAAAAGATGTCATACCCATTTGAGGAATAGGAAGATGAGTTAGAGTGGTGACTTAAGTGAAATGATTTAGATGTAGAAGATTAATATGTTAAATGCTGTATAGTCTCTCTGACTTTACACAGACATTCTATAGAACCACATGAAGTGATAGCTGGAATTGGGGGAAAGGATAGGGAGGGGGTGGGAGTGTCAAAAATGGGAAGGGATTGTAAAATGATATGATACATATGTGCACAAAATACCCAAATTCACTGTAAATACTATTACATATGTACATTAATAAAAAGTGGGAAAAAGGTGTCATAAAGGAAAAAGTCTGTCTCATTCATTCTTATTAATTCATTTATTATACATCTTCAATTTCATCATGTAATTTTATAGCTAAATGAATCCTAAGAGCACACTCCTATCCTTCATTCACATATCCTGAAAAACTAATCCCCTTAGACTAAATTCACAAGGCAAGAGAACCAAACAGAATGTCTGACTTTCATTCCATTTTTCCTACTAGATTATACTTTCACCTCTTCAGTATTTAAAATATACTAAATTTTGCTTTATACTTTTACTTTTTTATTTTCCCCCCATTTTATTGATATGTATAATTGCAAAATTTAAGGTTTACAATGAAGTTGAGCATTTTGTGCACATACCTATCTTGTCAAGGTGACAAGGACTTTCCCACTCTCCTTTTGTCCCTCCCCCTACCTTTCTGTTCCTCCCTCCCCCGCCCTATTCCCGTTTCACTTTGTTTTTTAAGTTCCATAGGAGTTGTGATTTTGGTCTCTCATATCACAGAGACCATCTGATGTTTCACCTTCTGCTTTATACCTTTACTTTTGAAAATATAAAAGAATCTAAAATTTTTACTTAAATTGTCACCTAAACTACTCACTGTTCTCTCACAATAAAAATTAACCAAAAAATTAAACTTATTTTCACTGTAGTCTGTATTTTTAATTACATAAAGAGGGGTGAGAAAAATATTTCTATATTAAAACAGACCAAACTGACAAATCCTTGCAATCTTATTAAGTACACAAACACGACAGAAATCCAATGAATTGTTACATTCCATTCAGTGGCTGCTGGAGAAATTGTGTCAACTTGCTGCAACTGGGAAATGTCCAGGGAATAGCTTCTCAGGTATATGTCGTTTTCTTGAGGTTCTGGAAATGGGGGCGGGAGGAGGTCCTAACTAGTAGCTTCAACTGAGAAAAGGAGGGAAGATCTTGAATCCTCTTTCTAAAAAACCTCTGGCCTCACCTTGGGCCCCTGAGACTTCCTTTGGCTTGCTTGGGTCTTCACAGATCTCCTAGGAGATTCATCTTCACCTTGTTTTCTTGGACAACCATCTACGGCAGGCTAGCACTGCTGTCCTGCAGTCTCGTACTGGTGTCCTTCTGGCAAGAGCCTGCTGGACCCTCCAGCTCTCTCATATGCACAGGGCCGATACAGACTCTCACTCTCTCTCTTCAAGTAAATTCCCTTTATAAATTCTACTACCTCTGCCTCTCTTAGAACCCTAATCAATATAGATTCTGGTGCCAAGAGTGGTTCCCAAGAGACAGAATTATAACAATGGAGTTTCCAAGGCTTTTAATGCTTCCTAGGACTGGCTATCTCGTTTTGCTGAGACCCAAAGTTGCTGTAGTCTCTCCTAATGGTACAAAAAGTGACAGTCCATGGTATGAATTGTTTAATACAGGAAATAGATCCATTTGATTACCCTAATTTTCCACTGTGAAATGTGAGGTATTTAGGTGATTCTGTATATAATATGAGTACTTTTGGAAAAGTCAAAAATATAATGATGCTGGCTGGTTACTCTTAGCATTTTTGGACAAACTCGTGAAGGAAAGTAATGAGCTCCATCATCGACAATTTAAATTCATCTCAGCATGCAGACAATGTAATAAAAGAGAATACAGAGCTCAAGGATTCAAATTCCAGGCTCCAGACATGCATATACACCTTGCAAGTCTCTAAATGGGTGATAGAGGAGAATCTTCTCTTCTTTAGCCATAGGACAGAAGCTGCTGAAAAATCAAGCTCAAGTCATCAAATCAGATTAGATGAACTACAGCACCAGGTCAACGCTGAGTCTCAGAGCATACCTACAGTTAAAGTGAGGGTGAGGAACTCACAAACACTGAAGAGCTCATTTTGCCGGAAGTGATTTCCTACCCTCAGCAGCAGAGGCTTCTCCAACCCTGCCCTCTGTGCTGTTATGGGAATGGGAATGCTGGAGTGGACCTGCCAGATGAAACCAACTCCTCCACACAGAGGGTGCCCAGAGGTGCCCTTAACCGCTTGATGAGGGCAGCATCAGCATCAGCATCTATGAAGTCCCGTCACTGCTCTTCTCTGTATGCCACACCTGACAGTGGGACTGGCAGCCACACAACTACAACAGTTAAATGATACGGGTTCGAATGGATCTCGGAGTGGCAGAGGCCAAGTGGCAGCACTTAACTGCCAAAGGCAAGACAGGTGTACTCATCCTAATGTACAGCAGAGGCAAAACAGTGATGGGAATGAGCTGGCACATGTGATCCTGCGGCACCGACTCATCAGTTATGGTGCACCCAGAAGTGAAATTGATGGCACGCCTACTGAATTTTTATTGGATTTGTACAGGAAGAAAAATTCTAGGCCAAGTCAATGAAAGTTTACTTTAAATAGTTACAACAGAAAATCACATTCCCTCAATCAATTTCCAGATTTTAGCCAGTTTTGCAGACCTAGTATCCCTGAAATAAAGTGGAGGCCGTGACTCCTTGAGGAACAATCCTGATGTACTACCAAAGAGTGACAATGTCAATATTTCTCTCATCTTTCCCCAAAGGGACCTGCAACCCTTTACCAGGCTAACTATACATTGGGGAAAAGGAAATGATCAGACATTTCAGGGACTACTAGACACTGGTTCTAAGCTAATGCTACTTCCAGGAGATCTAGTTAAAGTAGGGGTCTTTTGGAAATCAGGTCATCAATAGGGATTTAGCTAAGATCCGACTCCCAGTGGGTGCCCTAAGTCCCCGGGTTCATCCTGTAGACATTTCCACAGCTACAGAATGTGTAACTGGGATAGATATACTTAGTAGTCAGCAGAATCTCCATTTTGGTTCCCTAACCTGTGGTATATAGGCCACTGTGGTGGGAAAGGTCAAATGAAAGCCATTAGAGTTGCTCCTACCTACGAAAATAGTAAATCAGAAATAATATTGCATCTCTGGAGGGAATGCAGAGATTAGTGTCGCCATCAAGGACGCAGGTGCTATTTGGCCAGTGCATAAGACAGATGGATCTTGGAAGATGATGGTGGGTTATCATAAACTTAATCAAGTGGTGACTCCAATCACAGCTGCTGTGATTTCCTTACTTGAATAAGATTAACACGTCTCCTGGTACCTGATATGCAGCTATTGATTTGGCTAATTCCTTTTTCTCCAAACCCATCCATAGGGACCACCAGAAGCAATTTGCTTTCAGCTGGCACGGTCAGTAGTATACCTTTACTATGCTGCCTCAGGGGTATATCAGCTCTCCAGCCCTGTGTCACAACTTTGTCCATAGGGATCTATATCATCTTGCCCTTCCACAGGGTGTAACACTGGTCCACTAGATTAATGACATTATGCTAAGCGGACCAAGTAAGCAAGAGGCGGCAACAACTCCAGACTTGTTGGTGAATGATTTGCATGTCAGAGGCTGGGAAATAAATCCCATGAAAATTCAAGAGCCATCAACTTCAGTTAAACTCCTAGGAGTATAGTGGTATAGAGCATGCAGAGATATCCCTAAGGTGAAGGATAAATTATTGCATCTGGCCCCTCCTACATCCAAGAAAGAGGCACAACACCTAGTGGGTCTATTTGGATTTTAGGGGCAGTGTGTTCCTCTCGTAGGTATATTATTCCAACCAATTTACCAAATGACTCAGAAAGCTGCTGCGTCTGAGGGGGCCTCATAACAGAAGAGCTTACTACAGGACCAGGCTGCTAGGCAGGCTGCTCTGTCACTAAGGCCCTAAGACCCAGCAGACCCAATGGTACTTGACTTGAGGAGTCAGTGGCAGACAGGGATGCTGGTTGAAGTCTCTGGCAGGATCCCATAAGTGAATCACAACAGAGGCCCTTGGAATTTTGGAGCAAGGCCCTGTCATCATCTGCAGATAATTACTCTTCTTTTGAGAAACAACCCCTGGCCTGCTACTGGACCTTAGTAAAAGCTGCATGTTTGGCGATTAGTCACCAGGTTACCATGTGACCTGAGGTGCCCATTATAAACTGAGTGCTGTCTGACCTTTCAAGTCATAAAGTTGGACACACTCAAAAGTGTATCATCAAATGGAAGTGGTACATACATGACTGGGCCTAAGCAGGTCCAGAAGGCACTAATAAATTTCATGAATAAGTGGATCAAATGCTCACAGTGCCTACTCCTGCTGTACTATCCTGTCCCCCAGCATCCACTTATGGCTTCATTGGATGTACCCTACCTATGATCAGCTGACAGAAGAAGAGAAGAACAGGGCCTGGTTTACAGATGGTTCTGCACATTATGCAGGTACTACATGGAAGTGGACAGCTGTGACACTACATCCTCTCTAATGGACATCTCTCAAGGACAGTGAAGGAAAATCTTCAGAGTGGGCAGAACTTCCAGCAGTGCATCTTGTCATGCACTTTGTTTGGAAAAAAAAAAAAAAGGCAGTCAGATATGCGACTATAGACTGGCTCATGGGCCGTAGCCAATGGTCTGGCTTGCTGGTCCAGAACACAGAAGGCACACAACTAGAAGACTGGTGAGAAAGAGATTTGGGGACGAGGTATGTGGATAGACCTCTCCACATGGGCAACGGATGTAAAGATATTTGTGTCCCACATAAATGCTCACTAAAAGAAAACCTTAGCAGAAGATGTCTTTAATAATCAAGTGGACAGGATGACTCGTTCCTCAGCCACACATTAGTGCCCAATGAGCCCATGAACAGAGTAGCCATGGTGGTAAGGATGGAGGTTATGCGTTACATTAGGTGTAACTAAGAATTTGGCTATTGCATGTAAAATGGACTTCCCCTCACCAAGGCCAACTTGGCTACAGCCATTGCTGAATATCCACTCTGCTAGCTGCAGAGGTCAACACTGGGTCCCTGATATGGCACCATTCCTCAGGGTGATGAGCCTGCAACCTGATTATACTGGATCTCTCCCATCACGGAGAGGACAGCATTTTGTCCTAAGGGGAACAGCTACTTACTTCACTTGTGGATTTGCTTTTCTTGCAGGTATGCTTCTACCATAACTACCGTTTGTGGACAGAATGCCTCATCCAAAAAGCAGCTGGAGTGATAGAATGGTGGAATGGCCTTTTGAAAATACAACTACAGGGGGCTGGAGGAATGGCTCAGCGGTTAAAGCGCTTGAGCAAGTGCTAAGCCAAGTGCTAAGTACCCGAGTTCGATTCCCCAGCACCACATAAGCTGGGCGTGGTGGCGCATGCCTGTAATTCTAGCACTGGGGAGGCTGGGACAGGAGGATTGCCGTGAGTCCAAGGCCAGCCTGGGCTCTGAGTGAATTCAGGACCAGCCTGGACCACAGAGCGAGACCCTGTCTCAAAACAACAACAACAACAACAATAACAACAAAAAAACAAAAAAAGAAAATACAACTACAGCGCCAGCTGGGTAGTTATACCTTACAGTGCTAGGGCAAACAAAGTTCTTTAAAAGGTTGTGTTGCTCTGAATCAGAAATCAATATATGGTACTGTCTCTCCAACAGCCAGGATTCATAGGTCCAGGAATCAAGAGGTGGCAATAGGGATGGTACCACTCACCATCACTCCTACAAGGAGTGACCCACAAGGAAAATGTTGCTTCCTGTTCCCTCAACGTCATGCTCTGCTGAGCTAGAAGTCTTGGGTCCAGAAGGAGGAAGGCTTGTACCAGGAGGCACAGCAACAATTTCATTAAACTGGAAGTTAAGACTCCGCCCTGTCACTTTGGCCTTCTTGTGCCTCTGAGCCTACAAGCTACAAAAGGAGTCACAGTGTCAGCAGGGATGACTGATCCAGACTACCCAGGGGAAGTTGGACTAGAACCCGTAATGGAGGCTAGGAGGACTGTGTTTGGACTGCAGGAAAAGCCTTGAGGCACCTTCCAGTATTACCACGCCATCGTTAAAATCAAGGACAACCTGACAAAACCCAATCCACATAAGACGACCAATGGCCCAGAACCCTGAGAAACGAAGGTATGAGTCACTGTACCAGGAAAAGAACCAAGACCCACTGAGGTGCTTGCTGAGAGGCAAGGAAAAACAGAATGGACAGCTAAAGAAGACAGTTACCAGCTAAGAGCACATGCCCAGTTACTAAAAAGAGGCTTACACTCAGAATTTCTTTTGTATGGTGTTCTTATGCTTATACACATATGTATATGATTAATTACTTTAATACTGGATTTTGCTAAGCTACCTTCTAATGTTTCAGTAATTAAATGTGAGAATAGCACCTTCCAAATGGGAGCTCTGTTTTCTACTGTGGGAAGGAATTTACTGTGTTTCCATTTGTACTCTGTATAGTTGTGATACATCAGGTATAACTAAGAATTTGGCCATTGTATGTAAAAGTATGCTTTAAAGGAGATGCATATGGTTATCAATCTGACAAGTTGATTGTGGCCTTTACAGAAATGGTGTCAATTTGTTGCAACAGAGAAATGTCCAGGGAACAGCTTTCCAGGTGTGTGTTGTTTACATGAGGGTCAGGAAGTGGGGAAGGAGCATCTAATTGGTAGCTTCAACTGAGAAAAGGAAGGAAGAGGACACATTGCTGCAGCCTCTTCCTTAAACAAAGGTCTGGCCTAGCCTTAAGCCCCACAGACTTCCCTTTCTTTGCTCCTGGTTTGTCCAGGTCATCACAGATCTCAGTCAGACATTCACCCCAGTCTTTGCCTTATTTTCTTAGACAAACATCCACAGCAGGTGCGGGTTGTCCTGCGGTCTTGTACTGGTGTCCTTCTGGCACAAAGCTGAGTGCCTACTGGACCCTCAAACTCTCCCGTATGCACAATCTATTTGGATTATCTCTCTCTGAAAATTTGTATGCCCTCCAAATAAATTCCCTTTATCTTTATAAATTCTATTAACTCTGCCTCTCTTAAAACCCTAAGCAATACACCACTATACTAAAAAATTGTTTGTAAAAATACCACTGACATCCACTAATTGATCCCACTTACCTAACCTTTTTAACTTAAAAGGCATGTATCTCAAAAGAATCTGTAAGTTTATCACTTGAGTGACTAGTTCAACAGTATTTTTGTACTGTTAATGACAATCTTTTTCAGTTGCCTTACCTTTGTTGAAAGTACTTTAAATGTGCTCTGTTCTGGTATTATAGGATGAAGCAGTCTCAGTTTCAAATTGTAATCCTCTCCAGAAGGAAGTTTCACCAGTGCAGACAACTAATGAACACAGCAGCAACAAGTTTCATATATTTATATAACAAAGAATAAGTTCTTCAAATTAAACATAAACAGAACTTCAACGCTGTAGATTTCTTTAAACTTTATATAGAATAACAGACCTAAATTTTTTCAAAATAAGGTATCCCTTATGTGTATTCTGAATGTGTACACATACATATGTTTCATATTTATCACATAATACATATAAGAGGAAAGTGATAAAGCATATGCCAAAAACATCATTCTATCAGTTTCTCTTAATTATCTATCACAAGGTTTTCTACAAAATGCTAAGTAACTTACTAAAAGTCATGCTCATTTAATACAGTTATTAAACTCTTGAGATAAGTATAGGTCACCAGTAACTATTACTCCACAATATACACAAATCATGCACCTAAACTTTACCATAATAACCGATTTATGTGTTCTGAATTTCAAATCCAAAGAAAAAATGCACATCAAGATTTAACCAAAAGCTTATACACTTATTTCAAGACTTTCAAACTGAAAAGCAATGCAATTCAGCATTTTCCATATCATCTCAAGAAAAATGACATATATGATAAAGACCAATTATTCTGCAATATGTCTGTAACAACATGTAACCTACACGTAAGTATAGTAGTTGAATTACCTCTTTTTCTGAAAATTCCACATTCACATCATTCTTCTGAACATTCTTAATCATAAGTGTGATGATTACTTGAGATTCTGTTTGATACCAGTCATACCTATTTTTTTAAAAGAAAAAAATTTTTTAAAAGCACTTCTAATTTTCTTGAAAATTGTTCATCAAAACAATGAAAATTAGTCTGATAGATAAGAGCTCCACCTGGAGGAACAAAATGGCAAAGAAGCTGTTGATTCACAGAAACAATTGTCACCTATTTGTACTAATGGGAGAAAACAGTAGGTAGGTAATGACAAACTTTTCGAATGAGCTCAAATATTTACATGATTCTCTAAGCTGTGCTTAAGCAGATTAAAATTATCCTAAACAGTCAACGTCCACAGTTTTATACCCTCATTCTACCTAATGCTAAAATGATGTAAATCATTCTATTTTACAGATGAGAATACTTTCAAGCTCAGAAAGGCACAGCGACCAGATCAGCCACACTCAAAACTCCAAACTCTCTACTGAAGTTGTGACTGAAGAGTCCTAAGCACTGGCACAAAAAAATATATGACCTCAAATTACAAAAATTTAAAGTTTATCCATCATGCCAGATACAACATTACATATACAACATCGCCCAACTTGATCTTAAAGCACACAAAATGTCCTGTGTATCTAGGGATTCTCATTTGGCATACCTTGCTTACTTTTTGCTTTAAAAATGTAGGAATCTTCACTTTCAAATTAGACTGGACCAGAACCTTTCTAAGGGCACAGCTAGTAATCCTACCAACTTTTTGTTTTTTCAAAACAGGAGTGTCACTCTGTAGTCCAGGCTGGCCTACAACTCATGGCAATCTGCCTGTCTCAGCCTCCTGGATGCTGGGATTACACCATGCCCAGCTAGTATGTGGTGCTGAGGGATGAACCCATGGTCTACTACCTCCTAGGCAAAATGTTTAGTCACTGAGCTATGCCCTCCCACTATTATTTGCCCAGAAGCAAGCACATTGCCTGCTATACATCATAGTTACTAAATAAAATGCTAAATTATATTATGTTCTAAACACTATAATCATTGTTGGATGTTTATGTGCACTACTACCCTTGCTGTGGCCTTCAGGCAAGTTCAAGTCCCTTATTTACTAAGTACTTGGAATTTCATCCTTCATTTTCCATACAGAACAAATTATTTTGTTTTAATATTTCTCAGATATTTTAGGTAATTATGTCAAAAAGCCCTCTGATTAAGGAAAAGTACTTTAAGAATCAATCTTACAGTTTGAAAATCAGACATAAAACTCCTGATCAATGCTTGTGTTTCTTTCTGTTACCATACTAAGAATATAAGTTGCGCACAAGGCTAACAAATAATTAAAAATAAAGTCTAGTGGCCTAGTGGCACAGGTTGCTTAGGACACCGGGGAGGTTCAGATAGGAGAATCACAAATTCAAGCCATCCCAGTCAGGGCAACTAAGTGATTTAGTAAGACCCCATTTTAAAATTCAAAAAAAAGGGCTGAGGACACAGCTCACTCACACTCAGTGTCAAGGCCGTAGGCTCAATCCCTCATAATATCAAAACAAAAAACATGGGGCTAGAGGAATAGCAAAGCATAAGGCCTTGGATTCGATTCCCTAGCACCCCATGAAGCTGGGCGTGGTGGCGCACGCCTGTAATCTCAGCACTCTGGAGGCTGAGGCAGGACTGCTGTGAGTTCAAGGCCAGCCTGGGCTCCATAGTGAGTTCAGAACCAGCCTGAGCTGCAGATTGAAACTCTATGTCTCAAAAATAAGGAACCAGGCTAAGCAACTTTAAAGATGACATAATCTGAATTTACTTAGATATAAACATTAAAGATAATAAATAGTCATAAGTTTTTATAAGGCCACTTTTTTAAGGTCACACACAATTTCAAAAAACAAAATTAAGAAACATTTAAAATCCCATGGTTACAACTTGCATACTATTTTAGCATTTTTTTCTTCCTGTTTAGGCATTTTTATCATGCATTAAGAAATACTTACTTGATTTTTGGACTAGTCCGCTGTGATACAGACTGATTTTGGCAAGTAGAAAGAAAAAAATTTATAAGTTAATTTAGCAACCATGTATGTGTTAATTTCTCCAATGCTATAGTTCTTTCGATATAAAATACTATATGAAAACTTTAAGAATAAAACATACTATCTGTAATTATTAAATAACACAAGTCTTCACAAAAGCTTACAATGTTGCATTTTGTCATCTTAACAGTTTCTATTTTAAAAGATTTTTCCTCCTGTTTCTAAAGGAATGACTGAAAAGATTACTTCTGCAAAAACTAAAAAGCAGTATTTCCCTAAATTGATACTAACATTTTCATTTTGAAAACAATTTTTAAGAAAGAATATCACCTCTAGGCTTAAAAAGAATATCAAACACTGGTCTGGAAAGTTATAAAAAATTATTTCAATGGGCTGGAGAAATAGCACAGCAGTTAAATTGCTTGCCTCGAAAGCATAAGTCCCTCAGTTTGATTCCCTACCCCCAAATAAGTCACACGCCTATAACCACAGCACTGGGAAGGTTGAGGCAGGAGGAGTGTCATGAGTCCAAGACTATTTGTCTGGGCCACAGAGCAAGACCCTATCTCAAAAAATAAAAAAATAAAAAAAAAACACTAAAACTCATTTAATAGTGACTCCCTAGCAACATCTTACTCTATTATTTATAGCCTCTCTGCAACAGACACTGACAATCAAGAAACAGGGCAACCCTGGCCAATCCATACTTTCTTAAATGTGCACTGGTTAAGACTATGTATTAATCTGAAATTTTTCTATAGGACCATACAGGTAGCTCGTATACTGTCCCTAAATAAGAAGGAAGGAGACAAAGTTTGGAGCAAAAAAAAAAAAAAAAGGTAAAACTACTCTAGAGGTCTGAGTCTAATTCAGAATTACTCTACTATGCTAAGGATTGAAAAATATCTTAATATAGACTCAGTACAGATGATGATGGGAACAAATTATTCCAACTCATCTTGGTACTAGGATAAAATTAGACTGAACATAGGCAGAGATAAAATGCACTAAACCTTCACAATGTTAACTGGACAGTCTTCTGTTGGTATCTAAGTATCATTCTATTTTTTTGTACGCCTACTCCCAATCTTAAATATTGTAAGACCTGAGTAAAACTACCAGATAAAGCAGAAAGCCAAATTTTAATAACGACCTCCTCCGATCCCTTCCTCACCTACCACACCTAGGAAGACAGGCAAAATGGAAACGGAGGGTTGGGCAGGCTCACTTGCAAAGCTCTAGGTACTATACATTACACGGTGTTGCATGGGGAAAAACCACTTGCCTGAGTAGATAACTCTGTTAGCCCCAATTTACACTAGAAGAAATCTCAAGGAACAAGTAACTCTCTCAATGTCACAATGTAATTTTGAAAGATTGAAACGTAAAACGTCCCTTAGAGATGTAGCTACTCAAAAGCAAATGCCAATAAAGAAAGGAAAAACACACTTATCTTCTTGTAATTTTCTATAACTAAGTAGATGACTTGCTAAAAGTACTAGCCATAATTTCACTGTATTAGATATAAGCCAAAGCTGACTAAAAAATAAAAATCACTTTTTTTAACTCTGCGTAATTCTCAATGACTGAGAAGATTCGAAGATCTTAATATCCAAAACAATAAATGTTAAAATTAAATTAAAGACTTTCAATTTTATTTACCCTATTTGCTTTAAGTCTACTAAAAGAGCCCTATAATTGATTCAACTGTTTAACCTAAACAAATGGGACAGCGTTTTAGTTATGATTGGAGATAATCATCTTAACTTACTAAAACCAATTTAAATTTCACATTAAACTAATCTGAACAGACCAATAATTTTCACGACTACAAATGTCTAGATTACTTCATGGAAAAAAATGACATCGTTTTATCATAACAACTATTATTTAAATAATTGATGAGTCTTTACCAGAGAGTGTACCCAACTTAGGTCCTGTCACAAACAACATGTGACACATATAATTTACCATTAAATAAAAATATAAAGTATAAAAACCTTAAACTTACCACCTCGGACTCTGATCCTATAAAATATAAAAAGGCAACATTTTCAGATGCCGATACATTGACAGGCAAAGTCACAGATTATTTCAATAGTATAAGCATTAATAAATTCTCTAGGCAGCAGAGCAGTTAAAGTGCATGCCTACCAAATACAAGGCCCTGGATTCGACTGTCCATCACCACATAAACCAGGCATGGTAGCACATGTCTGTAATCCCAGCACTTGAAAGGCTGAGGCAGGAGAATTGCCACGAGTTCGAGGCCAGCCTGGGATACATAGTGAGCTCAGGACCAGCCTAATCTACACAGTAAGACCCTGCCTCAAAAAACAAACAAAAAAATCCCTCTATATTTTTCAAATAAATTAATTTTACATCCTGGAGTTACTATAGGCTCTTCAGACATTTCTTACCAGTGATACCATGATACAATTGCAAAGCAAATCCATTCCAATCTCTTTCATTCTATAATCAAAACTTGGAAAAAATCAATATATATATTTGAATTCCATATACAGAGTCACATGGTGTTACTTAAATTTTCCTCTCAAGTTAAAAGACCAGAGGCTAGGGGCATAGCTCGGCAGTTAAAAATGCCTGCCTAGCAAGCACAAGGCTTTGAGTTCAAGACCTCAGCACCACACTAGGAAAAAAAAAATTTTTAGTCAGGTGTGGTGGCACATGCCTTTAATCCCAGCATTTAGAAGGCTGAGCCAAGAGGACTGCCTTGAGTTCAAGGTCAGCTTGGGCTACATAATGAACCAGCCTGGAGTAAAGAGCAAGACCCTGTCTCAAAAAAAAAGAAAAAAAAAAAGTGGAAAGGCTATGGGAAGCCTACCCTACATATCATACTTACCATGCTGAGCTTCCTGACACCGTTTAATCCAGGTAGTGAAATTAGTATCTGCACCTAGAAAGAAAAATTTGCTTGCCTGTAACAGGCTTCATCTGCACAGCCTACCATATCCACTCAGCCGCCAACATTCGACTCAGTACCGACGATGTCCCAGGCACTGGAGATTTAGCAGCAAATAAAACAGACAAAACTCCCTCCTGGGGGTTGAAGGACTGGTGCAGCAGTTAGTGTTCGCCTAGCAAGCAACTGGCCCTGAGTTTGATTCCCCAGAACCACATAACGCCAGGTATGGTGGCACATGCCTGTAATCCCAGGCTGACGCAGGAGGACTGCTGTTAGCCCAAGGCCAGCCTGAACTCCATAGTGAGTTCAGGACCTTCAAGACTACAGAGAGATTACCTACTGTAACCCAGCTCGCAGCAATCCTGAGGCTACAGCTACAAACATTAACAATAGGTGTGAGTTACTCATCCTGGAAATTTTTGTTTTGTCAAACCAGTTCTAACTAAAACCAACCTCTCTGTTTTCCCAAATATTTAAAATCTACATTTCTGCTCACTCCACAAAATCAGAAGTGAATGGGATTCCCAATATGCCACCAGTTAGGTGGATGGGGGCCTGGTGACTGGTGGCTAGGTTGAGTCTAAGAAGCCTCTCCCAACCCTCGCTTCCCCAAAGGCAACTGCCTAGTAGATCCATATTTCTCTCACCGACGTTAACTCTCACCAGGCTTTCCTACCAACACAAAGAAGCATTTTTATACCTTATCAGGTTCAAATATCCAACAGCCCAAACACAGTAAACTATGTATTTACAGATACTGTAAATGGGTACATAAACAAATTACTTACTTCTGAAGACCTAAACAGTTACAGTGCCTAGTAAAATGTTAAGAACATGAAGTACTCTAAATAAACTAAAGCCAGCTAACTGTATGCAAGATTCGTCTGAAAAATGGAAAGCAATAATTATTTAAATTTCTTAACTTACTAATATATAAGAAATTAAACTATACATGTCTTAATGAAAATTTTAAATAAATATACAATACATTGAACTGGGAAACATATCAAAATCACAAGCTTGAATAAAATAGTATAAGGCTTAGAAACGAACATGATGTAAATCATGTCTGTATGTTTTTTAGGTTTTGGGGGCAGGGGTGGGTACTGGAAATAAACCTGGGCCTTCGCTCTAAGCTCTCTCCCCATCCCTTTTACTGTTTACTTGAGACAGTGTCACTAAGTCACTATACTTCCCAGACTGGGCTCAAACTTACAATCCTCTTGCCTCAGCCTTCCAGAGTGCTAGGACGACAGGAGTGTACATCCACATCCAACTTGGTTTTCAAATTTGCATCAAAAAATTAAACAATAGTCTAAATCTGTAGAGGGGCTGGAGGAATGGCACAGAAGTTAAAGTGCTTCCCCTGCAAGCTCAAAGCCCCGAGTTTGATTCCTCAGCACCACATAAAGCTGGGCATGGTGGTGCATGCCTACAATCCCAGCACTCCAGAGGCCGAGGCAGGCTAATTATCCTGAGTCCAAGGCCGGCCTGAGCTACATCAGTGAATTCAGGGCCAGCCGGGGCTACAGAGCAAGACCCTGTCTCAAAAAAAAAAAAAAAACCTAAGTGAAAACAAAGCAAAACCAAAACAAAACTAAGTGCTGGAGTGCACATGCCACTACACCCAGCTCAGACACTTTCACTGTGGGAGTCTGTCCAGTATACTGTAGAATGTTTTATGAGCATCCCTGGTGTCTGTTCACTAGATGGCAGCATATCTCTCCATCCACCAGTCATGATAAGACACTGACAAAAGGCCCCCTGGAAGCAAAATTTCCATTTAAGAACAATTCCTTTAGGCATGCCTGTAATCCCAGCTACTAAGAGCACTGAGGCACAGGCAAGAGGATTTCAAGGTCAAGGCTAATCTGGTACATGGCAAAACCCTGTTTCAAAGTAATAATTAAAAAGAAGTCTTGGACACACTGGCACACACCCACCACCCCAGCACTCCTGGGCAATTTAATAAGATCACCTCAAAAATTGAAGAAAAAAAGGGGGGCAAGAGAAGATGTAGTTCGGTGCAAAGGCCCTAGAGTCAATCAATTAACAAATCAACGGACAGACTGGGGAGCTGGGGATGTAGCTCAGTAGCCAAAGTACTTGCCTAATAAGGGCAAGCCCTCAGGATTAAGCACAGTACAGGGGTTAAGGATGGACTCTGCTTTAGAAATCTGTGGAAACACTGTATCATAAAATAAAATAATAGCAAAATTAGGATTACGTAGGCTGAAATTTTCTGAGATTATTCACACCTGGATCTTTTAGTAGTTCACAGATTTAACAACTCTTGGTTCTCACAATTTTCTATGTGAGTGATTATCCCACTGTTTGTGATGTTTATACAATCCTGTCAAAAATGACATTTAAAAAAATAATTTGTATAATATGCTCAAAGCTCCATGTTTCCTCCATACCCTCCTAACTTACTCAAACTTACACTTCATTTTTCAATAAAGACTTTGTAGCAGTACTTCCCATTTTAGCAATATGAGTAACTTAAAATGAACACTTTTAAACTAGACAGCAAATTAAACTCTCCCTTAGAAAGCCTAAAGCCAAATTCGGTAGACAAAGAACACTGGGATTTTTTTGGGGGGTGGGGGGGAGGGGGGTGGGGGGGAGTGGGAGAGGGGCACGGAGGAGGGTAGAGACAGAGTCTCACTTTATAGTCCAGGCTGATCCTGAACTCACAGCAATCCTCCTGCCTCAGCCTCTGGAGTGCCGGGATCATAGACATGTGCCACCAAGCCTAGTTTTATGTGGTGCCGGGGAATCAAAACCAGGGCCTTGGATTACTAGCAAACACTAAGTGCTGTGCTATATAATCCCAGCCCCACAATGAGAATTTACATGTAGTTTTTGACCTAACAGCAAAATTTATCTATGATTTAAAGGCTAAAAAAGACTGGGTTAGTTAACTTTAAGTGAATTTAAATTCTATAATCAACACTGGGTTTCTACAATTAACCTCAGTTTTCATTAACAAAATTCAAGCCAGGCCTGGAGGCATAGGCCAGTAGGTAACTCCAGAATTCTGGGAGGCTGAGGCAAGATGAACACAGGTTCAAGGTTGACGTGGGCAACTGAGTCTCAAAATAAACAAGGGCTGAGGACATGGTTCAGTGCAAACCCCCAGCACCATAAAATCAAAATAAAACAAATTCAGCTACTGTATTTAGGGTAACAGAATAAATTGATAAACTGAATGTAATACCATCAAATGAAATAATTATAATACTTACTATCTAATTTTTGTCCTTCTGTAAAAGTTTCTAGAGCAGCAGCATAATTTTTTTCGTGGTATTCACATATCCTAAGTAAGCATTAAAAACAACATATCCATGAGGTTATAGAAAATAACCTTCTAAATTTAAAAAACCTGAGTATTTTCTATTGCTGAAAGAATTTATCTGAAGTATATCCAAACAAAAGATACATCTAGCATTTTTTTTTTACATCTAGCATATTTCTCATTAAAATTCTATTTTGGAACTCACTCTAATTCAAAAGGATTACACAAACTTACTCATTTCAAAGTATAATATTAAAAAATTTATTTATTTAAGCCACATATCAATACAAATAAGCAAATAAGATGGGTTTAACAAATTTATATAAACAGTTTTTCTAGCATTAAAATGTAGCCTACCCAGCCAGGCTGGGAAATAAACTGTTCTCCAGACAGATAAATTCTAAACGATAATAAAAGGATATGTTTCACTTATCACTGTCATCTACAATTTGAAATTATTTTAATCATCACTATTTTAAAACACACCAACTATAAGTCTATCACATGCTTCAGTTAACACATTGATAAAACTGTAAGTTATATGTAAAATTAAATCACATTTCAGCTATAAAATGTATACAAATGGAGCTTTCTTTTTGAGGTACGGTCTAACTCTGTAGCCTGGGCTTGTCGTGAGTACACTATGTAGCCCCACTGGCCTTGAACTTGTGGCATTTCTCCTGCCTCAGGATTATTGGCAGCTGCCATGTGGAATCAAACCCAGGGATTGCACTTGGTAAGCAAGCACTTTAACCTGAGCCCCCAGAACTTTCTTATATATAAAAAGCTTACAACTACTCATTCAAAACATTTAACCCAAGAAGAATAGGTAATTACATACCCTTTTCTCAGCATAGCAGTAGAATTATTGGGGTTGAGTTTGAGGGATGTCTTTGCATCAGCACCAGCATCTATATGAAAAGATAAAATTTTTAGTCAGGCATTTACAGATCTAACAAATACTACACATTTAAATCAGTTTTATATTTTTATGTTCCTAAGAGGTAAAGATGAAACTGTTTTAAATTAGAAAAAGCCAACCCAAGATAAAATTCAAGTATTACCCTACAACTTGCTTCTGGCCTAACATTTAGCTTCCATCTTAAAGCTCTCCTGTCTATGAAGCTCTGCGTACTAAGTTTATCTCCTTTTCTTAACATTCATATATAATTTGACTCAGGGTATTGAATTCTTCCCTAATCAAATTCCCAATCAGAATAATTATTAAAATTTAGATAGTATAAAATACATTATTTTACTCAAATGCAAAAAAGAGCTTTTTTTTTTTTTGAGACAGGGTCTCACTCTGTGGTCCAGGCTGGTCCTCAACTCACTTCAGAGCCCAGGCTGGCCTTGGACTCTCTGCAATCCTCCTGTCTCAGCCTCCTGAGTGCTGGGATTACAGGCGTGCGCCATCACGCCCAGCTTATGTGGTGCTGGGGAATTGAATTAGAGTATTTAACACTTCCTAGGCAAGTGCTTTAGCCACTGAGCCATTCCTCCAGCCCTGAGCATTTCATTTTAATACATTATGAAATAATAAATGTAGTACTCTTCTTTATTAGTGTATCCAGCAGCTATGAAATCTGCACAAATTTTTACCCACTGGAAAAAGGACATTTATTAACAACAAAATGGGTGTTGATCAACATTAATGTTCGTCACATTGCAGCTACTTCACACTTTTCAAAAGATCAATTTAAAAGTCCTCAAAGATAACCTTCACCTTACTTGATTTTGTCTTGAACAAAATTCGTAACTAACGTATAAAGAAGAGAAAATATACTTTGTAAGAAAAGTTACCACTGTAATTCCCAAGGAGAATGTGACAATAAGCTCTTTGACAATAATACTGGGCATCATCTGGTTTCTGTTCCAAAGCCTTAGTCAGCTCCTACAAATATAAACATGCTCAAAGTCAGTAAATATCTTTAAAGCTATTGGCTTCTAATTAAAATATGATTTTTCATCAAATAACTGATTATTATGAGCTATCTGGAAAAAACAGAAATAAACCTGGAGCTTTTCCTTAGGAAAGGATTAGTATTTCTCCATTCTTTCCCCCACCCATGTCCAAAGAATATAATCTAAGGCATTATCTATGTAAAGCTCTTAGCAATTCTTGGCTTATAGTAGGAATCAAATAAATAAATAATAATCATCATCACATCACTTATTCTGAAAGTTTAGTTAGTGACCAATACAGAATTTCCCCACACTGGAGAAGACCCAAAGATTTAGAATTTTAACATGCCTAGAAAATATGAAGCTGTCCAATTACAAAACAAAATCTCTGTAATTTAAATCCAAAGGTCAAGAAGGTTAACAGAATCAAATGCAAAAATCAAGTTTAATCGGGCTTATTCTATTTTCTGCCCATGGCAAAAAATTCCGACAGATTACAATACTCCATTCAAAATCTATACAGAATTTCAGAGATAGTTGGTGCTAGTGGCACAGACCTGCATCCCAGCACTCTGGGAGGCTGAGGAAGGAAAACCCCAAGTTTGAGTCTGGCCCGGGCAACTTACTGACACTGTCTCAAAAATCAAATGAAAATAAGGGAGTAGGGATGCAGCTCAGTGTGAAAGCCTTGAGCTTTATCTCTAGTATGGATGTAGAATAAACAATCTAGCAATCTGACTTAAAGTATTAGTAAGACCAAAGGCAAGTGCAAACCAACAGGAACAATTTCATTTTCTGCCTACTGCCCCAACCAGAGATCACCCCACTAGAGATTTGGGATTTTTCTCAAAAGGTAAAATTCACACAGCACTTACTTGACATTAACCTATCAATGTGATTCTCACGAAGAAATTTACAGTAGAGAATTAAGATATATCTAAAAGCTAGGACTGGTAGCACAGGCCTGTAATCCCAGCACTCTGGGAGTCTGAGGCAGGAAATTCACAATTTCAAGCCCAGCCTAGGCAACTCTTAGTGACTTAGCAAGACCTTGTCTCAAAATGAAAAATGACTGGATATGTAGCTCAGTGTTAAAGCCTTAGGTTCTATGCTCAGTGCCCAATTCCCCAAAACATATACATGGATAAAGGGAGGGACAGAGAGAAGTAGATCTATATCTCCAAACCACTTTTACTATCTTAACCTGCTGGTCCAAGCAGTAAATTTATTTTTTGGAGATGGTGTCTCAATCTGTAACCCAGGCTGGTCTTGGACTCATGGCAATTCTCCTGCCTCAGCCTCCCAAGTGCTGGGATTACAAGCATGCACTACCATGCCTGGCTTTATACATGGTACTGGGGAATCAAACTCAGGGACTTGCTGTGCCATCCTTCCAGTCCCCCAAGCAATAATGTTAACCAGATCTTGCTATTTTTATTATGACTGCACAAAATTCTTCAATGATTCATTTTCCAGTTGACTCAGAAAAAGTTCAAGTTCTTCCAGAAGATACTTATTATAATATGATCCCTGCATTTCTCTAATCTCACCTTCTCCTACTGTCCTCTGGCTCCTCCCCAGCAACCACAATGGCCTCTCTGGAGTTCTGAACACACCTCAAAACTCTGCACCTGTGGTTCTCCAATTGGAAAGCTTTCCCCCAGGTATGCACAGGTAAGTCATTCCCTCATTTGCTAGTTAGTGACTGCACCAGAAACAGTATTCAAATCCAGGTCTGTCTGATTCCATGGTAGATTTTCACCTCAAACACTGCTGCTTCCTAGTTAACTTATTTTTTAACTGGAAGTTTCCCTCACTGACAATTGCATTTGTTTTTATTATTTTGAAAACGCTAAGTTTAATAATATCATCTTGCATCAAATGTTTCTTTCTTTTGTACTCATATATTTGGGGGGGAGGGGAGTACTGGAGACTGAACCTAGGACATTCCCTTTGAGCTACATTCCTAGCTAATTTTCAGTCTGGACTTTGAGGCAGGGTCCTTACAAGTCGCCCAACCTGTTCTCCTGCCTCAACCTCCAAGAATACTGGGATGACAGGCCTGACTCAAATTTATCTGTTTTTTTTTTTTTTTTTTTTTTTTTCCTGTGAGACAGGACCCTTCTCTCTAGTTCAGGCTGGTTCTAAACTCACTATATAGTCCAGGCTGGCCCAGAACTCACAGCAATCCTCTTGCCTCAAGCTCACGAGTGTTGGGATTTCAGGCACGCAACCCCAGGTAATACGTGGTGCTGGGGTATCTAGCCAGGGTCCTTCTGTTTCCTTGGCAAGTGCTCTAATCATTGAGATATGCTCCCAGCCCTCTAAGATATTGTTAAACAAAACTTTTAGCCTCTCCTAAGAAAACAGGTAAATTGTGGTCCAAAAAGCTATTATATTTGAATCATCAATTCAGAAAGTATTTTTACAAAGATTATGCAGTTAGTATACATCAAACATATCGTGTACAAATCGAAACATGCCCTCACAGAAAATCAGTTATGTGAGACCCAGTAGTAAAGCCCCTGCCTAGTATATCCAAGACCCAGAACCAAAAAAGATAAATGAAGTTAATACTTTTGACCTACAATTTATAGTTCTCAAAAATAATGATGTCTGGTGAAATGTAAAATACAACTACAACAAAATTTAATAATAATGAAATAACTAAACTGATAACCCAGAACAATATGGAGAAACAAAACTTCTTTGAAGTATTCAAAGGTTGAAGGTATACCTCAATAACACAGAACCCAGATAGCATGCATGAGGCACTGGATTCAATCTTTAGCACAATAAGTAAAGTAAAAAAAAGAGCTGGATCTTGATCTATTTTCAAATATTTAGTTTTAAGCTCTTTTAAAATGCCACTCAGCCAGGCGCTATTGAGCACACTTGAAATTCCAGCAACTTCTAAGGCAGGAGGATCTCAAGTTCAAGTTCCGCCTCTGGGCTATACCCTCAGCCCTCTCACTGAAGTCTTTTCATCTTTACATTCCTAGTCCTCAATATAGCACTCATCATTAACACAGAACTCAAGTTTAGTGAATGAATGAAAAAGGTGAAACTGATGTTACACAATCATCTTCTCCTTATCTTTAATTGGATAATTTTACATAAAATACAGTTAATTAACATGCTATCAAGTGACTTGAATTCTAAAATAGCTAATGTTAAAGTAGTCCATAAGAAAACATAGGGGTAAGAGACTCATATTTTTTATCAGAGTTCTGGTCCTACTCTTCATTACCAACTATTTCATGACTTACATTTTTGTTCATCTTTGTGAGGTCATCTCAATGTTTAGAAAGAACATTTCCTCTTAACATTGTTGGGATTCTCCATGATCACTCTCCACATTCAAGTTTCTGACTCTAGGTCTGTGGATGCTCCTGAGGTACATACTTCTAACAAGCTGATGTGATGACACTTTTCAGAACGACTGTTCTACAGTCAGAGACTAAAGTCAGGAGATCTATGTTCTGAGACCACCATTCTGCCTCTAACTGGCTGTATACATCATTATGACAGATCACTGATTTCAGTCTAACTTTTCTTCTATACAATGTGTGTGTGTGTGTGTGTATATATATTATATATATATATATATATATATATATACATACATACATACATACATACATGAAGGCCCAGTACCAGACCACCTAAGTTGTAAGGACTTTTCCTTAAAAGGAAAATCTGAATTTCTAATGAGTTTCCTAGAAAGAGTAAAATTATTGGTCCAGGAGCCACATATTCAGAACCAAGATAACAAAACAGGGCCTGGTAGTATAAACCTATAATCCCAGCAGCCGGGAAGGCTGAGTCAGTTCTGCAAATTCAAACCCACACTAGGCAATTTAGCAACTCAGAAAGACATCGTCTCAAAAATCAAAAATAGGCTAGGGATGTAGCTGTGTGAATGCCCTGGGCTCTATCCCTAGCATCAAAAAAGTAGAAAAAGAACCAAGATACTATCACCATATGCCCATCCTATGCAAGAGTACTCCTAAACATACACAATCAAAAGAAAGCCATGCCTTGTTCACCAAAATACAAGAACATTCACAGTGGTTTTTATTCAGACTAACAAACAAGAAATAACCCCAACCCACTATGTGGTATTTATTCTACAGAATGTACAATAATGAAGAACCACCACCTCACACAGTATGTATAATCAAGTAGTGATTAAAACAGAGGACAGTCATTGAACAAAGCACCTACCCCAGTTTTTTCTTTTATTGTTTATGTCTTTCCTTTTCTTTTCTTTTCTTTGATACTGGGAATCCACAGTGAGCTATAGCCCCAGCCTATTTTTTAGTTTTAATTTTGAGATAGCATTTCATTAAGTCCCAAATTGCCCAGGCTAGGCTCAAACCTATTATCTTCCTGCCTCAGCCCCCACAGGGCTGGGATTACAGACAAGCCTGTCCCATCAGGCCTGATTTTTTGAGAAAAAGAACAAGCAAAACTGATGCTGAAGGACAGCAGAGCAAGAATCAATAAATGGAATAAGGGGAATTACTGGCTGTGTCGGGCCTTGTGGATGGAAATGTTCTGTATCTTGAGTAGATAAAGCACATAAAAATTCATCAAGTTGTGAACTTGATATTTATGTTTACATATACAATAAAAACATTTAAGGTAAAATAAAACGAAACTTATTACATTAACATCCTTTAAAAGCAACAGTGAGGCCAGATGTAGTGGTACATGCCCATAATCCCAACATGAGAGGCTGAGGCAGGAAGACTGCAGAGAGTTCAAGGTCAGCCTAGGCTACCGAGCGTGTTTAGGAGTAGCCTGGATTACAGAGCAAGACCCTGTCTCAAATAAATTAAAAATTAAAAGCAACTTTGAAAAAAACTAGATTTCAAAAAAAGCACTGAGTGGGATGGAGGAATGGCACAGCAGTTAAAGAGCTTTGCCTTGCAAGGCCCTGAGTTCAATTCCCCAGGACCACACAAAGCCAGGTGTGACGGTGCACACCTGTGACCCCTAAAATCCCAGCACTCGGGAGGCTGAGGCTGGAGGACTGCTGAGTCCAAGGCCAGCCTGAGCTACAGAATGAGACTCTATCTTAAAGAAAAAACAAAACAAAACAAAAAAGGCAGAGTCAAATAGTAGCCCAGACCTGTAATCTTAGCACTTTGGGAGACTGAGGCAGGAGAATAGCAAGTTCAAGCTGCAACTTTGCAAATCAATGAAACCCTGCCTCAAAATAAGTAAAAATGACTGGAATTGTACCTAAATGCAAAGGCCTGTTAAATCTCCAGTGTAGGAGGGAGTGACAAAGAGAGACAATCAGTAGCTAGGAACTATAAAGAGAGACTCCCAGTACTTCTTGTAACATTATCCTAACACTGACTGCCTTGTAGTTCAGCAGCAGTTAAAACACTTACCTAAAAAGCTCAAGGCCCTGAGTTTGATTCCCCAGCACCACATAAACTGAGTGTGTTGGTGGATGCCTATAATCCCAGCTCTGGGAGGGTGAGGCAGGAGGACTGCTCTGAGTTCTAGGCCGGCCAATGCTACATACATAGTGAGAGCACCAGACTGGACTAAAGAGCAAGACCCTGTCTCCAAAAAAAAAAAAAAAAAAAAAAAAAAAAAAAAAAAAAAAAAAAAAAAAAAAAAAAAAGTCTTTATATTCACAGCCAAAAAAAATATACCCAGACCTAACCTCTGGTTTTCCATTCAACCTTATTTCCCATTGCTCTCTTCAGTTCCACTGTAATCAAATGGACCTTTCTGCCACTCTCAGTACAAACAAACTAGCTTCATTCCAAACTCAGGATTGTACTGGCTGTTCTTCTTGCTTGGAATGTTCTTTACCCAAAATTCCCGTTCCTTCAGGTCTCCACTCCAACTGTCGCCTTCAAGAAGCTGCAAATTTCTTTTAGGAGTCCTAGATTTATTGCCTCTAAATGTTGACTTATGTCAGAGCACAATGACTCACTCTTCTCTGTATTTAAAAGCCAGAAACTCCTGGCTAATTTGTGTGACCCACAGCACCATGCACATGTAGCTTGCACTCTCTGCAATTCTTCTCATTCTTCTTGTTACAATTATTTATTTGCTGTACTGGGGATTGAATCCTAGTCCTTTACCCTAAGCTACATCCCTGGCCCATTTTTACTGTTTATTTGTGACAGGGTCTCGCTAAGTCACATCACTTTTCTAACTCAAGGCTGGACTTGAACTTAGAATCTTCCTGCCCTCAGCTTTCAGGCGTGCACCACCACAACGGGCTTAATTCTTACTGAACTCCAGCTCATCTGCGTTCTTTTATGGCCCTATAGTCTGTGTTCATGTACAGAAAAACACAGAGTGCTTTCTTATTTAAATCCAAAAATATGGCTTTAACCCACAGCCACCATCACTTTCCACACAGTAAAAAATTTGTCTATAAATCAAAGTGACAGGACATCTGGAAAGACTCAGGGACGTCCCAGAAAGATTTTTGTCCTAGTAAAGTTCACACATGCACTCAACAAGAGACTGGTATATAAGAACGTCAGTAACAGTGAGATGTGAAGCGAACTAATGTCATCAAGCCTACATTTCACTTTTCTTCTCGTGTCATTGAAGAAAAAGCTTTCAGGAACAACTGTGGGTGCTAACTATACCCCCCCAGAAAGCAAAATATGAGGCAGGGGCTTTCTCAAGAGCTTCGGAGATGCAGGAGGCTGGGCAACGGGGTCGCCGTGAAACAGCAGAGACCACAAGGATCTCAATATCGGGACTAAGACAGGAAAAACTGCAGGTTCGGTCACGCGGAAGAAACGCTGGTAAGATGCGACTTCGTTCAGAAGCCAATTCAGTCCCGTTCCCCTAAAGATCAGAGTGGAGAAGGCAGAAATGGTCTCTCTCACCTCCAACGCCGCCTGGGGGTCCTCGTCGATTAGATTATCTGAGAAGCTCTGGAAAAACCTGCCAGGAAAACAACGACTTCAGCAGGATTCACTACCCACGGGAAGAGGGATAAAATACGCAGCACAGGTGAGAAGAAATACGCACCTCGGAGCCGTTGTAGGTCCCGCTGCAGCCGCCGCCATCCCTAAGAGTTACTGCTGCTGCTGCCGGGGATACTAACACCACGGTGATCAGCTCCGCCGCCGCCCAGGGGGGAAACTTCTGGAGAAACACCCACCGGGCTTCCGTCCTTAAACAGCCAACGAGCGGACACTCGGCGTGCGGCGGGGGGTGGGGCAGAGGCCGACGGTCGCGGGGCAGGCTGGGAAGGTGGAGGACTGGTTCTCTCGGCCCGGCCCTGGGTCCGCTGACAGGCATTCATAACCTGTTCCGCCCTAACCATGGAGATAGTGGCCTCTGGTTTTTTCAGCTTCTGCCTCTCTTCCCCACTGCGCCCTCCACCAGCAGCCCTTCAACAGAGGCTGCAGGGTTAGTATCTCAAAAGCACTCGTGTAACCCACTATCCCTCAGGAACGTTTGGCGACTGACAGCGTTGTGCAAGTCTGTGAATAATTTGCTACATCGAACTCCATTTTCACTAGCTCCCATTATGGCTGCCGGAGAAAACAGTGCCTTTGTGACCTGTGACGTCATTAGTGGCTGCGTCGCGTTTTCCGGGAGGAGAGTCCCGGATGGTGCGTAGATTCTCGCGAGGGTTACGATGAGCACTTCAACGGGATGTGGGTGGCGACAGTCTTTTCGCCGTTGCAGAGCCTAGAGAAAAGTGAAAATTGCAGTCCCCCACAGCCCAATCTTTGTTTCTAGTCGGCTTTTGATACTAAGAAGAAAAATCTTTTCTATCCGAAGGAAATCGTCTCAGTGCCGCTTTGTGTCCGACTTCATCCGTCAACCTCTACCCTCACTACCCTATGACTAGCACATCTGAGACATTTTTAGTTAGTTCCCCAGACTGACACAGAATGGGGAGCGAAAACGAGAATAAGGCTCGTTAAGAGTCATATTTCATTAGGCAGATTCTGAGCAGCGAGGTTGGGTGGGGCAAAAGTCCCCAGAAGAGGAACTTCCCCAAATAAATAACTGCCCTAGCTTAAGAAAAACCACACCTTGGAGTGGCCAAGGGCAAAGATAAAGTTACTAAGTAGGACAGAGGACTGTTAGACCCTCCTGACCCAAGGTCTAGGGTCTTATCTTGAGACCTTGAATTTGACCTTAAGCCAATGAACTAGTTTTATGCTAATACGTACCAATCAGTAATGGCCAAATCTGCATAAGAAAGGGAGTATGCCTGTCTAAAAGAAGTATATAAAAGATGACTGCAATTGCAGCTCAGTTGGTGCCCTCACCTCTCCTTCTGTTTGCAGGGATTTTCTTACTTTGAACCTTTCTTTCGCCCTTGTACTTACCCCAATAAACTTTCTAGTTCCCTACTGTTTTGTTTGTTCTCGTTCATTCTTCCACAGAACACCAACCCCGGCTTTGAGCTCTCTGATGTAAACTAATTTTGTTCTAAGTGGTAAAATTAAAGGAGGACCACAATCAACAGATAAGAAGCACTTAGCCTAATGATTACAGAAATTGCTTCTTCTTCCAAGATGTGATACCTGACCCCAGCATCACAGAGAATTGTTAGAACACAGGGAAAAAGCATCCAGACAGCATAATGAGCTCTCAACTTTATGGAGCCTAAATTCAAGTTAGGGAAATAAACATTAGCGTTGGAGAGTGCCAGGCCACAAAGGACCAGAGGCTATATGCCAAGTAAACTTTGTTGTCATTCTCCTTTAAGGATGCTGAGTGATATTATTTTTAATCTTCAAACACTGTAACAGTCAAATTTGCATTTTTTGGGCATATTATTCTGTGTTGTGAATGAATGATTAAAGGTAACAGGAAAATAGTTGTTGGAAGATTACATGTAGCCAAAGAATCTGAATTTATTGATTACAAAGGGGTGGAAAGATTAGAGGTTATTTGGAGTAAAACAAGGCTTGCTAATAAACTGAAAGGGGAACAAGTTTCTGGCTAGGTAATTGGTGAAAGATGGTGTCATGAGATGAGTTAAAAGACTGAAACAAAGCAGATACATAACGAAAAGTAGTTTTTGCTTGGATATAGTAAGTTTAAGGTAATTTTGAAAGTTACCAATAGAACTATGATACATAAATGAAAGCAATCTTACCTTTAAAAACTGTTGAAATACTTTGTATAATTAGCTGTCCTCCCCTCTACAGTACTGAGGATTAAAGAGTGGCCTTCATTATGAACTACATCCCGAACCCCTCTCTATTATGTGAGATAGGATCTTGCTAAATTGCCCGGGCTGGGCTTCAATTTGCAATTCTCCTGCCTCAGCCTCTCAAAGTACTGGGATTACAGGCCTGCACCACCAGGCCAGCATGTATAACCATTTTTATTGATTTTTGTTTTTAATTTTTATATTTCTGAGGCAAGGTCTCTCTATAGTCCAGGCTGGCCTCAAACACACAACAATCCTCCTACCTCACTCTCCCAAGTGCTACATAACCTTTTTTTTTTTTTTTTTTTTTTGAAGGAGGCTCTTCTTCTGTAGTCCAGGCCGGTCTTCAACTGAATATGTAGCCCAGGCTGGCCTGGATCTCAAGGTAGTCCTCCTGCCTCAGCCTCCTTGGTGCTAAGATTACAGGCATGTGCCACCACACCTAGCTTTGTAACAATTTTTAAAAGTTTTTATCAGTTTATAGTTGTCTTTCTTCAATGAGTTTGTCAGGTATACTTAATGAAGCTTCCCAGTTTCCTTTTCATATTCTTTAATACAAGTTTTATCTTAGTATAGGCCAACTTTTTTAATCAAAGCTCTTGTTGTTGAAGACTTTGCTCCATGTCTGAGATATTTTCTTCTGGATGCTTCTTTCACATTTAAGAATGTTATCTAATGAAAGGTATTCATTTTTCCCATATATTTAATTGAAGCTCTATATATTAAAAACATTTTATTTCCCCCATTAAATTCTGTCATGACCTTGTTATTCACAATATTCAAGGTAACATCTTATCAGATCTACCACCCTTCAAAAACATGAACAAATAAATTCTTACTCATTGTAAATTACCGAATCCTAGGTAGGTGTTTTTTGTTCTTTGAGACAAGGTTTCCCTCTGTAATCCAGGCTGGTTTGGAGCTCACTATGTGGCCCAAACTGGTCTTGAATTCACAACCATACAACACAACTCACAAACTCACAGGAATTCTCCTGTCTTGGTCTCCTGAGTGTTGGGATTACAGGTAGGCGCTAGCAGTCCTTACTCACACAGTGCTGGGGGATCAAAGTCAGGTACTTAGCACTTGCTAACATACCACTTTAACCAGGCCCTCAATTTTAGGTAGTTTGTTACAGCAGCACAACTGAACTAAGACCCTGTATGTTCACTGCTATTTGTGTAATAAAAACTACAATACTAATGTAGTTTTAAAAAGGTCTTATTGAAATGGATTATAGTAATAATTCACCTTCTAAGGTGATTTTAGGTGAGATTTCATGGTACAGGCAGCCTGTAATCCCAGAACTCTAGGAAGCTAAGGTAGTAGGACTGCAGGTTCATTCTCAGCCTAGGCAATTTAGGAAGACTGTGGAAGACTGTGTGCTAGGAATGCAGATCAATGTGAAGGCCATGGGGTCCATCTTCAGTATTAAAAAATGAATGAATACATATTTATTACTGCTGAGTATATTTCACAATTTTCTAATTTGGGAGTCTTGGTTGTGACGGACTGAATGTCTTCCCTTAAATTTATGTTGAAAATTAATTACTTATCTGGACCTAAGTGCCCCAGGATTAGAATCCCAGCACTCTGGGGTGCTGAGACAGGATTACAAATTCAAGCCCAGCCTAGACAATTCGAGGCCACATCTCCAAACTGACGGGGATGTACCTCAGCGTGAGGGCCCTGGGTTTAACTCCCAGTACCATAAAAATAAGGATAGCTATTATTTTTATTGATCAGCTTTGCATCACTGGGACAAAATACCTGATACTTGCAACTCAAATGAGGAAAAGTCTTGGTTTTGGCTCAAGTTCCAAAAGTTTCAGTCCACTGTTGGCTACAACCCAGACGAAATGGCATAATGGAAGGGCATGGCAGAGAAAAGTTGCTCCACCTATGGCAGCCAGGATGGAGGCAGAAAAAGAGCAAGAAGGCTAGACAAAGGAGAAAGGGCTGAGGCCAAAGACAGGACTAACGTGTGCTCTCTAGGCCACTTCCGCCACCCAGACCCACCTCTGCAAGGGCACCTTCATCTGTGAGGTCAATAAAATCCATCCACTGATGAATTTACTTCCCACAATCCAATTACCTACCAAAAGCTCTGCTTCTCTGGGGAACACTGTAGATCAAACAGTATCATTGTAACAGTGTGAACAGGTGGGACCTTACGTGACTAAAAGGATTACTGATGTTATTCAGGAGTGAATTTGCTTTAAGAGCATCCCTCCCCACCTTTCCTGCTCAGTCATGTGATAACACAGCAAGAATACTCACAAGAGATACCAGCACCTTGATAATGTAATTCCCAGGCTCCAGAACTGTTGAGAAATTAATTTCTTTATAGATTACCTAGTCAATAGTATTATAGCAACAGAAAATGGACTAAGTCAATGGCATCCTATTTTTTGATGTCTAGAAACTGCCATATGGGATGATTAAAAGGAAAAATGAAAGGATGACATCCTGTTATTTTGACTAAACAACTTTGTCACATAAACAGTAACATTGTAAATACTAGCAGCATTCTCCTAATGCTTGCTCTGTAAGAGACACTTGCCTAAAAATAGATTTTTTACACGATTTATTTAATAATAAACCAATTAAAGATACAAAAATGTTTAGAGAATTCCAAAATTTAAAGTTTTGTTTAAATACAAATTCACTTTTAATATGAAAACATATAACATTAGACCTCTAAACGTGATTTTTTTCATTTACAAAAATTCCTCTTTGCAATAGAAAATTTGCAGAACAGAATTTTTCTTATGACATTAAATGTACATTATATACAGTTGAAAAAAATAATCTTAAAAACTATTTCAAAACCTTGATATATGTCTTATCTTTGTATGCAATTTCTCTCCCCTCTCTACCTCCAACACAAAATGATCCAAAATATCAAGCAACTATGCACTTATAACTACCTTTTCCAGATTAGTCCAAGACTCAAGTTGCTTTCTTGGCCCTAAAGAAAGAGACTTGACTCCCTTAGAACAACAATATTATCATTTATCATTTAGTAACTAAGTTTACTAATGAATCATAATATACAGTGGTTTAAAGAATTTAAGAATTTAGAAAGAATTTATGGCAGATTTTACAACAGACTGAAGTTTGTGGAGATCATTTATTTTTGCATAATATTTTAGCTATATGTACATCAGGAAATAACCTGATATTTCAATTGCCAGAATATAAAAATATAGGTGTTAGACTCCTAAAATTTAGAACCAGAGAAAAATCAGAGATCACTGAGTTTACTACATTCCTTCTTTTTATGAAAACTAAGGCCCAAATATATCATGTGGCTTGCCTAAGATTACATATGAAGTTCACAGGACAGCCACTCATATATCAGCCACTTCATGCACACAGTTCAACTTATTGATATTATTTGATATACTCATAGTTTATTCAGCCAAATAAAGTCAATTTAAGTGACAGAATTTTGACAATGTATAAATTTCTTGCATTTGAAAAAGTCTAGACTTAACTTGGACTTGTGGAATGAAAATACATTCTATATAAATCTCCTGTTGTCTTATATTTAAGTATTGTATTTACAAAAGAATCAAAAAAGATAGTATTATGTAAAATTTAAAAAAAACCTTTAAAAGATAAAGCAACTGAAGAAAGTTTCAAAAGAATGTATTCATAGTATAAAATGCCGGTTCCTTCACAACTGAATTCTGAAACATTTGTAGTATAAAGAGAAAGCTTGGGTTTCCTTCCCTCATCTAACAAAGTCAAAATTAGCTCTGAATTATTTTTTACAATACAAAACTAGGAACCTCTGTAGATTTACTTTAGAAAGAGTTTGTAGAGAACTGAAAATTAGTTCGGTTTTTTAAAAAAACCCACCCATGCTTTCTTTGGTATGTTCATTAAAAAGAGCTGGGCTCCAGCAGCTCACTTTGTTTCACCGCCACCTGAGAGGCGAGTCCACTCGAACTGGACACCACCATCACGTAAGGCTGTGGCTGCTGCTCTGTTTTCTCAGGGTCTTCTTTCAAGTAATCTTCAGCCTCCTTTTTCTCAACTTCCTGCATAAGAGTTTTTGTTTCTTGAGCCTTGATAACTGAAGTGATTACAGTGCCAGGTGGGTGAGCAACCAGTTGGGAACTTCGAGGAGAAAAGGTCACCACAGGTGTAGTAGCACTGAAGGATGGGGATGAAGTCATACTGACGGTTCCATTGCAAATGGACTGAACATTGCTAGTAAGAACCTGCTGCACCTGGGCAGGGCTAAGAACAATTGAAGGAGGAGAGCCTGGTTTCTGTGACTGTAGCATGACGTTTTCTTTCAGTACTGTCATGGGCTGCGATGAAGGAATGGCTTGTAGAATAAATTTCTGAGATCCAGCACCTGCAGATGGATCTGTGCTGGCTATAACGGTTGTAAGTGGCACTGTTTGGAGTGTGACTGTATGCAACTGCTGATTCCCAGGAGACACAACCACTGGCACTTGGGTTGGAGCCTGTATAGTCCTATTGAAATTATCAAATAAAAGTGAAAAAATTAGTATATTCTCATTAGTGAAAACTTTTAATACTTGGCAAAACATAAAATACAAGTCACACATTTCAAATGCTACCTACCATGCTCTTCACACAGCACAACAAATAGAATTCCAGGCCTTATAAGCATCATATATACCACCCTACACAAAGCTCACTGGCCAGCCAGGCCTGGTGATGCACAGCCACAATCCCAGCACTCTGCAAGACTGAGACTGAAGAATTCACATTTGAGCTAAGCCTGGGCAATTTAGTAAGACCTTGTCTCAAAAACGTAAAAGAAGCTAGGATGTAGCTCAGAGTGAAGGCCCTGGGGCACACATACATGTGCAGGCGCACACATTACCTCCCCTCCGGCCATTGACTATGAGACCATCTAATGACTGCTAGGAAAAAAATAGTCTATAGCCAGGCCCAGTAGCACAGAAACATAAGCGGGGGTGGCTGAGGCAAGATGACTGCAAACTGCCCAGTCTGGGAAGTTCAGCAAGTTTAGTGACACCTCATCTCAAAATCAAAGATAAAGGAAATGATGGAAAAGTATTTCAGCACGAGGCTCTAGGCTCTCTCTACAGCACACACGCACATGTGTACATTCACACACGTTCTCTTTCTGTCTCTCTTTCAAGGCCTCTACTGCCACAACAATACGAGTCAGGGAACAAGTTTTGGTGCAAAGGGAGAAGATATCAAAACACTTAGCAAAGGCCAGGTCTGATACACAAGCCTATACACCTTGCTAATCAAAGAAACTAAGGCAGGAGACCACAAGTCTTAAGAAAAGCCTGGGCCTCTTAGCAACTAAGAAAAATCCTGTCTTAAAAAAAACAAAAAGAGGTGTGGCTATAAGTCAGCACTTCGCAGGTTCAATTTCTAATACCTCAAAAATTAATCAATCAACCAGTAAAGCAAGCTTAACAAGGAAGTCACATCCAAGCTGCTCCAAAGACATAAGCGTTTAAAAGTTAATCTCATTAATTCTTGAATCTTTATGGGATATTACCAACATGTTCATCCACAACAATTATCAAACTTCATGTAATTGTTTTCACTTGTTTGGAATTAATGTATAAAGAAAAAATGCCCAACTCACTAAAAACAACAGCAAAAAACCTATCGTAAATATACATGTGCTGGGGCTGGAGGAATAGCACAGTGGTTAGAATGCTTATCCAACAAGTTCAAAGCCCTGAGTTCCATTCCCCAGCATCAAACAAACCACCACAGGTGTGGTGGCATATATGCCTGTAATCCCAGCATTCAGGAGGCTGAGACAGGAGGACTGCTGTGAGTTTTATAGTAAGTTCTGGACTACAGAGTGAGACCCTTTCTCAAAAAAAAAAAATAAATAAAAAAGGGGGAGGTTGCAGGAATGGCTCAGAGATTAAAGTGCTTGCCCAGCAAGCACTAAGTAAGTGCTAAGTACTTGAGTTTGATTCCCTAGCACCACATAAGCTGGGTATGCAGCACATGCCTGTAATCCCAGCACTTGGGAGGCTGAGACAGGAGGATTGCTGTGAGTTGAAGGCCAGCCTGGCCTCCACGATAAGCTCAGGACCAGCCTGGGCTACAGAGTGAAACCCTGTCTCCAAAAAAAAAAAAGAAAGAAAGAAAGAAAAGAAAAAAGAAAAGAAAAGAAAAGAAAAGAAGGAAAAAAGAAGAAAAATAATACAAGATTATAACATTTAGCTTTTATTGAAAAACTAATTCAGGGTATCTAGAAGTATCCTTTAATTGTCACAGACAGTTGTTAAGTAATATGATCTTTATTTTATAGACAAGAAAATACATTCAAAATAGTCTGGTTTATTTTCACATTTAATAACTGGAAAGGCTGGAAGGTTGTACCTACATTGTTCCTAATTCCATTACAATGCATTTAAGGTAAGCTATACATTCATTACAGTTGGGTTTTTTTTTTTGGGGGGGGAGGGAGGTTTTGGAGATGGAACCCAAGGCCTTCACACTGAGCCATATTTTCAGCCTTCCTTCTTTCCTTCCTTCCTTTTTTTTCTTTTTTCGGGGACAGGGTCTTCCTCTGTAGTTCAGGCTGGTCCTGGAATTGCTATATATCCTAGGCTGACCATTAACTCACAGCAATCCTCCTGCCTCAGCCTTCTGAGTGCTAGCATTACAGGCACGTGATATGCCTGGCGTATATGTACTGGGGAACCAAATTCAGGGCCTTGTGCTTCCTATTCCTGGGTAAGTGCTCTGGCGAATGTGATATTCCACCAGTCCCCCTCAGCCCTTTTTTATATCTTGAGACTGGGTCCAGCTAAGTCTCTAAGTTGCCTACACCTGATTTGAACTTTCAATGCTCCTGCCTCAACCTTCTAGAGTCCTGGGATTACAGGCTTGTGCCACCAGCCCTGACCTATATATTTTTAGAGGATAATTTATTTTTAAAAGCCCTAAGACAGTCTTAGTGTTTCAATAAATATTAGAGAAAAAGAAATTATGCTAGGTAGATGGACTTCCAAATTTACCATGGGACAATCTTCAGAAAATATTTTTAACAGGTTTATTTTTGTTGCTTCTTTGACTAACATGAAGTCAGAACCAAATTTAAACTTGTAAATATTTAACACATATACTGGAAATTAATCAGGAAAAGTTTGATTCAATGCTATCTATTTTTGAGACAAGGTCTCAGTCTATAATCCAGGCTGGTCCTGAGCACACTATGTAGCCCAGGCTGGCCTAGACCTCATGGTAACCCTACTGTCTCAGCCTCCTGAGTGCTGGGATTACAGGCATACTCCACCATACCCAGGTATTATGTGGTGCCAGCGATTGGACTCAGGGCCTCACGCTTCCTAGGCAAGCACTCTAGTCACTGAGCTACAACTCCAATCCCGATATACTTCAACTTGTAAGATGAAAAGAAATCATGTAAACATAAATTAAACTGTTACTGCCTCATTGCAAATAACTTATGATTCACGTGATTTGTGTAAATCAGTAAGTTCTGTGGCAAGTCATTAACGTTTCTGCTCTGGATTAAACTGCTTGCATTAAAATACTACCTCTACCATGTACTAGATGTGACCAAGCTCCTGTCCCTCTCCTTGCTACAGTTCGCTCCTCTGTAAAATAGGGACCTTACTTATACTACAATGAACTATGAGGTCCTATACAATGTAAAATGTATAAAATACAAAAAGCACTGCTCAATTGTCAGGTTTTATTGCTACAATAATAATTTATCTCCTCTGGGAGGCCAAAGCAGAAGCATTGCCAATTCAAGCCAACCTCGACAACCAAAAGCTTAGCAAGACCCTGTCTTACAAGTAAAAGTTAAAGTAAAGGCATTCTGCAGGCGCCACCAGGTACGCACGCCGCAGGATGGCCTGTGCTATGAAACCACTGGCAAGGAAGATCTTTAAAAGAACTTCAGGGGCTGAACTCGTGGGTGTTTTTGGAGCATGTTTTTTGGCTTAATAAAATGAATACAAGCCCAAATTTCAGGCAAAAATGAGCAAGAAATTTCCCTTTATATTAGAAATTTACTACAAATTCATTGAACAGTATGGAATTCATGGGAACAGAAAACGAGATCAGAAAAACGGTTAAACAGCAACAATTAAGACCAGATATCACATTCAGCCTCCCATCTAAGCTGTGTGAAACCTTTAAGAGAGAAAAGGAGTAAACGGCACACTACATGCCTGACTCCCACAGAACACCCTGTGGAATAACAGGCCCTTCAGGTTGGCCACGGACTGCAGTTTCCACCCGCTGCAAACCCACGGCTTATTTGCTGCTCTCCTGTTGTGACGGTCAAGACCTAATCAACAGCTACGGAACAACAAGAACGTAAAAAGTAAAAATAGGACAGGAATGTAGTCCCATGTGAAGACCCTGGCTTCAATATCCAGTACCACAAGGTGGAAAAAATCCTAATTTTAAGTTATGCATACTCTACTACGGTCCCTCAAGCATCAATTTAAAAGACCTCTAATTTTATTAATAAGTAGCATAAAATCAAGAAAGATGTAATAACTGTTACTGATTTTCACAGGAGTGATAATATGGTTATTTAGAATATTCCTATTCATTCTTTTTTCCTGGTGCTAGGGATGGAACACTCAGGCCTTCACATTATACTAAAACCCCAATCCATTCATTGAATCTTTATTTTGAGACAAGGTTTCACTAAGTCACTACGCCCAGCCTAATGTCTCCATTCTTATAACTGGTTAAAATATTTAGAGGTTAAAAAATGCATGAAGACTGTCAATTTACTTGACAAAGAAAAAAAGGTTTAAATAAGTATACAAAGAAAAGGAAAAAATGTTACCAAGTTTTTAATACAGGTGGATGGTAAAGAAGTGTTCCTTATACTATTTCAACTTTTCGACATTTTGAAATTTTTCATAATAAAATGTTGAATAATTATAAAAATACAAAAAATCTCTAAGCCAGAAATTATTCTAATACAAAACTAATAATAAAGTATCAGAGTAATTTATACAATTTGCTTGAGATTTACTTAATATCTTTTATTTCTACATAATGGATTAAGATTGAGAGTAAAAGCTTACTAATTATATTCTGCAGCTATTAACTCTTCAGAGACTGTTCCTCTAATTAGCTCGTGCCTTTCTTCAGCTAGTAACTTCTCAATTAATAAAATGCACTCTACTAAAGATTTTGTTTCATAACAGTACCTGGGATAGAACCCAGGCCCTTGGGCATGCTAAGGAAGTACTTTACCTCTGAATTAGCTATCCCCCAAGCTCTATGAAAGGCCTTTTCTTTGAACATAAATAGAATTAAAACAAGGAAAGAAAAAATTAATGAATAATGTGTGTTTGTGCAAGTGCAAACGATTTACCACAATAAGAATACAACTTGTAGCTGGGCCAGGCAGCACAGGCACATAACCCCAGCACTATAGAAAACTGGGGCATGAGATACAGACTCAACCTTGGCAACTAGCAACTCAGTGAGACTTTGCTCAAAATCAAAACTAGAAAAAAAACGGTCTGAGGATGCAGCTCAGTGGGAAGGCTCCAGGTCTCATCTTCACTACTAAAAAAAGAAAAAGTTTTAAATTTTGTGTTTCTTGATTCTAGAAATAGGCCATTTAAAGACTTCATTACTCTTAAAAAATGAATAAACATATAGACTACTTCAAAATTTAATGTATAAACATGAATGCATGTCAGATATCATGTTAGATATTTTTCTAGAAGAATAACAATGAATAAAATATGACCCATAAAAACTTAAATATGTCGGAAACAGACATTTTAAATACACACAAAACAGGTATTAAAATCAACTGACCCAGCCAGGACTGGAGGCACAAAGCCTGTAATCTCAGCACTCTGGGAGGCTAAGGTAGAAGGATCTCAAATTCAAACCCAGTGTAGGCAACTTAGTGAGACACTGTCTCAAAAAATCAAATGGGCTGGGATGTAGCTCAGTGTGAATGCCTGAGCTCAACCCCAGTACTACATACATACATGCACACATACAAAATCAACTAATCTATGTAGAACATGAATGTACCAAAGGTTTCCAGAAGGAGACCTAACAAAGCTATTACAGAAAAAATGACTGTCAGAATAAAGGCTGAGAGTCTCTACTCCAAAATCCTAAGGTTTTGAGTGTAGACCTAAATATCTTAAGTAGAAAATCCCACACCTGACCTCAAGTGATAGGCCACAAAAAAAATGCAGATGCCCTAAATATAGTGTTTAAAATTACCTTTAGTCTACATGAGTGAGGAATACATGAAACAGCAAGAACTCTCATGCTTGGCCTTGGTCTCATCCCCAAGATAGCTCATTATGCACATGCAAATATTCCAAAATCCCAAATCTGAAACACTATCTGGTCCCAAACATTTTGGCTAAGGGATAATCAGCCAATATGTAGGTTAATATGGAAAAAAAATAAGCAGAAGCAAAGAGTCCTCTGGAACTCTCAGGGATCCTAGAATGAAGATTCTGAAAGGGCTATCAAGGACAGTTTGAAAACTGCTAAAAAGAAGCACATATAAGAATTCTCCTGACAAGTTCTATAAAGTTTCAATAAGCTAGCATTAGGCCATTATTCAGAAACTGACATTCAGAATAATTATAATATATTCAATATAGTATCTACAATTTTGTCTTTCAAAGCTATCACGTTTTCCTTTTTCATGTGTGTGGAGCTAGAAATAGAACCCAAGGCTTTTGCACAGAGATACATCCCCAGCCGCTTCTGTTTTTTCATTTTGAGACAGGGTCTTGCTAAATCACTATACTTCTCATGTTGAGCTCAAACCAGCAGTCCTTCTGCTTCAGCCTCCCAGAGAACTGGGATTACAGGCCTAACTCCCAACAAATCTGGCATTTAAAAAATTCTCACCATCTACATATAGTCTGAATACAGTGCCCAAAACATTTCACCAAATTTCTCCAAGAAGAGGATCTCAGTGACTAGCTGTGGCCCCTAGATGTCTATTAAATACACACACTGAGAAGATGACAAAGAGCCTAGAAATCAATAGTTTTTCATTAGTGGACTCAAATCATAAAGCTCTGTGGAAACTATGATTTGAGTCAACTAATGAAAAACTATTTTTCTAACATTCAGCACTCTAATGATTAAAAAAGATTTTAGGTTCTTGATATCCCTCCTGCTTGAACTTTAGAACTATTTGAAGACAAAAACTTCCCAAGGAATAATTTTTTTAATCTTTACATCCAATGCATTCTAAATGCCATATAGTATGTCCATTTATGATGAATTTTTGCAGATTCAAGTTTGACTTTTTTTTTTTTTTTGAGGTAGGGTCTCACTCTGTAGCCCAGGCTGCTCCTGAACTCACTATGTAGGCCAGGTCGGCCTTGGACTCAAGGCAATCCCCCTGCCTCAGCCTCCCAAGTGCTGGAATTACAGGCCTGGGCCACCATGTCCAGCTTTTGTGGTGCTGGGGAATTGAACTCAGGGCCTTGCACTTGCTAGGCAAGTACTTTAATTGCTGCGCCATTCTGCCCGCCTTTGCAGATGTACATTTGAAAAAAAAAAAAAATCTCTGGATTTTTCTTTGGTGATATCAGGGATCACGCCTTCACACTGAGCCAGAGCCTCAGCCTTTTACTTTGAGACAAGGCGTCACTGCATCATTAAAATGTATAGGCCAGGCTTGCACTTGAAATCTTCCTGCCTCAGGCTTTCAAAGTGGTGGGATTATAGTGACTGGGCATGGTTCTCCGGATGTTCTTACATTTGGGTTACTGCTTGTATGTACCAATCCACTACATTAGACTTAAGTTAACAGAAAAACATCAAGGATGCCTATGCTTCAAAAATAAGAACTTAACTATACAATCAGAGGCCTGATGTAGTGTATGCAGCTCCTACATCAATCTGCCAACCAAGAGTTCTAATTTAGGGCTGGGGATATAACCCAGGGGTACATCACTTCCTTGGTATGCATGAGGCCCTACATGTTTGATTGCAGCATTGCAACAACCACCAAAAAAAAAAAAAAAAAAAGTTAAGCTGTACCTTAAAATGTTAGGTTTACTGTGATTAGTGATAATGCATCATTAACTTTGGTTTCCTCACCTAATACTCTGAACAGAAGAATTTAACGTTTCTTCCTGCATGCTGCTGGTTACAGATGCTTCTCCTTCTGGGACAGCTGGCACTGGCTGTACTACATGAATAGTCCGGAAGAGCTGGGTAGGGTATGGAGACTGTGAGGGCTGCACTGTCCTCAAAGCTTCAGATGGCTGTGCAACTTCCACAGGATCTTTGGATTTTGCAGCTTTAGAACTGCCTGGTTTCAGAACCGTAGTGGCTCCTTTATTCCCTGGACTTGAAGACACTCTTGAGCGACTTGCTTGATTCCTACTTGAAGTGGCTGCTGAAGACAGTGATGGATCCGAAGACTCTATGCTGGAACCTGGATCTTCATCATCTATATAGATAAGATCTTTTGGCATTTCTTTAAACTGATACACCAAGCGCTGACCTTCCACTTTTGCGAGGATACCCCTTTGGTAATAGTACCTATTCAAAGCACACAATTTCCATCAATATCTGATCAAACATCAGTATTTAATAAAATCAAATTTTCCTAATCAGAAGCAAAATCTTAAAGTTGAAATAAAAAAATGAGAAATCTTCTAAAAGAAAAGTGGTTACACAAAATTTGCATATTTACACACGAAGTGCTTATCAACTTACCTGATCTCACTACAGAGCTCAGGCTAGCCTTGGACTCATAGCAATCCTCTAGACAAGCACTTTAACGACTGAGCTACTCCCTTATCCCCTATGCAAATTATTTTAATCTTTCTTGAATATATGCATATCTTGAAAAATAAATAACATGATCACAAAAAACTAAAAGTAAACTTAATAAAATGGGGTCCTCATTTAAAATTGTGAATATGCCCAATACTAATATTGAAACATTTGTGTAATGACCTATAATTAATAACTTATCATAAGTGACCTTTACATGTTTTTAAATTCACTTTATGTATTATTTAGTTCTTTATTTATTTATTCTTAGACAGGATCTCCTCTGTAGCCCTGGCTGACCTTAAACTCAAGGCCATCCTCCTATGCTGGCATTACAGGTGTGTGCCACCATGCCCAGCTTATGTGGTACTGGGGAACCAACTCAAGGCCTTGAGCTTGCTAGGCAGGTACTTTTACCACTGAGCTATTCCTCCAGCCCCTAAAATGCACATTATTAAGGATGAACATTATCCATTATTGGCACTTTGGGCCGAATTTAGACATAATGGCTTAACACATATGAGCCCTCCAGCTATTTACAAATCCTGAGGAGACATTTTGTAATCTTTTTATGAGTACAATACAGGTAAAATACCACTTATCTGAAATGCTTAGGATTACAAGGTTATCAGTGTGTTTTTGCTTTTTTTGTTGTTCGAGTATTTGCACAGTATTTATAATCCACATCTGGAAATACTCCAAAATCCAAAACTTTTTTTTTTTTTTTTTGGACTGAGGATTGAACCTGGGGCTTTCATACTGAGCTATGTCTCAATCTTTTCATTTTATGTTTTAGAATAGGTAAGCCTCACTCTTCCAGAATGCTAGGATTATAGGCTCACACTACCAGGTCCAGCTTAAACAATCCAAATTTTTAATCATCAATGTCAGTGCTGAAAACGTTTCAGATTTTGGAGCATTTGGGACTTCAGATTCTTTGGATTAGGGATATCCAACCTCTACCTATTGTATATATGAAGATTCTCCCTATACCCCTCACCCCAACCACCCTGGCTACTGGAATTTAAACCCAGGGCCTTAGAACTATGCTACATTCTCCAGGCATTCCCCCTCCTCTTATTTTTATTTTGAGACAAGGGCTATGCTGATAAATTAATTGTCCAAGCTAAACTTGAACTTTGAATCAGCCTGCCTTAGCCTCCCAGACTGCTTAGATTCTAGACCTGTACCACCAGCCCCAATAGAAATTCCTAAAACAAGGAATTGGAGGAATGGCAGAGGTTAAAACACTTGCCTACCAAGTGCAAGGCCCTGATTTCAATTTCCCAGCACCAGATAAAGCCTGATGCAGTGTTGCACATCTTCAATCCCAGCACTCAGGAGGCTGAGGCAGGAAGATTTCCATGAGTTTAAGGCCAGCCTGGGCTACAAAGTAAGACCCTGTCTCAAAAAAGAAAAAAAATAAATAAATAATAACATACCTGAGTGCTCGTCCCATGGTCTCATAATTCATATCAGGTTTGTTTTTATGCTTCCCCCATAACCTGGATACAGCTTTAGAATCAACCAATTTAAAAATGCCTTTTTCTCGCTGGGTCCATTTGATGTACTTAGGACAGGTAGCTTTGTCCTGGAGCAGGGCCAGCAAAAACTCCCAAAGATAAATTGTGTTTCCTGAAACAAAATCATTTATTTTTAAATGACTGAAATTTCACTTGTAGGGCCACACTTAGACATACCTAAAGCTTTATAATTCCATTTATGTTTACACAAAAGTATGAAGTACTTCAGTTAGCATTCCCAAGATAATTCAGTTATTACTAGCAGATTAACAGTCATAACTTTTAGGGTCCAATACAAGCCTTTTTATGAGTAGCATGTAAGATATCTGAACAGAAGCAGTTTTGCCAGTTACATTCCTCTGACTCTTTAAGAATCTTCGCATAAGAGCTAGAGATATAGCTCAGCAATTAGACCACTTGTCTAACAAGCTCATAGTCTTGAGTTTAATTTCCCTAGTACCACATAAGCCAGGTGTGGTGGTAAATGCCTAGAATCCCAGCATTCAGGAGGCTGAGACAGAAGGACTGCCACATGTTCGAAGCCAGCCTGAGTTAAATAATCAGCTCAGGACCAGCCTGGACAAGAGAGCAAGACCCTAAAAAATAAATAAATAAATAAATGAAAGTGATCACACCGAAAAACTAAGAGAGTTACAGAAAACCCTTCAATAGCTCTTCTTTGTAATAGAAGCAGTAGACACACCAAGCATAGCAGTTTTCTTCCAATCTGAGCAACAATTTCAAAATCACCTGAACTTTAAGACAACAAAATATATCTATGAACTGAAAATTAAACCTGGCTGAAGTCTTACACAAGTCTGATTATTATACAAAAGAACAAATGATTTTGACACATAAGTGAAAATAACTCAAAAGATTTTCAGAATTTGCTAAAATACTCTTTACAGGAATTAGCAACTATACCTTACAAGCGCTTGGCAGCAATAAATTCCATTTCAATGCATTAGGAAATCTGATAGTTTCTATTTACAAATATTAAATCAGCATAAAGCAACTGAATGCTACGTTAGACTTCTAAGTGGTATAGAGAAATTATAGCAGTACTTACCCTTCCCATCTTTGTTTTTTTTCTTCACAGATATATTTGGTGTAGTAGATGGGGAATCTGGTCGTGGGGGCTTAGTTTTTCTCCCTGAAATTAGAATAGTTATCTATAAATATTTGCACCCAAAAAAGAAAAAACAGAATTTTGCTCTTTTGTCATTCCTAAACTTTCAATGCCAAATGTTTTACACATGGGTAATATAACTGATCTCTTAAAATGTTTAGTCAAAGATAGCTGGATATGGTGGTGGTGCCTTTAATCCCAGAACTCTGACAGGCCAAGGCAAGAGGATACTAAGTTTGAGTCCAGCTTAGGCAACTTAACAATTTAGCAAGATCCTGTCTCAAGCAAATAAACAAAACACACGCTGGGATAACCTGAGCATGGTGGCACACTGCACACCTGCAATCCCAGCATTTGGGAGGCTGTAGCAGGAGGACTGCCATGAATTCAAAGCCAGCCTGGGTTACAAAGTGATTCAGGAATGGCTAGACAGCAAGTGCTAAGTCAAATGCTAAGTACCCAAGTTCAGTTCCCCAGCACCACATAAACTGGGCGTGGTGGCCCACGACTGTAATCCCAGCACTTGGGAGGCTGAGACAGGAAGAGTACTGTGAGTCCAGGACCAGCCTGGGCTGCAGAGTGAGACACTGTCTCAAAATAAATAAATAAATAAATAAAATAAAATAAAATAAAACCCACTGGGGATGTAGCTCAGTATAAAAGTCCCAGATTCAAGCCCCAGTAACTAACACACACACGCGCACGCGCACGCGCACACACGCGTGCACGCACGTGCGCATTCTTTAAAAGGAAAATACCTTCAGTAAAAATTGAACACTAACATTGTGTAAGAAATGAAGGTGGGCCTGATGGCATAGGCCTGTCTGAGGCAGGAAGATGACAAGCTCAAGCCCAGCCTGGACAATTAACCAAGATCCTGTTTCAAAAAAAAAAGGGATAGGGACGTAGTTCAGTGTGAATGCCCTGGGTTTAATCCCCACTATGGGGGGGAGAGGGGTGCGGGGGGAGGGGGTTTGGGGTGTGTGTGTGTGTGTGTGTGTGTGTGCACGCTAAAATAGGGCTGGGGAAGTAGCCAGGTGGTAGAGTGCTTGCCTACCATGTGTGAGTCCCGGGTTCACCCCAGTACTGAAAGAAGGAGGAAAAAAAAAGACTTTAGTTCATCTGTAAATATGAGATGTAATTTCAAATACAAATGTTGTCTTTGAGGATAATGACTCTGGTTTTTTAAAGCTTTGGAGAGTATTCCTGACCCTGATAAAAACAGGTTTTTTGCTTTACTCTATTAACTGCATATCTACACATAGTTGGTTCTCAAATACTAGAAACTTTTCTGTTTTCCTTTTGGGGTACTATGAATCCAACCTAAGCCTTCACAGTGAGTTGTATCTCCAGCCCATGCTGTAGTTTTGGTTTTGAGACAGGTCTGCCTAAATCACTAAGTTCCCAGGCTGAGCCCGAACTTGCCATCCTCCTGCCTCAGCCTCTAAACGTGCTGAGATTACAAGCCAGGGACATCAGGCCCAGGTTCCACCATTAATTTCTGAATCAATCCATCCCACTGGGCTTGGTGGCATTGGTCTATAATTCTAGCATTCTGGGAGGCCAAAGTAGAAGGATTCCAAGTTCAAGACCAGCTTCAGCAAGACCTTGTATCGGAAAAAAATATATATAATAAAAAATAAAAATGGGTGAGGATGTGGCACAGCACAAAGACCCTGGGCTCTATCTTCAGTAATAAAAAGAAAAAAGAAAAAAATCCATCCCAAGAGCCTTAACCTGAATGATCAACTATTCGAAAGCCCTGTGATCTTCTTTTGCCACTGATCTAGAACCAGAACTTGGTAGCACTACTGCTTACAGACAGTTGAGATGATCATGTTGTCAGAGTAGCCTATCATCCTACATATATATATCTTTACTATTTTCTTCCCCAATATTCTTAAAGCTGGTGATCTCTGATCTACATCACAGGGTGAATTCTGGGTCAACAGAAGGCAATCTTAGAAAAGAAGAACTGCAGACGTAACAATTACAAGGTCAGTAACAATTCATCCTAAAAACTGGGCAGGAAAAAAATTCTGAAATTACTTAGGTGAATGAGAGAGTAAGGGAAGAAAGTGAAAAAGGCTGCTCTTAAGACTAAATATGGGGCTGGGAGAATAGCACTGAGGTTAGAGTGCTTGCCTAGCAAGCGCAAAGCCCTAAGTTCAATTCCCCAGCACCACATAAAACTGGGTATGGTGGCATAGACTGCAGAGCAAGTCTCAATAAGTGAGTAAGTAAATAAATAAATAAATGTAGGCTCTGACCATCAGCCAGACAACTCTAAAAAAAAAAAAAGAACCTAAATTAAGACTACCAAATATATGTATCCTAAGGAACTAGGTACAATTTTTTCATCACTGAAGCTAGGTACAATTATTTCATGACTGAAGACATCTACAGAGAACTCTATCATAAAGAAGATTCTTCTGGTTGTGTTCATGATAGTAAATAATCATTAGAGGTCAAGACCTTGGGGCTGGGGTCATAGCTCTGTGGTTAGAGCACTTGCCTAATAACATGTGCACAGCATTGTGTCAACTCTCTAGCAACACGTAAGGATGATAGTTGGGACATGGTGACACACTTAAAACTCTAGCACTCAAGAGCTGAGACAGAAGGACCACTGTGAGTTCAGGGTCAGCCTGGGCTACATAGTGTCAAGACTTTGGTAACTTCTAATATGTTATTTTATGCTATATACCTGTTTCTTTCTGACAGACATTTTCCTTACTCCCACCCACTGCCTTCTTCCAACTAGCTTTAGTCATGACAAGACACTGACGGCAGGGTTCCTAAAGCCCATCCTTTCCATCACTTTCTTTACTCTTGAAGTCAGCGATGTGGACAGCTTCACAGCACCTTGGGTTGATGATTACTTCTCAGTACTTGAAAGGTATCCAAGCCATCCAGCCTCTACTGCGAGTTCGTAAGATGCCAATCCAAAAGTCAGTGTTCTTTAAGAAACATAAATTTCTCCTTGGCTTATTTACTTCTTCTCAGAGGGACCAAGGGAGGGTGTCTTTGGATATTCTGCATTACCATCCATGCATGGGTTCACAGACCTGGATATACTGTTGTTGTATTATACAAGACAAGCAATTTTTGCAAGGATTCATGTCATTCTGGAAAATTCTCAGTTGCTGTCTCCTTGAATGTTGCCTCTTTCTTGCTCTGGGGGTCGTGCTAGGATCATACCCAAAGCCTCATGCATACTAAGTAAGAGCTTTTTACTACTGAACTATATTCCCCGACCTGGCTTCTTTCTTTAACCTGTGTTGAGACTCATCAAATTTTGTTCCATTTTTGTTTAATCAAGTGTTCCACTTTAATGCCACGTGATATTTATGTTAATATGTCACATTTATTTACTCAGCAGTTGAAAGACCAGTTACAGTCTGCAGCAATTGCAAATAAGGCTGTAAAGCACATTTACATATAAACGTCTCTAAACACAGTTTCATTTCTTTTGTTTAAATACTTAGTAGAAGGAGGACTAGGTCACATGTTAACTATACATTTAACATTTTTAAGACACTGACAACCTATTTTTCATAACAATATTTTCATGAATGTAGGACAGTCATAGAGCTCACTTCATTTGTTTTCTGTCTCTCACAGAACACTTGTTTTTGTTGACTGACGTCCCAATTTCTTTAGTTCCATTGTTTCAAAGTATTTCGTCTGTGTTTTTAGTCATTTCCCTTGGAAGGGTACCACACTGCTTTTCCATTCTGATGCTCTTATCCTTTGATCATATTACTCACTAACCATGTTAATTCTTTGACCATGCTTTTATTCTTTTGATTTGAAAACTAATCATCTTCAAAATTTCTATTTGGCAACTTTAGTTTTTAAAAAAGCAACCCTGAGGTTTTCTATGCCTGCTGTTTCTTACTAAGGATGTGTGTTCCTCACATATTCTGTGATTCTATCGTATCAGTTCACCTTCAACAAGGCTTTATCTGCGGAAATCTCGTGTACCCTAGGTTGAATGCATAACCTATCAGAGCTATTTATTCATTTACTACTTTGTTACCAGAGACTGAGCCCAGGACCTTCACAATGAGCAACATCCATGCCCATTTTTATTTTTTGAGATAGGATCTCACTAAGTAGCTAAATTGGGCTTGAACTTGAGATTGTCTTGCCTCATCTTCCCAGAATGCTGGGATTACAGCCTGTGCCACCTGGCCAGCCAGAGTATTTTGTTTTCTTTTTGAGATAGGGTCTCACTCTGTAGTACAAGCTGGTCCTGAGCTCACTATGTACCCCAGTCTGGCCTAGAACTCACAGAAATCCTCCTGCATCAGCCTCATGAGTGTTGGGATTAAAGAGGTGTACCACCATGCCTAAATAGTTTGTGGCGCTGGGGGACTGTACTCAAGGCCTCAAGTTTCCCAGGCAAGTACCTTAATCATTGAGATATGACACCAGCAACTTTATGAAACCTTCTTCCCCATGCCCTAAAGTTATTACCAGCCTGGGGCTGCTTCCGTATAAATTACTTGGCTGGAAACTCTGAGTTAGTACTAAAGTCTTATTGTAAACCTACTAACGAGTAAACCATAGATTATAAATTCTCAAAGGAAAAATTTCACTAACTCATAGCCCTCACTGACAAATACAAGCTTTCTTGACATCCGTCTGTGCCACCAGGTAGAATCCTCCCTCACAAGGGCTTTAAGGGTCCCAGTTATATGTTCAGATCTCTGTCTAAATATTCTATCTTGGGGCTGGAGGAACAGCTCAGTGGTTAAAGCGCTTTCTTAGCAAGCACTAAGTCAAGTGCTAAATACCCAAGTTCGAATCCCCAGCACCACATAAGCTGGGCGTGGTGGCGCATGCCTGTAATCCCAGCACGCGGGAGGCTGAGGCAGGAGGATTGTCATAAGTCCAAGGCCAGCATGGGCTCCATAGTGAGTTCAGGACCAGCCTGGACTACAGAGCGAGACCCTGTCTCAAAAATAAATAAATAAATAAATAAATATTCTATCTTGGGGTGAGAGGAATAGCACAGCAGTTAAGAGTGCTTGCCTAACAAGTGGAAAGCTTGGGTTCGATTCTCCAGTACTACATAAGCCAGGTGTGGTGGTACATACCTATAATCCCAGCACTCCGGGGGCTGAGGGAGAAGAACTGCTGTGAGTTTGAGGCTATCTTAAGCTACACAGTGAGTTCAGGACCAGCCTGAACAAGAGAGCAAGACATGTCTCAAAAAAGCCCTTCATCTTGCACAGGTCCCAGCCCTAAGCATCTGCTTCCATAAGGGCAGTGAAGCCCAGCCCACACCTCTACCTTCTCAGGGGCCAGAGCTGCTGCAGGGGCTGCTGAAGCTGCTTTCTCTTCATTGGGGGCTCTTGGAATTTACCCTACTATAATGTAGATTAGAATACTGGTGGCTGGTGATGCCATTAATTAAGTTAACAAATAAAAAACACAATTAGGAACAGAACCAGAAAGCAATAAAATAGAATGCCGACCTTTAGAAGGAAATGTATCCCAATTTGTGAAACATTATAGACATTCTCCTTCAACACTATCCAGTATTTTCCTCCTCCATTACTCACCTGCTAATTTCCAACTGGGTACAATTTTCCAACTGAAATCTAACATTGGAATCACCAGTAGGAATTGGTGACTTTTAAACTATGCTCCCTGGGAGGAAACTGACCTGTCCTTAACCCTGAGCTCTTTTCAATAAAATATTAAAAAAAAATAAAACTGAAGCTTTAAACACTTAAAAATCTCTTTTTTTTGGGGGGTGAGATCTAATGCAAATATTTTAAATGCATAAAATAACCCAAGTTTTTAAATAACGAATTTGGGCCCAGTGGCACATGCCTATAGTCCCAGTACTCTGAGAGGCTACCGCAGGTTCATCACAAGTACAAACCCAGCTGAGGTGACCTTGTAGGATCCCGTCAAAGGGGGGTGGGGTGGGGGGGTGGGGGGTGGAGGATTGAGGATATAACAAAAGGATTGGGAATACAGCTCAGGGTGAAGACCTGAGTTTCAACCCCCAGTGCTAGAGAGGGGGAGGGAAATGATGCTTACATGAAGAGATACTTCATTTTATTTTGTGCCCTTGAATAAAACTTACACTTAGATTTCATATCAAAGACTTGACTGGATGCCGTAAACAAATTAGCCACACACCTTTCTTTCGTTTAGGCGGTTCTGGCGATGAGGCTCCTGGTGAGTCCGCATATGTCCCTTGCATTGGCTGAGCTTCCATCACCTCAGGAATCCCATCTAATGTGACGGATACATGGGTGATTGGGGCAACAACAATGTCATCTTCAGATGAACTAAATATATTATTATCTAATGGAAATAAAATCAACTAAATATAGTCAACCGTGTATTACAAACAAAAAATTATTTCATAAAATAACCTCCTACGACTGTGAATATTAAAGCAGAAAAAAAGTTTAAATTCTATTCCCTGATTTTTATTTTCTCTTCCCTAAATCAAGCCAGGTTAGTTTAGTTCTGTCTCTCGGTCCTGGAAATCAAGCCCTTTCCACTGGGCTACTACTAACACATCCCCAGCCCATTTTTATTTTGGATTTGAAGACAGGATCTCACTATGTCACTAAATTGCAAAGGCTGGGCTCAAACTTGCAATCCCCCTGCCCCAGCTTCCCAAAGTGCTGGGATCACAGGCCTGTGCCACCAGACCTGGCAAGCCAGGCTCAAGTGGACTACTGTAAACACTATTCTTACCTGATTTCCTATCACACCAATCTATCCTATCCTTCCTCTGTTATGTTTGAATTATCTGCTGAAACTTAAGTCTGAGCTGACCACCCTACACCAAAGCTTTAAACCCCAACAACCAAGATTAAAAATCTTACAGTTTTCTGAATAAAAAGGACAAGTCAAACTCCATACTGTGCCTTTCAAAGCTTCCAGAATCTCTCCAACCTCATCTCACACCCACCATGAAGCTTTTCAGTTACAGCAAAATGTTTACCTCTCAAAATTTTCTTCTTTTTTGCTTTCAGGTCTGTATCTGTGGCTCTTGCCCAGCTTCAATACTTTTTCCTGTCTCTTCTATTAAAAGGATATTTATCATTTATAACCCAGCTGATATACACTCTCAACCAGGTACAGTGGCACACACCAGTAATTCTAGCTACTCAGAAGGCTGAGATGGGATTGCAGGTTCAAGATAAACCTGGGCAACTCAGTGAGATTCTGTCCCAAAATAAAAATAAAACTTAAATAAAATAAAATAAAAGGTCTGAAGATGTAGCTCAGTATAGAGTCTGTGCTTGCCTAGCATGCATGTGTGATGCCCTGGACTCAAATATTACTACTATAAAAAATAAAAGAAACCTCCCCCACCAAAAAAACAACCCTCCCTCCCTCAATAAAGCCTGATATTCTCTGCTATAGTATTTAATGATTCCAGAGCACTTTGCTATAAGTCTTATGGCCATTATTTTTGGTTTTTACAATTACTTATATAAAAAACTGATTTAAAAATTAAACTATGATCAGCAACTTAGCAAAGCTCTGCCTTTATTTAAATAAAACAAATTTTTAAAAGACTGGAAATGGAGGTCAGTGCAAAGGGCCTGGGTTTAATCTACAGTGCCATTTTTTAAAAATCCATTCATGTATATATTATATTATTGCCTTATACTGCTACTATGCATATAAGGGAGCATTAAATATTTCAAATCTACTTAGTAATAATTAATGAATTTAACTGTTTTCTTGTCAAAATACAAAGGAAAACACACGTTTAAAAATAGATCAAGCTGAGGGCTGGAGGAATGGCTCAGAGGCTAAAGCGCTTGAGCAAGGGCTAAGCCAAGCACTAAGTACCGGAGTTTGATTCCCCAGCACCACATACGCTGGGCGTGGTGGCATTCGCCTGTAATCCCAGCACTTGGGAGGCTGAGACAGGAGGATTGCCGTGAGTCCAAGGCCAGCCTGGGCTCTGCAGTGAATTCAGGACCAGCCTGGACCACAGAGCGAGACCCTGTCTCAAAAAAAAAAAAAAAAAAAATACATCAAGCTGAGCTAGGTGACGTGGGTCTGTAATCCCAACACTGTGGGATGTTGCAGCACAAGGATTGCAAGTCTGAGCCTAGCCTGGGCAACTCAGCAACTTTGCGAGATCCTGTCTCAAGATCAAAAATAAAAAATGGGCTAGGGATGTAGTTCTGTAGTAAGGGCCTAGGTCCAGTCTCCAGTACCAAAAGAAAAAAGAAGAGGCGAGAGAGAAAAAAAATTTAAAAACACCAAATGGATCAATAGGGTGCGGTTAGTTTTATGCCACGAGTAGTAAAATCTCCAATGATTTTGCCAATTCACTGGTGTTTATCTACCAAGATGACAAAATTGTATTAGATTGGCCTTAAATACCTTAATAGTTTCACCATAGGGAAAATTAAGAGAAAATTATGCACAGCCTGTTATTTGATACCTAATAAATTACTTTTGTTTCTAATGGCTTCATTCAGCAAATTAAAAACTCTTTAACTAGACACATTAATGAAAGTACCTCAGTAACTACATTACCTTAAAATGTGCTTAGAACACCCCCTAAAAAAATCACACATCTGATCTCTAGATATTTGCCATCTAATAGAAAGAGACAGTAGCAATAACTTTATGAAATACATAAAAAAGAAAAATGGATACCACTCACTTATTCGTTTTTCATCCAGCATTGGTCCAGGGGAATCCATGTTAAGGAGAGCCTCAGCAGCCTCAATAGTTTCAATTGTTTCATCCCCATTATGACAAGAAGCTTCAACTACAATACACGTAATGAGAAAATAAAATTAGTCACAGTATATTTATTGCTCTGAAGTTCACATACTACTGGTTTCCTGAACCAAGATGTACCCACTTACTATCTGAGTTTCTATACTTAACAAACTATCAACACATGAAATAGCAATAAGTCTATTAATTGCTATTTGACCTCTAATCCTACGACTCTAGGAGTCTGAAGCAGGGAAATTGCAAGTTCAAGTTCAGCCTGGGCAATACAGCCACTGAGCAAGATTCTGTCTCAAACAATAAAAACGGGCTGAGGATGTAGCACAGGGCAGGCACTGGATCTAATCCCGAACAGCCCTTTCCACCCCCAAAAAGAATGCCCAGCCCATGTTTTTATTTTTATTTTAAGATAAGATCTTGTCAATTACCCCAGCTGGACTTGAACTTGCAATCCTTTTACCTCAGCCTCTGGAAGTGGTGAGATAACATGTCTGTGTCATCAGGTCTAGCTAACTGTTATATTTTTAAAATTCATCTGATGTTCTAAATTAAGATTAAGTAGGAATCTAATATGCCTTTCTTGCAACAAATAATATTTATTCATTCTTCCTCCCTTCTGATTTAAAATGTTGCTAGATCATATGTAAACATCTTAAACAGAGCAGCACCTACAGCTGACTTACTATTCACGTCTGATAATCCAATTGACCTACATCACCTTGGTTGAGCTGGGGCATAGTTCAGCTGTTACAACACTTGCCTAGCAAGCACAAGACCCTAGGTTTGATTTTCCAGAACCACATATGCCAGGCATGGTGGTACACACATGCCTGGAATCCTACCACTCAGGAGGCTGAGTCAGGAGGAGAGCTGCGAGTTCAAGGCCATCCTGGACCACATAGTGAGTCTGAGATCAGCATGGACTACAGAGTGAGACTCCGTCTCCATAATGATGATAATAATAATATCATCTTACTTTGAGTTAACTTCAAATGAATGACTATTTGGTACATGAATTACTAATATTAAAAATTTTAACTGAATACATATTATGTACCAGATATTGTGCCAAGTGCTAAAGTAAAACTGAGAGCAAGGCAGGCATAATACTTGTCACCAAGAAAACTACAAATACACCTCATTATGCCTGTTTCTGGCAAGCGTTAAGAATAAATATACAGGCCTATAATCTTAGCATCCTGGGTGGGGGCTGAGGCAGGAGGATCACAAGTTTGTGCCCAACCTGGGCAACTTAGCAAATTCATATGATGCTGCTTCAAAATAAAAAATAAAGTACACTAAGGATGTCATTTAGTGTGATAGGCATGAGTTTAGTCTCTAGTACTACAAAGAATATGTAAATGCATGCTATCAAGAATTCATGTCCTGAGACTTTCGGTTAAGAAGGCGGCTGAGTAACAGCACTGCACAACATCTCCTCATTGACCCACTTAAAAAGTCAAGAATTTAGTTAGAAAAAGTGTGTTTGGTGTAGCTAGGAAAGAAAGAAGCATCTCCAGCAACTGAAAGGTGGCCAGGGGGAGGCCAGAAATTCCGAAGGATCATCGAAAGTAGAGAAAAAAAAAAAAATCCCCATGGGCCAGGAAGCAGCTGCAGCTGGCTGCAAATGGCTGGAGCCGCAGGCAGCTGCAGACTGAGGAAAGCTTGCGGGGACCTGAACATCTGACGGAGCTGGGAGAGGACAAAGCACCCCAACAACTGATATGAGGCTGCGGGCAGGTCAGAAATCCTGAAGTCACATCGGAATAGGAGGAAAGAAGCAGCCGACTCGGCCCAGCCCTGAGCTGCTGGCATCCACAGACCACAGAGAGAGGTAGGTCGGGAGCCAGAACCTCAGCCCGAGATAAGCATGGATCCAGAGAAGTGGGAAATGTCAGAAGCTGGCGGCCCCAACCCACGGGGCTGTGCACTACAAACGCAGCATGTGCTCCCCCTAGAAAAGGTCCCGGGATCCCAGATCAGAGACAGGGCTCAGCAGCCGTCACAGGCAGTGACGTCAGCAGGAGCCATTTTAAATAGAAGTTTAAAAAAAAAAAAAGCCCACGACTGAACCCTTTAGAGTAAAAGAAAGCTCAGAAGAGCACACCAGGGCTTTGGGGTCACCCTTAAACAGTGCCCAGGAAGAAACTGGCTAAACCAACACAGAGAGGAGAAAAGAGGGAGAAAGGCTGCTGGTCCCTTGAACAGCTAAGGGCGCCTCTGCTCCAAGGGTGGAGAGCCTGCTCTAGGGGAGGGAAGCCGGGACAGACGGAGACCTGTGCTGAGTGGACCAGGGGGAACAAGACACCTCAAAAAAGGGGATCATCGCACTGTTCCTCCAGCACGCGCCAGAGGCTTCCGGTTCACCACTGCCCTGCTTGCCAGAGGCGTCTAGGACCAGGAAGTCCATTGCATGTCCATCCCGTGAGCCAGAGGCTTCCAGAGGCTTCCAGGGAATTACATCACCCTGGCAATCCTGAGCCCCAGAGGCTTCCAGAAGCATCTAGGACTGGGAATTCCATCACCCTATCTGTCCCTTGGGCCAGAGGATTCCAGAGGCATTCAGGACTGGGCCTTCACCAAACCCTTCTTTCCTGTGCACCAGAGACAGCCAGAGGTAGCAGAACCATGGGGAAACATGGTAACAAATCTCCTACAAAAAGGCCTGACACCCCAGAAGATGGTACCACGGATACTGAAATTGCAGAATCCAAAAATGAAAAGGGCAAAAATGATGGTAACTTCTGGGCCCAGATATTCAGTGAAATAAAGCAGGAAATAAAACAGACAGCACAGGAGCTACACCAACACAAAGCTAAGCAAAAAGCAGGCCTTGAAAAGCGACTAGAGGAGACCATAGAAGAAATCTACCAGAAGATAATGAAGGCAATACAAGAAATTAGAGAAGAACACAACAGAGATATAGAAAAATTGAATGCAGATATTCAGGAAATGAAAAACACACAGGAAATAATAAGCAACCACTTTAAACAACTTCAGAGTAGAATGTCAGACCTAGAAAATAAAGTGACTGAGCTTCAACACATAGGCCATGAAGAACACAAAGTAAATTTAAAAAGTGAATCATTACAACAGCTGATAGATGATTCAAGGAGAAACCACCTCAGAATTATGGGAATCCAGGAGAAGACTGAGGACAAAACAAAAGGCTTAAAGGACATGTTTAATGAAATAATGGAAGAAAATTTCCCAAATCTAAGAAAAGAAATGAACACGGAACTATTGCAGGCATATAGAACAACAAACAACTTGGATCAGAGGAGATCCTCATCACAACACATCATAATTAAAATTCTAGAAACCCAACACAAAGAGAAAATACTAAAAGCGATAAGAGAAAAACAGACGGTGACCTACAAAGATAAGCCCATCAGGATTAACTGCAGACTTCTCAATTCAAACTCTAAAAGCAAGGAGATCATGGAGCAATCCAAGCACTAAAAGAACATAAATGCCAACCAAGACTGCTATATCCAGCAATATCTGCTGTATCTTTTAATTTAAAGGGAGAACTTAAAACTTTCCATGGCAGATAAAGTTTAAAGGAATTTGTACCCACTGAGCCAGTACTGCAGAGAATACTTAAAGGAAACTTAGAAAGTGAAAGTGAGGCCAGTGACACCAGTGACTCCAGAGGAAAAGCGACAACAGCTAGAGGAAAATGAGCTGAGAAAAAAGGATGTTAGTAATCAGTGAAATACAAGTAAATAAGTTATGAAAGTTAAAAAATTCTGAAATAACTAAATTTGGCTTCATATTTGTCACTTTAAGTATATATATGTGGATCAGATTTAACTTCACTTATTGTAGCAACGTGATATAGTTTTAACTTTGTTTTATTGCAGCAATTCACTTATTAGGTCACTGATGAAAATTTATCCTAAGAAAACTGACTGATGTAAAGATAACTCTGTGAATGTACAAGTATGTACCTTCCAGTATTTAGCTAAGGCATTTGAAATTTAACTTTTTTTTCTTCTTTCCCAAATTTACTAGTCTTTTGAACTACATGCTTATAGTTATTTTCTAATATGAACTGGTGGGCAAGGCCAGGTTTAAGAATAACAACAAAGATATAGCAAAATATACGGAAAAATAGCTTTTGGTAAATATCCCACTAAAGGGATTGGATGGATTCAGAGAAGAGGCATTAAGATTTAACTACTGCGAACCCATTCGAGGAACAGGAAGCTGAGTTATAGTGGTGACTTAAGTGAAATGACTTAGGTGTGGAAGATTAATATGTTAAAACACTGTATGGTTTCTCTGACTTGGGAAACCCAGGGCACAGACATTCTTTGGAACCACATGAAGTGATAGCCGGAGTTGCGGGAAGGGATAAGGAGGGGGTGGGAGGGTAGAAAATGGGAAGGGATTGTAAAGTCGATATGATACATATGTGTACGTAACACCCAAATTCATTGTAAATACTATGTATTACATTTGTATATTAATAAAAATGGGGGGGGGTAGCAACACCAATAATAACTGAGGTCATCAACCAAAAAAAAAAAATTCATGTCCTCCAATGTTCCCATCACCTATACCCAAGATATGAATTTACATACAAACAAAAAGCATGCACCAACTTCTCCAGTCAGTGTTCACTACCCAGTCTGCTCTTCAAGTATGTGATATATTACTAGCTCTGACTAAACCTGAAGAGAAATCTGTAAATCCCAGCAACTTATCATATATTCAAGCCACAGTCTACTATTTTAGTCCTGAGGCAATAATAAGAAAAGAAAATTCCTATTTCTTTCCCTATAGACAACTTCTTATTTTGTTCTCAGGAATATAGAGCTAGGCATGTAAAAAAGTAAAGACTTCTAAAGATTAATGAATTAAGTAGGTTTAACCACTCTGATGCACCTATTCTGTCATGTCCATGCCAATATATTTAGAGAAAAAAGTACTGGAGAGGTGAAAAACCAATAGGAAACATGGCAGATGACAGGAAAGATTTTTCCTTCCCTTACAGCTCTAGCTTCTGCAAGTAATGAAGTTACTCAAAACTCTGTTACAGACTCTTTATGCTCTAAAAATTCCAGAGCTAGGAAACTGCCTAGAACAGTGCTGGAGCAAGGTCCTGATAAAGACACACACCTAGGACTGGGGGCAGAGCTTAGTGATTACAGTGGTTGCCTACAAAGCATGAAGCCCTGGGTTCCATTACCTGTACCACACACTAGCCAGGTGTTGGTGGCTCACTGATGAATCCCAGCATTTGGGAGGCTGAGCCAGAAGGACTGCCATGACTTCTAGACCAGCTAGTGAGTTCAGGACTACAAACCAGGCTCTGTCTCTAAATAAATAAATAAGACATGCACCTGTAAGAGTGATATCATCATCATCCTCATCTATGATTTCTTCTTCAGCGACGTCCAGCGAGCTCTCAGTAATCATGTCACTGGGCTCATCCACACACGCTAGACCAGCATAACTATTGAGGATATCAGCACCAGGAACATGTTCCACAATGACAGCAGGAAAAATAGATGAATCACCAAGCTGGTAGGGGTGGGTCGAGACAGTAGGGAAGGAAAGGGAAAACAAAAGATTAACCAAGTTTTGCATTTTTTAAGATACAATCCCAAAATATTTTACATTTTATATAAATTTAGCTCTACATTATTGGCTATTGTATCTTGACAATCTTAGGCTTAAGACAGTATATATCTCATAAACTTTTTTAGTCTTGACTCTTAGTAACCAAACCAAGTTTGCCTAAGTTATCCTATAAAAGTACATTTTCTAATGGTATTATATAAAAAACTAAAACATCATCTCCAGTTCTATCCACTTTCCTGAAAATACTATAATTTTGTTCTTCTTTGTGGTTAAATAATACTCCCTTGTGTATATTACACATTTTCCTTATCCATTCAATGGTTAATGGGCGACCTAGGCTGGTTCCATACCTTGATTATTGTGAATTGGGGCACAATAAACAAGGGTATGTAGACATTACTACAGTATGCTGATTAATTCTTTCTGTTGTATCTTCAGATGTCTGGGTCAAATGGCAGCTCTAGTTTTAGTTGTCTGAAGAACCTTTATAGTAATTTCCATAGAGTCTGTACTAATTTACATTTCTACAAACAGTGTATAAGAGTTTCCCTCCCCTGTGTCCTTGCCAGTCAGCATTCACTGATTTGTGTGGGGTTTTTTTTTTGTTTGTTTGTTTGTTTTTTTGAGACAGGGTCTCTCTCTGCAGCCCAGGCTTGTCCTGAACTCATTATGGATCCCAAGCTTGCCTTGGACTCATGGCAATCCTCCTGCCTCAGCGTTCTGGGCGCTAGGATTACAGGCATGCACCAACATGCCCAGCTTATGTGGTGCTGGAGAATCAAATTCAGGTACTTAGCTCTTGACTTACTTGCTTGCTAAGCAAGGCTTTAACCTCTGAGCCATTCCTGATTAGTGTATTCTTGATAACAGACATTCCGATAGATAGGAGGTAGAATCTCAAGTAGTTTCGATTTGTATTTTCCTAAGATCAAGCTAAAGATACTGAACATTCTCTATATACTTTTTGGTCATTTGTACTTACTATTTTGAGAAGTGTATGTTCAATTAATTTGTCCATTTATTAAGTGGGCTATTTGCCAAGCTTTCCATTTTTGTTTTGATGGTACCTTTTTAGTTCTTTATATATTAATAAAAAGTATTTTTAAATTTAAAAAACTAAAAAGATCATTAATGCCTATGTATGAACCAAAAAGTGGCATATAAATTAAATATACAATTATATAAAATCCCAACAAAGTTTCCTTGGCAGAAAAAAAAATGTTTAAAAAATTACGCTGTCACTTGGCACAAAAGCATTGTTTTCACCTTTTTTTGGCTCAATTAAAAATAAAAACACCTTTTCATTTTCGTTTAAGTCCCTCTTTGAGCACGACTACCCTATTAAACCATGAAATTTTGTAACTGAAAGAACTCTGATGTTTTAAAGCTCATTTAGTAAATGAGAAAAATGACCCAGGAAGGATTTTCAACAACCTACTAAAAAATCAGTGATAACCTTCATTAAGTTATTACTTCCTGTATCTTTTCATTTTGAAGTAACTATAGACAGAAAAGTTGCAAAAATAACACAAAGAACACATACAACCTTAATCTATATTAGTCCAATTCTAACATTAAGTCACATCTATTTATTATTCTCTTCCGATACTAATTTTTTTGTCTAAAAGCAGTAGATGTAGTGTTTTCTTAATTCAAAATTCTATAGCATTTTTCCATAAACATATTATATTCTATAAAAGTAGCCCAGTAATCCAAACCAAGAAAGTAACAATGATACTGTTAGTATACAGACCTGATTCAAATTTTCTTAACTGCTTTATTAACATTCATTAAAAAATGAAAATAAATTTTTTGGCTCAGGATCCACTGTATGATCGATCACAGGTTTTGTTTAGCACATACTCTATTGCTTAGCAACAATCCTTTTCATTTAGAACAGTATCTTCTTTAATTTGAACAATTCTTCAGTCTTTTTTTTTTTTTTACAGTCTTCACACTTTTGGAGAGTACAAATTGTTTGTTGTAGAATAGCCCCAAAATTTGAGTTTGGCTACTTCTTCATGATTATATTCAGTTAGCATTTCTTGTAAGAATACCAAAAAATAATGCTACGTTCTTAAAACACACGTGCCTGCGTTAAGGTGATATTTCTCCACTGTCAAATCACTATTTTTTCCTTATGTAACTACAAATGCTTTGTGGGAAAATCCCTTAAGACTATGTAAACATCTTATTTTTTTTTCTCTGTTTAGGTTTTTTGAGGTACAGGGAGTAATCCCAGAGTGCTGGGATTACAGGCATGAGCCACCACGCCCAGCTTACAATAAAGTACTTTCTTAAAGGTGAGAAAGAATTCCTCTTCATAGATAATAATGCCAGGTAATTTATGTACATAAGTCTCCTATATTGAAAATGCTAGGTATAGTTTCATTATAAATAAGCAGCCTCTATTAATGCTTATACAGTGACACTAAGGTTAGATATTATTTCTTAGCCTAAGAACTATCTCAGGTTTTTGTTGTTACTGTTGTTTATTTTTGAGACATGGTCTTGCTCCGTAGTGCAGGCTGTAGTGCTGGGGAATCTAACCCAAGGCCTTGCACTTGCTAGGCAAGTGCCTTAACTGCTGCTCTACTCCTCCAGCCCCCTAAATTTAATATACATCACAGTCACTAGAATATTATCCTTGCTTTCAAGAATGCTACGTTGGTGCTGTTGTACACCTTGTAATGTCAGCAATGTGGGAAGCCAAGGTAGGGGTAATGCAAGCTTGAGCCAAGCCTAAGGAACTAAGCAAGACCTTATCTCAAAACAAAAATAAAAAGGACCGAAAATGTAGCTCAGTGCAAAGGTCCTGGGTTCAACTGTCAGTATTTAAAAGGAAAAAAAAAAAAAAAAAAAAAGAATGCTCTGCTCTGAAATTAAGGGATAATAACCCTAAAGCATATTTGGAATGTTTTATTTCAAAATGCTTCTTCCTATTTCAGAAAAGAAGGAGAAGTAACAGTCTATTCAAACCGTAAAAGTTTTAAAACAGGATCTAGAAGACTCAGAGCTTCTATTCTGAAACACATACGGAGAGGCAACAGAGAAAATACCATTATGAAATGCCCAAAGCAAAACACAGGCATGGGTGCGCCCTTTCTGGACAGACGATTAGTACCCACATAGTCCATCCGTAGCTTGTTCAAACAGCTCACTTTCCCTAACAGCTCAAGCTCCTACTCATCGAGTTAGACTGAGTTCAACATATTTTCATATGATTTCATTACGTACTACTATAATCTTATATATAATGTAACAATGAAGTTCATCACTCTATTCATTGGCAGATCTTACCAAGGTCATGCACCTGGGAAGCGTGTCTAAAACAATTCACAGGTGCAGTCCCCACCCAAACAAACCAAAACATTTCTTCCCATCCCAACTATCTGGTTCTTGCAATCCAGACACAGAAGAATAAGGATACAGACACTTCGAAAGATAACTCCCCAGTTTTATCTGAAACTACACAGCTCCCAAGTTTCAAATAACTACAGAAAATTGTTATTCCGTGTCTTCTCCTATGCAACCAAACCCTGATCAGACAGGAGGAGCTGACTGTCTCCTCCTGAATTTACAGGCCTCAAACATGTCAAAACCCACTGTGGTCAGTTACTTCTCCAAAGGCCTCCCTAGACACAGCTGTTACCAGTCTCTTTGTTCTCTAGCACAGACTGTCTGTGTATCATCAACCACATTCTATTTTCTTTTTCTTTTCTCCTTTTTTGGAGACAGAGTATCACTGTGTAGTCCAGGCTGGTCCTGAACTCAATATGTAGCCCAGGCTGGCTTTGAACACACAGAAATCCCCCTGCCTCAGCCTCCTGGTGTCTGAGTCACAAGCTCAGACGTTATTCATTTTTATGCACTAAGTAAGAGGAACAGGATACATGGGAACCACACAGCTGCTGCCTTTGCTACTAATATTAACCAGCGTATCTTATCAAGCACGCAGTATTTTGCCCATTGCTTTACATGGATTACCAGTCTAATCACCACAAAACCCTAAGAGACATAGTAGGCTATTTTATACTGGGGAAAGGCAAATATAGTCAGCTTATCCTATTCTCAGGTTCCAAACATACCTATTAAGCCAACTATAGATTAAAAAGTGTAAAATCTGTATCTGTAATGACGACAAACTTTTTCCTTGTAATTATTCCCTAAATACATGGATACATATAAGTAATCTAGAGATGCTTTAAAGTATTTAAGAGGTGGAGAAGGACAGGTTATTTGTAAACAACACAGCATTTTATGTGACAATAATACCTCAGTGCTGCATATTTTGGTATCCACAATGGTCCTGAAACCAATTTTTCTTGATCCTGAAGAATAACTGTAACTTACCCTAAGTCACAGCTAGCAAGTGGTAGACCCCTAACGTGAGCTGACTCCAAGATCTATTTTCTTTACTTGCACATGATTACAGTAGTAGCTTTAGACATGGCACAGTCTTGTCTTACTGGCGTATTTACATGGCTCTGTTTAGAAAACTGAATGGGTAAGGAGCTGTGTTTGCGGGGGAGTTACAGTTTTGATACTATCTGCCAGGCTTTCTCCTTTTCCAGCACAGCCAGCTCTTACTCCACAGGGCACAGTCCAGGATCTCTCCTAATTAAATCAGTCTTCTTCTAAGATACTTAATCTTTTCATAAAAAAGAATGGGCCATTTTTCTAGCCTACTGAAATGACATGTATATTAAGCTGTTCATCTCTAACTTCTCCTGGGTGCTATTAACCCAGAAATAGACCAATTCTGTATCTTCATAAGCATTATAATTAGGTAAGAAGCTACAATCTGTATACACAAAACACATCTAGGAAATACCTCTGGAGTGACTGGGAATACCTCTGCCTCTACTACCATAAATGGAAGGAAAAAGCACATTTCCGTGACTCCAGCTGCTGCGATCTGAGCTCAGGATAAGCTGTCTTTTAAACTGGACTGACAAGCAGCTGACTGAAGTATGAGTCATCAGAAACCTAAAAACTTCATAACCACACACTGTAAAATTCCTTGAGAACTGATTCCCAATTTCTTAAATGAAGACGTGGTAAAATTTCATGTTGAATTCACCAAGATTTAGATTTTTAAAAATAAAATATTAGGACTTCTTTTTGACTGCTAGGGGCTGCCTTAATTAAGCACCACACACACAATGCCTTACACAACAGAAATGTATTGTTCACAGCTCTAGAGATGCACTGTGCCTGGAAGGAAGGTGTCAGCAGTCGAATTCTTCTACAGATCTGTTCTGTGCCTTTCTCCCTGGTTTGCTGATGACTGTTGTCACCTTCATGTTATATTCTCTCAAGAAATGTTTGTATCAAAAAACTTCCCATTTTTATAAATACACAATTATATAGAAGTAGGAACTCACCCTCATCTTTACTCATTATTCCAAATACGGTCACTTTCTGAGGTATCGTATATAGGTGACAGGTGAGGTTTGGAGTTTGGAGTTTGGAGCGGTGACTGAACTTAGTTTATTTCAGTTTTAAATTTACCATTTGACAATTAGTTCTTTCTCCACTAAAATAATTTCAAAGTTTATGGCAATAAAGATACATATAATCTTAGTACTATTTTTAAATTGAGACTGGACTCTAGGTTTGTTGCTGACATCCATCAAACCTTATCCATTTCAGTTTTTTCTAAATCATTTTATCTAGATTCCTGCTCAAGACATATTTAAAATAGCTGGAGAAATAGCACAGAAATTAAAGCACTTGCCTAGCAAGCTCAAGGCCCTGAGTTTAATTCCCCAGCACCACATAAAGCTGGGTGGGGTGGTAAAGGCCTATAATCTCAGCACTTGGGAGGCTGAGGCAGGAAGAATGCCCAAGACCACCCTGGGCTCCATAAGGAGTTCAGGACCAGGCTGGATTACATAGCAAGACCCTGTTTAAAAAAAAAAAAAAAAAAAAAAAAAACCTAAAATAAAATAGGAGTTTAAAGAAGAAACAGTATAAACAGTGATACAACCATATAATTTCAGCTACCTATAAGGATGAGGCAAAAGAACCAACCGAGTCTATGAGTTTGAGGCCAGCTTGGATAGTACGGTGAGATTGTTGTCTCAAAAATAAAAAAAATTTTTAAGGCTGTAGCTATTCAAAAAACAAGCGCTACTAAGAGCAATCAGATCTGTTGTCCCCTTCTAAGAAATACAAGTGCCAACATGGTTTTCCATGATGGCCTAAACAAAAATATTAATTGGCAGCCACTTGGCTGCCTATGTGTGGCTGCCTATGTTTTAAAAAATTACTCTCTGAACAATTCTACATGTTTTTCTCATTTGAGTAATTAAATTTAAATGATTTTGCCATACTAGGGATCAAACTCAGGGCCTTCTGCACACTAGGACATGGCCCCACCATCACACCCCCAGTACTACTTTTTATTTGGGTGACTGTCACTAAAATCATCAGTACTTAACCTTGACTATATACAGGCAGATATTTAAAACTAATCAGTATTTGATTCTTATAAGGACTGTATAGATTAGAATACCTGAAGATATCACTAGGGCCTATGATTACAGCTCTCATGTGAGCCCAACTTATACCCAGGGCTCAGAACTATTGCTCTAAAGAATAATATTCAATTAATCAAGCCAATATCTGGAATATTAATAATCCAAGTAAATAGTATTATGAGATCTTTATTATTTGACACAAATTCTTCTTACTTCTGCTTTTGGAATAGAATCCAAATAAATCACAAGCCTTGGGGACTAGAGAGGAAAGACACCCTGGAATTAAAATCGGTAAAAGATCAGTTCTCAAAACATCTATTTCCAGATACAAATTAAACTAATGATAGAAAAACTACCTTTCTTCTATTTTAGAACTTTGGTTTTTTGTTTTGTTTTGTTTTGTTTTGTTTTTATCTTTTGAGAGACTGGATCTTGCTACATAGTCCAGGCTGGCCCTGAATTTACTCTGTAGCTCAGGCTGCTCTTGAATTCATGGAAAGCCTCTTGTTTTCACCTCCCACATACTGGGATTTACCAGTGTGTATCACTATGCCTGGCTGGTTTTTAACATTATTATAGATCTTAATAGCTTGAGTGGGGAAGAAACAAAAATACATATATCAATTTTCTTTTCCTATTAATTAAAAGTAAATCTAGGGGCTGGAGAAATAATACAGAGGTTAAAACAACTGCCTAGTAAGTGCAAGGCCCTGAGTATGATTTCCACAGCATCACATAAACTGGGCATGGTGGTACATGCCTGTAATACCACCACTGAGCAGCTGAGAGGCAGGAGGACTGCTGGAAGCCCAAGGCCAGCCAGGTCTATATTAGTGGGTTCAGGACCAGCCTGCACTACAAAGTAACACTCTGTCTCAAAAAAAAAAAAAAATGTAAATATAGGACACATATTGAAAGCAAAATTTTAGCAGCAAAGTAAAAAATCAAACCAAGTTTTAGCCGAACATAGAGAAAGTTCCCCAAATTTCAACACCATCTAATACATAGCTTCTAGTTGTTCTGTCTGATCACATACATCACATATGTGGCAATACCATTAAGTTAAAAAGGAAAGTCATCAATATAAATAGTATATTACTTCTCCTAACACAACTTGCTTGTTCCCTCAATACAGCACAAGCCAAGATCTTAAATATCAGTGGATATTTAAAAAATTACAGATCAAATTATTTCAACTCTATTAAGTTTATGCAATAGATTTTTAGATATAAAAAAGCTGAAATGTTCTCACATAATTTGTCAAGCTTCTCTAATAACAGTACAACTTACATGGTAGCTGTGACACAGCTTGCTGAAATACTCTATTTAAAAATAGCTTAAAATGAAATTTTAAAATGTTTTCCTAAAACAAAAAAAAAAAAAAAAAGGTTAAGAATCATCATTAAGGGGCTGGAGGAATAGCTCAGTGGTTAAAGCACTTGGCTGGCAAGCTTAAGGCCCTGAGATAAATTCCCCAACACCACATAAGCTGGGTATTGTAGGTAAATGCCTGTAATCCTAGCACGGGGGAGGCTGAGGCAGGAAATAGCTGTAAGTTTGAGGCTAGTCTGGGCTACCCAAGCAAATTATCCAGGCTCTCTAGGCTTTAGATTTGTTAAAGAATAACAGTATCTTCCAGAGTTACTGCAAGAATTAAATATCGTCACATAGCTGGGCCTGGTGGCACAGAGCACTAGGTAATTTAGTGACTTAAGTGAGACTCTGTCTTGAAATCAAACCAAAAACTGGGCTGGTGATGTAGCATAGGAAAGACTGTGGGTTCCATCCCAAAAAATAAAATAAATAAATTCCATATAAATGAATCACTTGTCATACTACATGGCATATAAGAAGTAATCAAGAAAATATTGTGATAATGGAAGTCTTTCAATATTTGATTTAGAAATATATCTTAAGAAATGGCTTACTACAATTTTATACTAATAAGCCTGGTCTTTGCTTTTGTTTTGTTTTTTATAAGAACAGTCTTTATGGAAAACTGGTGAACAACTACACTTAAGTATAAATTAAAAGCAAAAGCTGACACATATGTGTGTTAGATCCATGAAAATTTATTAAACTCTACACTTAAAACACTGGCATATCTTTGTACTTAAAGTGTACATCAATAAGAAGTTTCACTCTGTAGTCCAGGCTGGTACTGAACTTCCTATGAAACACAGGTTGGCCTGGAACTCACATTATTCCTCTTGCCTCAATCTCCTGAGTGCTGGGATTACAGGGCATGTACCACTATGCCTTGCTAATTTATATATGGTACTGAGGAACTGAACCCAGGGCCTGGCAAGTGGTAGGCAAGCACTCTAATCACTGAGCCCTTCAACAAACAAAGTTTACACTAGGCCTGGTAATGTAGGCCTATAGTCCCAGTTTTTGGGAGGCTGAAGCAGGAAGATCAAAAATTCAAGTCCAGCAATTTTTTGAGACAGATCTCACTCTATACTGCAAGCTGCTCCTGAACTCACCACATAGCCAAAGCTGGCCTTGAACGCACAGCAATCCTCCTGCCTTACTCCTGAGTGCCAGATTTACAGATGTGCACCACCATGTCATGCTCACGTCGTGCTAGGGAATCCAACACCAGGCCATGCTCTTGCTAGCTAAGTGATCTAACCACTCCAGCTTTCAAGCCTGGCAATTAAGCAACATGTAAAGACCTTTCCTCAAAAATCAAAACTACAAAACAGACTGGAGATGTAGCTCAGTGTGAAGGCCCTGGGCTCAATTCACAGCATCACCACAATAAAAACAAACAAACAAACAAAAAACAAACAAAAAAAGAAACAAGTTTAAAATGCACAGGTCCATCTGGTCGGAGAAAAAAAATTCCATAGTTGTAGTACTGAGCATTTTTCTAGGGTAGAGGTAAAATCAAATAGTTGGGAAGAGAGTGGAAAAGATCAAATACTGTATTATTCCTTCATCACCTAGTATAAACCATAACAAAACAAAGTCATTAGCACAGTGCAACTACGTGAACACACACACATGCACATATACAGTGATTGATACACAAGATTAAAATCAAAATCCTTGGATTAAAGACCTAGATATTAAAACCGAAACACTGAACCTCCTGGTAGACAAATTAGGCAAAAACCTAAAAGACATTAAGTGCTGACAAGGACTTTCTTAATAAGACACCAAAAGCAAAAGACATAGCCCCCAGAATTAACAAATGGGATTATATCAAATTAAAAAGTTTCTGCACAGCAAAGTAAACTACCAACAGTGTAAAAGGAGAACCGACAGACTAGGAAAAAATATTCACCACCAATATATCAGACAGAAGGCTCATAACTACAATATACAAGAAACTGAAAAAAAGTAAGCCCCTCAAAATCAAAGATCTGATTGAAAAATGGGCAAAAGAAATGAATAGGCAGTTCTCAGATGAAGTTCAAATGGCCAGTAAATACATGAAAAGATGTTCAACACCTTTAGTCATTAAAGAAATGCAAATCAAAACATCACAAAGATACCACCTCACTCCAGAGAGAATGGCCTATATCAACAAGTCAAATAGTAATCAGTGCTGGTGAGGCTGTGGGGAGAAAGGAACCCTCCTGCACTGCTGGTGGGAATGTAAATTCGTACAACCACTTTGGAAAGCAGTATGGAGAGCTCACAAAAGACTAGAAATAAATATCCCCTTCGACCCAGCGACACCCCTTCTGGGAATATACCCAAAAGAGGCCAAAACAACACATAACAGAGATACATTTATACCCACGTTCATAGCAGCACAACTAACAATAGCTAAAATGTGGAAGACACCAAAATACCCATCAACAGACCAATGGATACATAAATTGTAGTATTTGTACACAATGGAATACTATTCATCTATAAAGACAGGTAGGTTGGAGGCTTTTGTAGGTAAATGAAGGCAACTTGAGACCACTGTGCTCAACGAAGTGAGTCAGATGCAGAAGGTTAAATATCGAATAGTTTCTCTAATATGAGAAACCCAGATCACAATCATTTCATAGAATTGGGAGGAATAATGGGCACTAGTGGGGGGAGAGAGGAGGTGGGAGGGTCAAAAAGGGAGAGGGGAAGGATTTGTAATTTTGCCACGATATGGGTAAGTGCAAAATGCTCAAGATCAATATAAACATTATGTGCTGCATATACAGACATCAATAAAATGGGGGCAGGGGGAATTTCACTCTCATATACCAAAACTATGATAATACCAAAGGTGTCAAATATTCATTAAGAATTTTTTGAATCAACTATATTTGTATCAACAAGAAGGATACCAGTTTTCTCATTTACCAATCAAGGGTGCTCTAGGCAACTGAGTACTTTCTGGGAGATCAAAAATTGTCAATTCAATTTCCAACAAAAAATTTGTCAATACAAACCTCATTTTTAAAATAGTTTTCCTTTGCAAAATAAGCAGAATGGGCGAACATAATGTGAATAACCACACAATGGACTATTACTCAGCAATTAAAAGACAGAAGCACTGATAACATGGTACAAACCTTGCAAAAACATTACTGCTTAAAATAAAGGAAGCCAATCATCAGTGACCGCAGATACATTCATATGAAATGCCCAAAATAGTCAAATATACGGAGATAAAAAGTAGATTAGTGGTTCTCAGGGGCTGGAAGGAAGGGGTAAAAAGAAGTCATTTACTGGGAATAAATGAAGATTTTGCAAGTGGTAAAAATGTTCTACAGTGATAGACATAACTGTGTACACATGAAAAGCCATTAAATCATACATTTTAAACAGATCAGTAATATCACAATAAAGCATACCTGTACATGTAGCCTTTTTGAAGGTTATAGTTATGCCCAGTCACAGGTTCATTACCCACAATTATGCTAACAAATTAACTACAATGAGTAACACTTTTTTGCTAAAAGGCAAAGTATAATAATTCTTCCATATTTTAACTACTTTTTCACCACTTACATGTAACAGTGGCTAGAATAATTCAAACAGAAGCTGATGGCTCAGGCTGGGTAATAATTCCCAGCTTTTTTACTAGTTTAGCTAAGTAATTACAGGCAGGTTATTTCCCTTCTACTAGGCCTCACTTTATCTTCTGTTAAGTGAAAATGTGAACACTTATCTTGGAATAATGTTATAAGAATTAAAGAGGACAATCCCTGTAAATATATGGAAAACACTTAGTAACCGCTCTGTAGTATAATTCATACCTGAGTGCTTCTGCAGTCCACCTACAATGTGCTTTATCCTATGCAATGATACTATCCATAGTCATTTTTAGGGACCTTGCCATTCCTCTTCACATTATCAGCTCCTCCCTGCCAACAGCTGGCAGGAAAACAAGCCAGACTAAATGCCAGAGACAGGAGGGTTGTCCTTTCACTTAACCATAAGAAAGCCTCAGGTCTGATGCCAAGGCAGAACTACTCCAAAGGTAATCAGACTTGTACAGTGGGAAGCATGGAAGAGAGGCTGTACAGCATAATTCCTTTGATGAAAACTTTCTCCAAATGGGAGTAACATAAAAAAAAAAAGCAGGCAGATTCTGGAATTTTTATGTAAATAACAGAAGAGCCACTGTGTACACGTACTGTTTAGTAGCATCATCCCAACTTCTAGCCTTCTACACACTGATGCTAAGGTCCACAAAGAACACCATCAACTCATTCCTTCTACCTTTTTTATAAGAAACATCTAATCTCTGATCTAATAAAATCTTGCTATCCTCATGGAAAAAAAAATGGCAACTTTGTGTGATCTATACACTTACATACATTTCTTCAGTCTACAACATTCAGATTCATTCTCAAATGTACCCATATCAAAACCCTCTGCAGCTTGAAGAAACATTTTAAGAAGAAAAGTGTAGGCATGTCAATTATTTCTAATAATACCAAAGAAAACTACCATTTCCATAACAATTTTTTCAGTAACAACTTTTAAAAGTTATTTGAGTGATTTCACTAAACATATACAATAGAACAGTATACACTATTATCAGAAAAAGACTCCATGAATAATTGTTTCTGGTCTTGAAACAGCCAAAATGTCCACACACCATGAGAATGTGATCCTTATGTCCCAAGAACCTATCTATGTAGTGTTAAGAAAGCTATTTCGCAGGTATCATTTATCATCATCCAAAGACCTTCTGATGTAATAAAGGTCACAAGTGAATACACATCTATTCTACATCATTTTACTAACAGATAAAATGTAACTATTTTGTCAAACAGATAATTTACAACAGATTAAGAGGGGGAAGAAAAACCTTTAAGAGGCCTCAGTGGGCTGAGGACATAGCTCAGTGGCAGTGTTTGCCTAACACTCGTGAGATTCTGGGTTTAAACCCCAGTAATGAAAGTAACAGCAAGACCACCCGTGATGTTCCATGCTTTGGGGAATATTAAGTGGGGCAAAAATACACCCCCTGTCTTCAATAACAGAGCACTATTTGGGAGAATTTGTAACATGTGTACGTTAAGTACACATGCACTCACCATGACAGATGTGTGACACTGACATAAATGATATGGAAACAACAGGATAAAGTTCGTAATTCTTGAACAAATGGTTTTTAGGACTAGTTACTAGAATAGTGGATTTTGCTCTAAGATCTTAACAGATAATGAGAAAATTAAATATGCAACAGGTAAGAAATGTGAGATGTCACTTCTGAGTAAACAGGAAACAGGAAAGCATATGGGAAAATCATGTAATAGGCAAAAATACACTCACAGTGGAAGAAATACGAGGACAGTATAGTCAGTATCACTGTAAAGTTTCTAAGCATAGCTTTAAGGTATGTGGGTTAATTATGAAGTCAAAAAAAACCCACTGAAAACTTTCCATATATTCCACAGCTCCACATTTCTCCTTCACCATAGAAAAAAAGCAATGTTCCTTCAAGATCTAATTCAAATGTGAGTTCCACAGTGAAGCATTCCCTAAGTCCCAATTCAGTCAAACATCTCTATTACCTGTATCTGCAGCACTTGGTCTTACCACTGTTGTTACATGAGTACTAATTCCCAAACGCTGCACCAAAAAAAAAAAAAAAAAAAAAAAAAAAAAAAAAAAAAAAAGGGCAGCTTGCTAAAAAGCAACCAAGGCACTGTTAGTCTGGAACATTCCAGGAATTAGCAGTCGAAGCAAGCTGTTCCACACCATAGGAAAGAACGTTGTAAAACTAACTCTTCCTTATATTGTAGTAGTAAGATTCTAGAAAAATACTTGCTTGGCTTGCTCATTTTTTCCAACCAGGTCACCAAGCTCTTCTCTTGTAACCTAAGTCTATTAAAAAAAAAAAAAAAAAAAACCACGATTTGTCAGAAACCAACTTTTAAAACCAACAAATGAGGAGTCTGGTGGCACAGGCCTAAAACTGCGGAAGGCAGGCTTCGTTCCCAGTACCATAAAAACATCAAGAACAACAATTTTTTTTAAAAAAGTAATAATTCACCAGAATTATAGAATGGATGAAGTTGGTAGTGTTTTTCATTTAATTCAGTTCTAGAATATTTAAGTATACAGTCAAATTTCTGTTTAGTAATTTGTGTCCATAGATTTCAGGCCTTACTCCTCCTCTAATAGTCACTAGTAAACCACTTGTTTATTAGTCAAACCAAAGCACTACACATAAAAGTACACTGTACTTCTTACTGATAGTCTCCTACAGAAGTACTTGATCATTAGCTAGAAACAGTCCCAGTTTAGAACAGAGAGTAACGGGTAGAGGAACAGCTTAGCGGTTAAAGCTCTTGCCTAGCAAGCTCAAGGTCCAGAGTTCCATTTCCCAGCACCACATAAACTGGGCAAGGTGAAGCATATTTGTACTGGGCACGGTAAAGGACTGCTGTGAATTGAAGGCCAGCCTGGACCCCACAGTGAGTTCAGGACCAGTCTGTACTGCAGAGTGAGACTCTGCCTCAAAAAGTAAAAACGACTTTTAAATTGTCAGCACTGACAATGTTGATATTTCCTAACGCCAGTCCCCAAGATCTCCACCCAAGAGTCCCAGAGCAATTCTGAAAAGAGCATGAATTTACATCCGAGAAAATGATCAAGGTACAGGCAAATAGAGACAGAAAATGTCAACTGCTTTGGACTATTATCTTTATAAATACAGGCCATTTCTGAAAACAGGAGCTACATTCTAATCAGGTGCCTTCAAACAGTAATTTTATAAAGAACCAGACAATACAGAATCATATAACTAAATAAATGTTTTTAAGGGGCATTTTTTTTAACTTGGAAAAATTAAAGCCTCAACAGTCTTCACATAACTTGACAAATTAACTCTAATATTCATTCACCTTACTCTCAGACTGGGGCCACAGCTCAACGGTTAAAGCACTTGCATAGCAAGCCCAAGACCCTGAGTTCAATTTCCCAATACCATGAAAACTGGGCATGGTGGCACATGTCCACTGTAGGAGGCTGGAGAAGTAAAATTGCTGAGAGTTCAAGACCAGGATCAGGACCAGTCTGTACTAGACTCAAACAACAACAAAATAGAAACAAAAAACTTACCCTACTTTGGTGAGGCTATCCCACTAGACATTAAATCTGTACATAATATTACTGAAAACAAGTGGCACTGGCACAATATATAAAAAATTAACATAATGAAATAAACCATTAATTTCAAGAATTAAGCCTATATACATATGAATTATAACTGAAAGATACAGCGAATATTTAAATTTTAAAAATTTTTGTTACGACAAAACCCACAGTGCCATTAATCTCTTTAAAAATACTCTCCCTCACTTCAAACAACCTTATCCCATGATTCTGAAGCAGTTCTGAAAATCCTTTCTTGTGTGTCTTCAGTTACAATTGTGGCTGCTTTTATGTCCTAAGTCATTTCACCATGTTTACCTTTTGTGGTCATTTTGACTTTAGGGAAGAGCCAGAAGACATACGGTACAAAGTCCAGTGGGCATGGTAGATGAGGACACACGATAATGTTTTACTAGTCTGTCTTACTGTTGGACACTGGACAGCCAGACATTCACCATACTTTTGATCATACCTCATAAAGATACAAAAGAAGATTTCCAGCACTGCCTCAAAAAATGTCACATGGGACAAATATGTTTCAAGGAGGAAAGTATTTTGAGGGAGATTAATGGAAATGTCTTTTACTGCAATTTTTAAATTAAACACACACCATATGTTTTGATCAGCTCTTGTACACATAGATACAATGACAAAATGATAGTGCTTAGTAAATATTAGCCATCTGTCAGGCAAGATCCTAAGAAATTTATGAACACCAAATCATTTAATCCTCACAACTTTTCTATAATTTTTATCCCAATTTTGTAAATAAGAAAACCAAAGCACAGAGAGGTTGGGTAACTTGCCCAAGGTCAGAGAGGTAGTAAATAGTGGACTCAATATTCAACCCAGGCACCTGACTTCAGTATCTGAACTGTTAACATCAGTGTCACAGGGGCAGCGTCTGCTGTAAACCCAAGTAAGGATTTTCACTGCAATATTGTATACAAAAGCAAAATACAAGTAATATCTATGATCACAGGCTAGTAAAATACACGAACTATTCATTATATTAAAAAATATCATAGAGCCACACACTCATATTTAGTGTACATTAAGTGAAAATTAAAATGACTTAACACAATTTACATTGTATAATCTTTGCATGTAGGTTCATACACATATTATTCATTTGTGTAAACACCAAAAGTTAATATTCATTTCTTCTCAGAAGAACAGGACTCAGGAGTAAGAGTAAAGAAAATTTTTCACTATTTTCACTATTTGCTGTATTTTTATATTAGGTGACCTTTATAAACGGCATGTTATTATCTCTTCCCTCCCGTTTCCAGGTGTAAACAGATCGTTGTATTAAAGAAAATGTTGACTTGCACCATCCAACCTGGCCCTACCCCTCCTACAGCTGTATCATCCCTCCTGTCCTGCTGTCAGGGACTCCTCCCTCCTCTCTGCATACTGGAGGGCCTGGCGGAGTAGGGAGAGCTCCTAATGGCTTATATTTCCGGTAAGGTTTGCCTGTATATATGATACAGACCTCTGTTCAATAGATTATTGGCATGAAAAAGAAAAAAATTATTAAAAATAAACAAGTAGGGGCTGGAGAAATGGCTCAGCAGTTAAAGCGCTTGCCTAGCAAGTGCTAAAACAAGCGCTAAGTACCGAGTTGGATTCCCCAACATCACATAAACTGGGCGTGGTGGCACATGCCTATACCCAGCACTGGGAGGCTGAGCCAGGAGGACTGCCCTGAGTCCAAGGCCAGCCTGGGCTGCATCGAGAGTTCAGGACCAGTCTGGGCTACAGAGCGAGACCCGGTCTCCAATAAATAAATAAGCATAGAAATAAGGAGAAGAACTACAGGTTACATAAGATAATGATAAGATGAACACCACTAAATCTACCCTCATGGGAAGCAGTTTCTTTTCCAGTTAAGTTTTTACTATGTTCACGGCCACAGATCGTAAGAACTAATAAGGCCCATTTTCAAACATTCTGACACTGATTATGATCCAGTAAGATAGTCATGCATCACTACAAGATTATACAGTATCACATTATTAGTAAGAGTCAAATAGCTAGGGTTCAAATTATGTCTTTATCATTTGTTATTTGTTTTGGGGGGGCTGGAGAAAGGGTCTTGCACTCTTCATTATTTATGAACTGTATGATTTTGGATAAGACATCAGTAAACTTCCTCATGCTTCAATATCTTCATCTAAAATAAACATATTACTATTTATCTCATATGGTTAATATCTGTAAAGCCCTTAATTAGTATCTGTATAGCTAAAATAGATCCATTTGTTCAATAAAAATAAATAAGAAAATGCAGGGCTAGATATATGGCTCAGTGGTAGAGTATGTTTAGCATACAAGATGCCCTAAGTTCAACTGATACACACACACACACACACACACACACACACAGTTAAATTAGCAGAATCTTTTCCAAAGACATAATCTCTCTAAGACAAACCAAGTACATCATAGGTACTCAGTTCTGTGTTAGCATTGTTTTAAGCTATGATATACAAGCAAAAATATGGAACCACAATGTAAAGGGCATTTCTCACTGTCAAAAGAGTCACAAAACCACTGCATTAAAGCATGGCAGTAAATGGCTTGCAGCTCACTTTGTCTTCTGCTACCACATCCTGAGATCAAACTTCACCACATCAAGTCTAGGAGCTATCACGGAATCTTTCATCTAAGAGGACAGCACAGTAAACACATTATTTTCAAACTTTAACATACATATAAACATTCTTTCTTAAATTCAAAATTAAATCCACTTCCCCTCCTAAAAGATCATTTCTTTTGCGTCTGGATTAAATCTATATCACTACTGAAATATTTTTAGCTGAATGACAAGTTATCAGGCATATGACTAATATTTCCCTACTTGTCTGATATCACATTTCAAAAAATATATTTACATTTTTTTTCAGTCAGGACCAGGCAATCCTCACCCTCAGACATTATTCCTTTCCAGTTGAAACTCATCTGATTTTAGAACAAGTTAATACAAATTCTCATCTTTCATATATTTATAAACTTTTTATTCTGTTACTTTAATGGATACTACAAACAGCTAAGAAATTATAATGCTCTGTAGAGCTAAGAATCAATTTTACTATTTGTAGTGACTATGTTTCTATGATAAAAGAATTACATTAAAATTGGCCTATCAAAATTATATTTAAGATTAGGCTTTTTTCAATTTATAAAGTTATATTTAAGATTAGGTGCATTTCAATATATAAATCAACCTTATTAAACATATCTTAAACCTCCTTGTTCTCAAAACATTTTTCATAGTAAACTGAATCTCTCCAACACACTATTTCTCCCACATAACCTGTTTAAAATTAAACAAAGTCCTAAGAAATCCTCCATGAGTGTAAAAGAACAAGAATTAATCTTAAATCCTTCACAAAATCTCTTTAAACCCGGCCACACTGAGACCTATAATACCAGGACTTTGGGAAGACAGGACAGGAAGATCGCAATTTCAAACCCCGCCTGGGCAGTACAGCAACCTAGCAAGACCCTGTCTCATAAACAAAGAGGGACTGAGTATATGACATAGCTCACAGAGAAGGCCCTATGTTCAGTTCCTAGTACCCCTCACAAGTAGAAGTCTGTTCGACCTTGTTTTATACATTCTAAAAATATAAAATTACGTACAAATTCAATGAGCTGATTTTACAATTCTCCAATACAGTCCTTTACAAATGATGAAATCTAGACCTAAAGAAGTGATTTCCTCAGAGTTACATTCTATGGGGAGAAATGCTAACATCGTTTCATTTGCTTCAAGAAATAGCCTACAACTATCATATAAATGTTAATTAACTCTATCACTACATTTGTTATGTTCTCAGAATTTTCAAAGTACTTCGAAGCAGTTAATTTACCACTGTCTTATTTTACAAAAATAAACAGAAACCTGAACCCCAAAACATTACTTCCTTGTTATCACATCATAGCTAAGAATAAAACTTATACTTAATGAATTAACTGACACTTGAAATATAAAATCATATTACATCCCTGTATTTAATAAAGTTTTTTAAAAATTAAGCAACTTTCTGCTACGAATGCAAAAAAAAAATCAGCAAATTCATTAAAAGCCTCTTTTTTCTGAGTCACATACCTGTTGTTCATCCTCCATGACGTTACTAGCAAATTCAAACACTAGGTCGTTCTGTTGGACAACAGCAGCCATAATAAAGCATTCCTCTTAGATCCACATGAGAAAAATTCCAAACAAGTTCAAGTATCACGCAGTGGAGTCCAATGACAAATGTGGGTAAAACTTCTCAGCAAAGTCCATGAAATTTTCATATAACTCAAGATGTTCTTTAGAGAAAGTCTTTCAAATTTTCTTAACTGATACTATAAGGAAACTGAGGCAATTTTTCTGAACTTTTTCTTCTTTTAAGCTTCTTGGCCTGAAAAAAACACCACCTTAAATTAGTTGTGAAAAAGCAACCAACCATTTAAAATACAACTGATATAGCACACAGTATCTCCAATGTGTTTCATACTATTTGTTCTAAATAGAATCAGTGTATTAGTAAACAAAGTTTATTTTTAAAAGATCCATTTCTGAAGACTTCATTTCTGTTAAAAATGCTCATTATTGAAAATGTGGTCTTTCTCCTTCAGTTAAGCCTCATTAAAATACTATTAAAAACAAAAACAAAAAAAATCCAGCACTATATAGTTTGCAACCACAATAATGGATACATAAATAATTTTCTGTTTTCCATTAATCCAGCAAAACACCTTTATAAGAATTACAACTATATACATGTAATTTCAGGATATATGTTGTTGCCTTAACAGAAGCATTCAGGCAACATCCTTGTTAGGCCTAACATATATACAACAAATTAAGACATAATGCTCTTAAAACTTAGCATATACTATTTTAAGAACCTTTTAAAGTAAGTAGAAATTAAAGCTCACTTTTTCTGTTTCTTAAAAGGCTTCTTAAAAGTAGAATGTTTTAAGAATTACCATGCTTAAGCCTGTATTCGGTGCCTTCTTTTTATAATAGGCTGAAATGGACTCTTATCTCTAGCACAGGCTTGCAAGCAACAGGAAGGAAACGACACTTGACCACGTCATGGCAAATTAGAACATGCAAAGAACTGCACTTTACAATAGTAGAAAAACAGAAATGCAACTTAAGAGCGAAAACTATTTCACAACTTCACACAGGGAGAAATGCTCTTAAAAATGCCTGTCAAGGATTTTTACCCCCTATGGTCTTAAGACCTGAACCCATAACCTTCACAGTCAGCTACATCCTAGAATCCTGCCCCACTTTTTTTGTAAAAGGGTCTTCCTCAACCACTACTCGGCCCAGGCTAGGTGTTTTCCTGGCTCAGTCTCTGCAGAGTTTAGGCCTACAACACATCATACTCAGCCCACAGATATTTCCCCATTTAATAACACTACCAACATTAGTAAATGAAGCCAGTCCTGGTGGCCCAGACCTGTAGTCCCATAGGAGGCTAAGGCAGGAGGATCACAAATTCAAACCCAGCCTGAGTAACTTAGCAACTTGGCAAGACCCTACCTCAAAATCCAAAATTAAAATGTGTTGGAAATATAGCTCAAGGTGAAGAGCCTGGGCTTGATCCCCAGTACCACAAAAAAAAAGAGTAAATAAGAATAGTTTTGTATTTATCACGATTTTACTAAATATTGTAACAAATGGTTAGTAGACACAATAAAAAAGTATTTCACTTTTTAACTGTTTAGATATATAAAACATTCATACGGCCTTGCACAACACCACTTAGATTATCCTATCTCTTCATTACCACATAATTGAATTCCTCTGTAGCAGAACTGCCTTCATTTTTCTCCAGACACACTAGCTTCATTCTTAACTCCCTTCTCAATATCTATTATTGGCATGGCCTCCTCCTTTCCACTCTTAACAATCAATTGTATATTTTCCATTCTTTAGTGCTCAAGTTTCATTTCTTTTATAAAGTCTTCCAACCTCTAAGCCTCATCCAATAAGTTCTGTTCCCTTTAAAAAGACAGCACTTACTGCCCACAGCACCACTATAGCACTAACTATATAACGTCTCACATTGAAAACTGCCCTCCTAGTTCAACTGAGCAAGTGACTGAGTGCTACTATTCACAAGGTAATATGCTGGGCACCAAGGTAAGTAAAGCAAAATCTCTCTGGGGTAAGCACAATCTAAATATTCTCCTGTACCTACCAAACCCGTATACCCATAGCAATGGTAAGGAGTATAGCAATGACAGGTGCTGTTTTAAATATCTACCATTAGATAGCTAAACTATTCCTACATATACTGTCTATGTTAAATCAAGTACTTCTGATAAAGAGGAAACTATTATTCAAAAGCAAGTTTCTGCACAGCAAGGAAAACAACACAGTGAAGAGACAACCTCTATACACAAAGGGCTGATAACTTTTACAAAGAGGGTTTATATCTTCTATAAATAACTTGAAAATAAATAGCCCGATCAGTAAGTGGACAAAAGAACTGAACAGGCACACAATGAATACAATTAAGTATATGAAAAAATACTTTAGCAACTGAAGGAATGCAAACCAAAACTACATGAGATTTCATCTTATCCTAGTCAGAATGGTTACATCAAGAACACAAAAAACAATAAATGCTGCTGAAAAGTTTAAAGAGGAAAGGAACATTTCTGCACTGCCGAGGTGGAGGTATAAGTTAGTAGGGCCACCATAAAAATCAATACAAAGATTGCTCATAAAACTAAAATCAGAACTTCCATATTGATCCACCTATACCACTCCTTCGAATATACCTGAAGGAATTAAAGTCAGCATTCCATATGAATACCTGCATTACTGTGTTTATTTAGACAAAATGCTCAACAGCCAAGATACAGAACCTGCTCATAAACAGATAAATGGATAATGAAAATGTGATCTATATACACACATAACGGAGTATTACTGACCCATAAAACAAATGTAATTTTATCAGTTACAAAAATAAGTAATTAAATATGAAAACCATCCTGTTGAGTGAAACACACCAGAATCCCTGAGCCCAGTGGCATATATCTATAATCCTAGCACTCCAGGAGGCTGAGGCAGAAGGGATCACAAGTCCAAGCCCCGCCCAGGCAACTTTGCAACTTAGTAGGACCCTGTCTCACAAAAACAAACAAAGAATGGTAATGTAAGAGTTGTGTCTCAGGGCAAAGGCCCTGGGTGGGATCTTTAGTAGTGAGGGGAGAAAAAAAAAAAAGCCAGACTCATGTCTTAGTTACTTATTTATCACTATGACAAAATACCACCATCTAGGTCACAGTTTCACAAGGTCTCAGTCTATTCATGAGCAGTTGGCAATTATGGAAGCACATGCCAGAGGTTGGAGAGCTGCTCACTCCACTGCAGACACAAATCTAAGTGAGAGATGAGTAAGCTGATGTCTGGAGACTCAGGTAAGACCAGAACTTTCCCAGGGAGAAGCTGTAAAATATTTCTTCTTCCTTCCTTTATTTAGTTCAAGCTGGCAGTTGGGCCCCCCACCCCAGGGTGAGTGCCCCTCTCTCCCCTCCTGACCCACTAGTCAATAACACACACATGAAAGCTGTGCCCAGGGCAACCCCCCACCCCCAACCCACATCTCAGTAAGTTGACACAAACCCTCCAGGTCAAACCCCAAACATCTGCCCCTTCCAGCCAGGCCCCACCTCCCAAAAGCACATGGTTTCAATGATATCCCACTACACCCTAAGACCATTACCATCCTGAATGCACTTGATCTCATCAGATATTCCACATCAAAATACATAAGGCTTTTGGGAGACACTCTAGATACAAACGATAGCACTCAGAAAAACAAATACTGCATGCTCTACCTAACACATGGAATCTAAAAACAACTAGAAGAAAGTAAAGGGACTATTACTAGGTAAGAGGAAGGGAAGAAGAGGAAGGGAGAAGGGGTATACAGGCAGGTAGTGGGGGGGAGGTGAACTGAGACTCTCTTCTACCAGCCGAGCTGTCTGCAGGTCTTGAAGTGTGCTCTGGGAACGCAGCTTCTGCGAGCTCGTCTGTGCTAAGACAGCCTCTGCCAACACCGTGCCTTTACATCACCCATGCTCCTGTAAGTGACCACTAACCCATACTCCCGTAAGTAACTCAAAGGAACGCTGATTCACCAAGCTGGAGTTGATGTTAAAAGGCAGGAGGTATGAATACTATTAAAATACATGTAATATATTTTCTACACATATATCCAGAATCCAGAGGTGTTTCTCGACACGGAGGTTTTCTCTGTAGAAGGTTCAGTTCCACAAGGCTACCCCAAAGCCTGTTCATATACAGCCATTTTGTACTTATGAACAGCCAATGTGAATACATCTACGCAAAGTGTTAATTTTTTTCAGTTGGAATCCCATGCTGTTTCTTATAGCACTTCCTCTGCTGCTGTGCTTTGATACGCTTTTCAGATACTCAAGAATTAAGGACAAGCAGTCAACATATTCACGCCTTGCAACCCATGGTGACAGTTAGGAGTAATACACCGAAAGTGAAATGGCTTCCAACAACGATCACTGAGCTATTTGTTAGATGTAGAAACAGACAACTCAGCTCTGACATACAGCTTTGGTTTATTTGTATATAAAAGCTCATTAACTGATAATGTGTAAGTCAAGAAAAGCATAGTATTGGCTAGGCAGATTTCTAATGTTCTATCACCTTCCTATTCCTTCTCTTATTTGCTATGTTGTTACAAACTCTATGACATCAAGGTGATTCTTGAGAATAAAATTTATGATTCTTAATACCTATATGACAGAGGTATTTAACACACAACACATCCAAGGCATATTAAAATTTTTTCAGTAATTTATCAGACTGACAATCCAGATTAGTGATTCAATTTTTCATTAAATAAACTGAGGTTCTCAAGATTTCCTAGACTGGAAACATAATAGCTAGAACTAGAACTCTCATTTCCTAAATCAGAACTCTTCTTCTATAATATAGTCTTGTTCTAAATCTAACTAAATATTTTTTTGATTTTTTTTTTGATACAGGGTCTCACTCTATAGCCCAGGCTGGTCCTGACCACACTATGGAGCCCAGGCTGGCCTTGGACCTACAGCAATCCTTCTGCCTCAGCCTCCTGAGTGCTGGGATTACAGATGTGTGGCACCACAACCATCTTACGTGATGCTGGGAAGTTGAACTCAAGGCTTTGTACTCGCTAGGCAAGTGCTTTAACCATGCTGCCATTCCTAGTAATTAAATATTTAAGCTACAATAGTTTAAAACATAAATGTAAGTAAATGGATTATTATCAGATTTAAGAGGGAAAAAACCACTCCATCTCCACTCCGGCTTCTGGTTTACAAACCCAGCAAGTAAACTATTAGACTTGTCTACCTCTGAGTCACTGCATACAAGTATGTCCCAAACAAGCAAGGCATGTTGGCATGTACCTGTAATCTCAGCAATCGAGGAGGTCGAGGATCATAAATTCAAGCCTAGCCTGGGTAATTCAGTTACTTAGCAAGGCTCTATCTTAAAATAAAATAACATTAAAATTAAGATTCGGGGGCAGGGGACACAAACTGGGAATGTAGCTCATTGAGCAGGTCCAGGGATCAATCTCCAGTTTGGAGATGGGAGGGGAAGGCAAGGAGGAGAGGGTACATACACATGCACAAACCTATTTTAAAATTCTAATATTCAAAACTAACATCATAGCATTTCCTAACCTTAATACTGAAAGAAGTAAACTGACAGGTACCTGAAAGAGCAATACTAACAAATTCTGTACTGTGCTTAATATATTTTAAGGTACTCAGTAAATTTAAATTCTATATTATATTCAGGAATACTGCAGTATTAATAGTTTCCAAGCTTATTTCTACGTTTTAAAATAACAAGGAAAAAGAAAAGTGAAAATGGTTTATGTACTACACAGATATAAGCAGCCAGCTTAGTTGTAGTTTCGAAGAACTCAGCTGGTCATCCATCAGACAACACACACTCACTAGACTTGCTCTCATGTCTTTCAAATGTGTCTATCTCATGTTATTGTTCTTCAGGAAGACATGACACAGCAACACTAAGCAGTTAAGGGCCTGGAGTCACACCACCAAAATAACCTTCAGACTTCTGTAAAATAGGAAAACAAAACAGTTAAGAACAAAGACTCAGAAGTCAGATTACAAGGGTTCCAATCTCCATAGTGTCATCTTGACACTGATTTGGTGTTTAAGTCTCCCCTTTCTGTGTAGTAAGTATAAAACTCAAGTTTCCCCATTCTAGAAAATGGACACGACAAATTGAACTAAAACCCGGAGTTGCTGTGAAGATTAGATGTAAAATACATGTGCAGAATGGATGGCACATAAGTTGTACTCAATAAACAATAGCTTAATTATAGCCTAAGTATAGAGCAAGAGATATGTAACAGGTGCACGTTAACTAATTATTTCTTGTCTAATTTCTATAATTCCTGAGAGTCTCCTTCACCACAGCTATTTGCTAGACTCCAACAAAAAACACCATAGCCCATTAGAAACAAAAGTGTAAATCTATTCTGGTGCCTAAACATTTGGTACCTTTTGATAAATCTGATTGCATCAAGCTAGAAATTCACTCTGTCTAATAAGATTCCCTTAACACAGAATACAAATATAATCCTGTTCTAAACAAAATGACTCTACCAACTGTAAACATGAAACCCTTAGACATGTTATTGGCTACTACAACTAATTCAAACAGTTGATTTTTAACTTATTGTAAAATATAACAGATACCAGAAAAACTTGAGTTCAAAATCTGTCAAAATTGGTTCCATCAAAGGAATTTTTAGACACAAGGACACAAAAATCGATTAATTCATGAAGTTTTTTTGAAACAAGTTCTCATACTGTAATCCAGACCAGTCCTGAACTTACTATGTAACTCAGGCAAGCCTCAAACTTACAGCAACCTGCCTGCTTCTTCAGTACTGGTATTAAAGACATATGTCACCATGCCAGCTAATTTTTATGTTGTGCTGGGAAACTGAACCCGAAGCCTTGCACATGTGAGATAGCTCACTAACCACTGTGCAGGCCCCAGTGCTCACGAAGATACTTATAAAAAACTATGCTGTCCTTTGGAAATTATTATGGCATCAACATATTATAGTGAAAACTGATATAGGAAACCAATCAAACAAGCAAAATGTTGTATCTTACATAATTCCAGCATCAAGAAAGTAAAATGTATAAGCTAAAAGCAATAATAATTACTCTCGTAAAGAATTCAGTGTGTTTGTGTATAAGTTTAAGGTGGCAGTACCTAAATAACTGGAATCATACAGTAACTCTAGACCTAGAGTACTTCAAAGTACGTAAAAATAAAGTCCTAATACAGGGCCTTTTCAACATAGAAACATAGCTGTTAAAGGGGAAGTGTATTTGGAAAAAAAACAGAAATAATACAAGAGAAATTAACAAAAACAATGTGAAAAGACAAAATAAAGACTATAAATTAAAAATGAGAAATAATAAATCCTAACTGGGATTCTGTGAGATGAACCAGGCTCTTCTTGTTTTCTAATATAATAGAGTACACTGTCTTAGTTCCCAACAGAAATCAAAGAAAAGTCCACAATATCACCGATTCCTTCCAAGGGCTTGCTCATTGGAATCACAGAATTTTAGAGCTAATGATTAAAGAGAACAGCACATTCACTGACAAGATAAAAAACCAGAGCCTACATCATTAAGATCTGCTAAGGATACAGCTAGTTAGTTGCAAAGAAAGCCAGAGAGGTCCAGATTGCCCTTGTTCCTATCATCTACATAACAGAACTTCATTAATATTTTTCTTTAGAAGAATATATGGGAAATTAAGAAATCTCTTATACAACTTAAAACTAAAAAGGGCTAGAGATGTAGCACAGCAGTAGAGCCCTTGCCTTGCACACACAAGGCTCTCAGATCAATCCCCACTGTCAAGGCAAAAAGAAAAATCTTTTACATAAATATCTCTAGCAAATGTGCCTTGCTATATTCCAGGACAACTGTTGATCAAAATGCTTTTATATAACATTTTGTGCTGCCTTTTGATACTTTTGAATAGATCATATTCTCTCCCAAAACCCACCCATTGTTTGTATTGCTCTTTGATCTGAGCCAAGAAGCTACTCACAGAAAAATCTTCTGTACTTACTGATATTGCTAAGAGCTGCTGGGATGTTCTGTTTGTTTGTTTTTTCCCTGAAGAAAGAACTATGTAAAACTAATGGCAAGGTACTTGAAGGAGAGAGGTAATTTCCAAGAAATGGAATAGATCATTTTAAACCACGTGTTTACCTTAAGAGCTGAGAGATTTGTATATTTCTCTATCATTGCTTTAAATCTCAGCTTTACTATTATTGTTAAATCCCAACTCTCTATCATAACACTGCTTTATATATTCACTGAACCTAAAAAGTAAAAAAGAAACACTTTAAACCAATGACTACCACAACTCATAAACTCATCAACATACCTTGAAACAGATTGAGATTTACTGATGTTTTGCTTTCCAGTTCTTTAAATACAGTAATGTGTGTGTGTGTGTGTGTGTGTGTGTGTGTGTGTTTGTGTGTGTGTGTGTGTGGACACAAAGAAAACAAAAGAAACACGCTGTAATGTAGTTACACTGCAGTAATCAGATCTGAATCCCAGTAGAATATGGTGGCACAGACCTATAACCCCAGCTCCCTGGAAGGCTGTGGCAGGAAGACCATAGGTTCAAGCTAGGCTGGGTTACTCAGCAATTCAGCAGAGTGCCAAAGTCCTGGGCTCAATCCCCAGTACAAAAGAAAAAAAATATATATATAAGACATTCTTTAATAGGAGGAGGTGATGCAGAGGTGAGTGCATATCATTTTTTTTTTTTGCCTTTGGAGAATTAGAAATTAAACTCAAGGTCTCATGCATGTTAGGCAATCCATACTTACATCTAACTAAGTATACTTTTACTTTCATATAAATTAAACACAAACTGATAGTTGTTTTTGTTTTATATATAAAGTTTCAATCAGGTTCCTGGTGGCCTACACACAGGTCTTAACAATCTTCATCAAGCTCATCTTGCCTTCAACTATGTTAAGAGAAAAAGAGACGGACAGACGGGGTGGGGGGTGGGGCAGGAGGCAATCAGAATGATCTCGTCCAACGGGGCTGACTCCTCCATGCTCTTGCCTTTTGCTGACACTCAGGTGAACAGTTCCAGGATTCTGAAGGCAGGCCACAATTACTCCCAGACCTGAAATTCCAGTTCTTTCACATAGTTCACTTTCCAGCCTTGGCCACTGTGGCATCAGATTACACTCAGGCAGCATTTATAACACCTTGCAAAACAACCAAACAGATCACATATCTAAACCTGTACATAACTGTGGTTTCAAGATTAACCCCTTTTCTGAGTATATTTCAAAAACAAGGAGATTTGAAAACAAAAAGAAATAGCCAACAGTAATCATCGTTTTAACTTTGGCCACAACCAACTTTAACTAACTTCTTTCCCAGAAAACTTGAAAGTTAAAAGTTTTCAAATGTCATTAATTAATGCTTTTATTATGCGAATTAAAGGTTACGGAAACTTTCTTCCTTCTAGCACATAAATTTGAACTCTGACAACACACCTGGCCAGGGAATAGAAGCATGCTAAAATGTCCTTATCAGCAAAACCTGTCCAGGCAGTTAAAAAATGTCTTTGCAACAAACAAGAACTAACTTGCAAGGAAATTCTGCTACACTTCTGTGGTTGTTTCTTCCCCATGGTTAGTATTTTCACCTTTTAAAAAAGTCTCTATTGAAATGATTTCCCCATCTGAAATAATAGAGATTCTTATCAGTATCAGAGTTACAGTCTGGCACTGATGTTATTTAAAAGGATCTCTGGGAGAGTTTATTATGTGACTGCCTCCCTACCTCCATTTCCCACATTGCACAATACTCTTCCACATAGAAATGATTCTCCTGTAAATTCCACTCTTACAAAGAGACATACTATCTGCTGAAAGCAGATTTCAAAGGTCATATGAATCACTTAATGGTCATGGATTTCATTAGTAAGGGATAGTTCCTTCATATTTTCATTTAATCAACACTTACAAACTATTCTGTCTCCCCTCCAGTGGTTTTACAGGCTGAAGTATGACACATTCACCAAGTACAATTAACATACTTCTCTACTTAAAAAGTGTATCAAGCTTCCACTGTCTATAGGGAAAACTCCACATACTTTAATAAACTGAATGGCTCTTTACGATATGACAAAGATGTGAGAAGACTGCAGTCAGATTGGTAAAACTGGATACCTCAAATACATAAACTAGAAAGGTGAACAATTCATGGCTCAAGCTTAAACATACACTTCTATGCCAGAGCAATCAAGAGGGTAAGGTACAGGTTCTATGCAACAGAACAAAAGCACAGAAACAGACACACTCAAACACAGTCAAGTGACCTTTAACAAATCAGCAAAGGCAATATAATGGAGAAAAGATGTCTTCTCAACAAACAGTGCTGGAACAAACACAGAATCAAAACACTTGCAAATACTCATTCAAAACAGATCACAGATCTGAGTGTAAAAATGTAAAACCATAAAACTCATAATACAGAAGAAAACCTAAGTGATCAAGGAATTGATACTACAGATATACCACCACAGAATCCATGAAAGAAAAAACTGATAAGCTGGTCTTCGTTAAAATTAAATACTTCTGGTCTTTAAAAGAAAATAGAAGGCACACACTGACAGGAAATATTCATAAATATCATGTCTACTAAATGACTTAACCAAAATACATAAAGACCTCTTAAAACTTAATAAAAGAATTGAAGCCCAGTAAAAAAAAGGACAATTCAATTTAAAATGATCCAAAAGACACAGAGGAACTATAAATGAACATATGAAGAAAGATATACAATAACCAGTTGTGACAGCACACTCCTATAATCCCCACTACTCAGTAGGCTGGACTAGGAAGACCACAAGTTTGAGCCCAATCTGGACAACCTGCTAGATGCTTTCACAAAAAAAAAAGGGGGGGAGGACGGGGGGTGGATAAAGTTTAGTGGTAGAACACTTACCTACTTAGTAAGTATGAGGATCTGGGTTCAATCTTAGGGGAAAAAAAGAAAGAAAAACACAATAAGCACATGAAACATAAACCATGTCACAAGTTAATGGCCAAAGTAAAATGACAATGGAATACTATACACCTATTATGATGGCTTGAATCCAAACACTGACAACAGTAAATGTTAGTGTAGATGTGGAATAACAGGAACTCTCATTCACTACTGGCTGGAATGCAAAATCATATAGCCACTTTCAAACAAGGTTTGACTGTTTCTACAAAACTAACATACTGACCACACAATCTAGAAATGATACTACTCTCTTGGGTATTTACCCCAAATAAGTTAAAACTATGTCTACACAAAAACGTGTAGACACAGATATTTACAAAAGCTTTATTCATATTCTCCAAATGTGGGAACAATGAAAATTCCCCCCTGCAGGAGAGTGAATAAACTGTGGCCATCCAAAGAATGGGATACTAGCACCAGAACACTGAGTTGTCAGCAGCAGGCATGCCTATAATCCCAAGGACTTGCAAGGATGAGGCAGATCAAAGTTTCAAGGATAGCCTGGAAATTCAGTAAGACGGTTTCAAAATGGAAAAAAAAAATTTAAAAAGACCTGGAGATATACTCAGCATAAGATTCTTAATTCTATCCCTAGTACTGGAGGGAAAAAAGAAACAGAAAAGAGGGAAGAGAGAGAGAGAAAGAAAGAGCGAGGGGAAGGAGAGAAATGAGCTATTAAGCTCCAAAAGACTCTGGATTAAACTTAAAAATCCACATTACTGACATCTGTTCAAACCTACCAAATGATCACAAGTGAATCCTAATACAAGCTATGGACTTTGGGAGGAAAAAAAGGAGTCTTTTTATAAAGTACAGTGCTGTCATTAATTTCATTATTTTTCACTGTTATGTTAGTCAACTTTCAAAAGTTACTATAACAACAGGTTGAAAAAAATCAAGTTTTAAGAAGAAAAGGTTTATTTTGGCTCATAGTCTCACTTCAGTTCGCAGTAACTTGGGCCTGTGTTAAGACAGTACATCAGTACATCATGGGTTTGGAGGAATGGCACAGCTGCTTGCAAGTACAAGGCCCTGAGTTCAACTCCCCAGCACTACATAAAGCCAGGCATGTGGTGCACGCCTGTAATCCCAGCACTCAGGAAGCTGAGGATTGCCATAAGTCCATGGACCAGCCTGAACTAGAAAGTGAGACCCTGTCTCAAAAAAAAAAAAAGAAGAAGATAGCACATCATGTCAGGGAGCATGTGGCAAAGCATCTTGGCCACCTCGTGGCAGTTAGCAAGGAAAAAGTGAGAAAGGAGTGGGCAGAGTACAATAAACATTGCTCCTCAAGGGCACACACCAGTAATTCTACAGTCTTTCACAAGTGCCTACCTCCTCCTAGTAGCACCCTAGGCTGACGGCCAACTCTTTAACATATGGATCCTTGGACACTGAATATCACAACTGAAGCAACTGTAGCAACTACATCTCAAAAATATACATTCCAGAATTTCTACTTTTGTTTGGTTTCCCACCCCCTCTACCCATTCCATACCCCAGTCCAACAAGCCAAAAGAGTTCTCACCGAGCTCCTATGTATTACCCTTCCCCAGGCTTTTGGCTTGTGCTCCCTACTAAGCCCCATCCTAATCTTTCTGCCTGGACTCTGACGATCACTTTTGGCTCCTTTCAGAATCCTGTTCCAAACCACAATACAACCATACTTAAGGATATAAACTCCAGGAAAACAAAAGTATTTCTATCTTTCCCAAGTTAGCAACAAATTTGACAGAATTTAAGGTACTTGTGTAAAAAACTTTGTGCTCCCCACACATAAGAAGGTTCATGAATGATCTGTTCTCACTGTATACTCCTTTCCTTCTTTAAACAATGGTAAACTATTTTAAGTAAGTTTCATTGTAAATATGCTGATAATCCACGTCAGGAGTTTAAAATGGGATACTTTCTTCACTCATCCTCATAACTGTTTGGCATTCACCTAAGCTTCTAAACTCAATAAGCCCCCCTCCCCAAAAAAGAGTAGCAAAACCATAAGATGAGAAACGAAAAAGCAGAAAGATATAGAATATTATAATGTCTATACTAAAAATATATCTATAACTATGTTTTCTATTGTACAAATCCTAGAAGCATTTTTTTTTTGAAGATATATCTTGCTCTGTGGTCCAGGCTGGTCCTGAACTCATTATGCAGCTCAGGCAGGCCTAGAACTCAGAGCCATCCTTTACCTCATCCTTACCTCAGCCTCCTGAGTGCTGGGATTACAGGTGTGCACCACCATGCCCAATAGATGTGGTGCTGGGGAATCAAACTCAGGGCCTTGCACTTGCTGTGCAAATCTTCTTGCTGTGCTATTTCTCCAGCCCCCTTAGGAGTAACTTTAAGTGCTATCTGAAGATTAATAATATGTATTACCCTTAAACTTCTATGCCTTCCATTTTTCATAATATAATTACCCAATCAATGTTTTTGTGTGTGTGTGTGTGGTACTGGGGATAGAACCCAGGGCCTCATGCATGCTAGGCAAGTACTCTACTACTGAGCTACAAACTCCCTCTGATACTTTTAACTGAAGTACATAAACGATTTTGGTATGTTTTCTCCTATAGGAAATAATTTTATTATACTTACTTGATACAGTACCCAGAGAAAATCAAAAAATCCCAAACATTTATTTTCAGAGGCAACCCTGTTACTCGCAGTTGGCTAAGTAAAAAGTTAACTCTTCTAAATTCAGCATGATAGAAAATATAGAAGAGGCTAGAGTAAAAAAACAGAGGCGCTTGCTTACACAGCAAGCTCAAGGTCCTGAGTTCTATTCCTCAGCACCACGTAAGCTATGCATGTTGTACACCTACAATTCCAGCACTCAGAAGGCCGAAGCAGGAGGACCACTTTGAGTTCAAGGCCAACCTGGGCTACAAAATGAGTTCAGAACCAGTGCCTGGACTACAAAGCTGGATTATCGAGAGTTAGTATTTGTTAATAAAGCTGGTCAATACTGCAAATTTTCAGGTTACAGAAGTTTTCAAATATTGTTTCAACAACAGAGCATGATTATAAAACTCAATGCAAGTGACGTGACGTTAAGCAAACTTAGGAACTACCATCTAAAGACAAGGAGGACAGCTCAAACATTACACAGCTTGACTACTATCCTGATAGCTTCAGGTCATTAATACATACATGGCCTCCTTAAAGTCCTCACTAATTACTAATATGGAGATTTTCAACAATAGAGATTTTTAAATCTCTCAAGGTATGGTAAAAATTCTTTAAAACAAAAATCACTGAACTGATTAGTTCCATGTGTTTGTTGTTTGTCTAAGGATAACAAGACAAGGGAAATGGGGAAATGACAAGATTTCCCAAAAGATATGACTTATTGCTACATCCCTCCTTACAAGTTATTCAACTGAGCATCACAACGGCCCTTTATTCATTTGGATATCAATGAAACATGAAATATATGGTCTCGCTGTCCCTATGGATGACTGCACCTTGTCACTTATTATTAAACACTTTTAATAATGCTAATTTTAGTTACTGAATGCTGAAAAATGTGACATTCATGGAGAGATTCAAATTCCTTAGTCACTTAATAGAAACTGCTATCCAGCATTAAAGAAACCTTTACTTCCTTCCAAGGTGATGCTTAGATGAATGAAACATGTTTCTGCACAAATAGTTTTTTTCAGGCAACTAAAGCTGCAGTCAAATCTCAATCTTTCCTACAGGTGTTCTCTGCTTACACTTTTGTCTGTATTGCAAAGTTCAAGAATTCAAAGATATTTCAGTAGATAAAATAGGTACTTGTTAGATTTTTAAAGAACACTTCAGCACATAGATATATCCAGAAATAATACTCTAGAACAATAAAATCCATGTTACAATTAGTAATACATAATGTCTAATAAGTGCTCTACAATTTACAAGGCAAAAGATAAACAGTTTTACTTAATACATAAACTTCCATAGTAACAACTATTGTTTTGAAACAAACTAAAAAAAAAAATCTGAGACGACCTCAAGGAGATGAGGAAAGAGCAACAATGACCAGAATATAATTAGAAAAAAGGGCAACAACTTATATGTAATAGCTCTCATGCTAAATATATTTATTATTATTATCATTATTTCAGTACTGAAGACTAAGCCCAGGGCCTTTACACTATGCTCCATCTCCAGGCCATTTTTTTTACCTTTCATTTTGAAGCAGGAAATCACTATGTCACTATATTATCCAGACTAGGTTTGAACTTGCCAGCCTCCTGCCTCAGTTCCCAAGAGTGCTAGGATTACTGACCTGTGCCCAGCCATACCTCTTATTCAATCTTTGTGTCAGAAATACTTCACTTTATATATGTAAAGATACAAAGATTTAGAGAACCAAATAGTGATACTATGGTCATCACTGTACTATCAGATCTTACAAAGGCAGTTCATGACAAATACTTGTCAAGGATATACTAAATGGGATGGAGGAATGGCTCTGGTTAAAATGCTTGCTAGGCAAGCACTAAGTACCTGAGCTCATTCTCCAGCACCACATAAACCAAGTGTGGTGGCACATCACTATAATTCCACCACTAAGGAGGCTGATAAAGGAGGATAGCAATGAGTCCAAGGCCAGCCTGGACTCTAGTGAGTTCAGGACATGCCTGGGCTACAGCGCGAGACCCTGTTTCAAAAAAAAAAAAAGAAGAAAGAGGGGAGGGGAATACTCAAAACTGCTGAAAGGTAAAATAAGGACTTGAGTTCACATCTGACTTCAGTTCAAGCACAAGTGCTTCTTCATCCATTCAACAACTACCCACGGGGAACCTGAAATATGCCACACCCTATTCTAGGTCCTAGTACTACAGCAAGGTGCCATGACCATACCTTCTGCTCTTTGTGGCTCAGTCTAGTCATCGTAATCATAACATTATGTTCTGCCTAAACATATTTTGCTTTAAGATGTGGGACTGCCAGGCAGTATAGGCTGTTACCACACAATTCATGAACAGGAAGTTCTACTACTCTCCTTCCTGACTCCCAGTAACATCAAAACCCTGACAACTGAACACAGAAAATATGGCCTCTCCTATCCCAAATGAACATTAAGAGTTAGGGGAAGAAGTGCTAACCTTTCAGATAATCTGTGCTAATACACAAGGGAAAAACAGGTAGAGAGAAATCCAAAGACAGACTGCTCCATGATTTACCTGGGGTAAACTCAGGGACTCCCCTTATATTTAATTTTTAATCTGACTTTAAAGTAAGTAATATTTAACAATTAAAGATTTATAAAAGCGCCCACTAGATGACTATAAATATGCTGGAGAAATAAAAATATTTTTTCTGTATCATTTTGTCATATATATCGCACAGACCTCAGAAACCATACTGGTATTATCTAGATTCTTTCATTTATTCACCAAGCACCTATTAGAGACCTACCTGCCAGACACTAGTGGGGAAGGAGAAAGGGCAGAGCCAGGTGCTTCACAAAGACTTTCCCCAAGAGTAATCACAATCCATCAGATAAGACAAATGCAAGTCTTAACAACACACACACACAAACACACACACACACACACACACACACACACACACACACGATAGGAGAAACGGGCACAAAGCTCTCTATCCCAAGTTGTTCAGCAATCATTATGAGGTTCTACCACTTAAAATTAGAAGCTTCCTTAAAGTACAAGACATACAATAAATTTTCAACCTGTTCTTCATTAATTAACAGATTTTAAAAGAATACTGTGAACTCTGCATGTTAAAAGGCAGACTGAGAAACAAGATCCAAAAACACAGTTCATAAAAAATATTTATTTTTTGCCAGGAGTGGCGGCACATGCCTGTAATCCCAGCTACTCAGGAGGCTGAGGCAAGAAGATCACAAGTTTGAGGCTGGCCCTCACACATTCAGAAGACCTTGTTTCAAAATAAAAAAGGGCTACAGCCCAGTGGCAGAGATCCCCGGGGTTTGTTCCCCAGTCTGCTGCCCCCAAAACATACATACATACACACACACACACACACACACACACACACACACACACAAACACACAAAACTAGCAAAACATGGCTTCATGTTTGTTTGGGTATTTTATAGAATTTCACATGATGTACTCACTTCCTAGAACCAAGCACTGTTAGCCTGGGCTTCACTATCTTCCAGGTGGCATTACATACATATTTTTTTTATTCAAACAGACAAAATGCACAAAGAAATAGGTCCCACATGTAAAAGCACACTTGACAACCGTATAAATGAAAGAGTAGCTTGAGTCGCATTTTAACAAAAAAGGAACTATTTGCTTAGTTCTTGTAAAATTTCTCAAAAATTAACAAATTTAGCTTCATGTCTCCTTAAATCTTTAAAACGTAGATGTGAAAGCCAGGCCAGTAATCCCAGTACTCCGGGAGGATGAAGCAAGAGGATCCCAAGTTTAAGCCCAGCCTGGGCAAATTAGCAACTTGAGGAGATTATGTCTCAAAAGTATAAGTAAAAATAGGCTATGGATATAGCTAAGTATGAAGGTTCTGGGCTGGGTTCTCAGTACCATTCCCCATTTCCCCAAAAAACCAGACTTGAATCCTTACATGTGACTTTCACTACTTAAGAAAAAAAGGTTAAAGACTGTAGCCTATATAAATTTTCAGCTGGAAAAAAAATTTTTTTTTTTTTGAGGCAGGGTTTCACTTTCTAGTTCAGGCCGGTCCTGAACTCACTATGAAGCCCCAGGCTGGCCTCGAACTCATGACAGTCCTCCTGCCTCAGCCTCCCGAGTGTTAGGATCATAAGCATGTACCTCCATGACCAGCTTAAAAAAATGGTAATACATAACTTTATAATACATTCCAAGAAAATATAAGTTCAAGCCTACCTATGAAATTTCTTGTCCTGTAGACAGTAGGTAAGAATGCAACTTACACAAAAATATTAGGGCATACACAAGAGCCAACAGTGGTAAAGTGAATTTTTCCTTTTATTCGACTATAATGAGGAACTGAACTTGACATTTTTCCACATTAATCTGTAGCTAAAAGTAAAATGCCTTTTTTTGAGACAGTCCCACTATGTAGTCGAGGCTGGTCCTGAACTCATTATGTAGCTTGCTGCTGGCCTCAAAAATCCCAGCAATCCTTCAGCTTCAGCCTCTTAAGTGATGGCATTACAGGCATGTGTCACCATGCTCAGCTTATGTGGTGCTAAGGAATCAAACCAAGGGCCTTGTGACTGGCAGGCAAAAACTTCAACCACTGAGCTACATAACCCATCCCAGGAGTAAGACTCTTCATGCTTGATATTATTGCTATATTCTCACATACATTTTTAGTGGACCAATACATAATTAAACTTTTAACTATGATAAAAATATTTATCATGCCATTAAGATACTAATATTTTCATAAATAAAACAAATGAGGTGGTGCTAAAGAAGTACAGAAACCTTACAAGAAATTACTTATTGTAAATCACAGAGGCAACTTGCAAGGAAGAGTCACGTTATAATTTTTAATCAGTTTATCAATGCCACAATGAAGAGCTATCAGTATTTATTTCCCAAAATACCTATGAAAATTATTACATGCCAGAAGTTAACTACACAAAAATAAAGACAAAGAACATGATTTTTGTCCTGAAGTAGTCCATTGCCTAAATTAAATACCTTTTAAAACCGGAGCAAAATTTACAAGGAAGTGACATGTGCAGTACTTTTTAGGTAAAAGTCGCATTTTTTTTCAAGTACATAGGGCATGAAAGAGAAGGGAGTATGGTAGAATAAATAAGGTACTCCTAGAAGCTTAAGTTAGAAATAGGCAGAAGAGTAATTTAGTGAAAGAAAACTTTTTTCTCTAAGAGGACACAGAATCCAGCATAGAAGACCGGCAAGCAAGTCTCAGTTCTGTCATTTATTAATTGTATTTTGTTAGGTAAGTCAACCCTTATGACTTCCATTTTGTCTTTGATCTTAAAAGGCTTTCAAAGTTTTAAAAATCACAATAAGCTGGTATGTAAAAATAAATGAATGCTTGGACAATAAAATTCCAACTTTAAAGTATTACCTTATGTTATATAGTGAATTTATTCTGTACATATAAATTTGAACGCCAATCTTCTATGGTCTGTAAAAATGCCACAAAAACGTGTTTTGAACATGTAAAGTTGTATTTTCCTATCAGGTTCTGTGTCAACCATTTAACTGACAGTAACTCATCCTTATAATCGATGTAATACAAAATAAGCCTACAATATCCTTAGAATCAACAAGTGTCAAGTTTAATGAAACAGCTTTACGCTTAACTGGTTTCCCTGATGGGAAATTAAAGCAGCAAGCGTACATCTGTGTCTCTGTTCCTCTCGTCGTGGTTTAACTGACAGGAAGCAAAGAACAAGACATGGCATACACATGGCAAGTATTTCCTGCCCTCTCTGTATCTTTATGTCGTCTTTATAACTAGTCCAATAGTTTATGTGAAAATATACCAAAGTACGGTGTCAGAAACATAAACGGCCAAGACTGTTTCTGAAGATGAGAGCCAAAAAAAGTATTTTAGCGCCAGACTCTAAAACTCAGTAATCACACAACACTCATTATTATGGTTTTTTTGAAGTATTCTTAGGAGTAAATGCTATACAAATGAAGACTGGAAAAACCATCATCTGAATGACAAAAAAAATGCTTCAAGCCATTTTATCTAACCAGTTACATGAGAAGACCCTCTGCACTCCTACCTTTACCTATCAAAACAGACACTACCACAAACACACACTAACTGATTCTCAATGGAACAGAAATGATAACTTGCCTCTTTGTTCTTTGGTTATTTTTACATGAGCTAGCAGCATTCTTCTGTACTGTGTCACCTAAACCAAACTATTTTTACTCCCATGCTCACTTCTCTATATATCCAAAACTTGGCTCATATTTATTCTTAGGTATATTCGACTATCAACTACACACAAAACTGAACTCTATCCTCAATAAATAAATATAAATCCAATCCCACTGCTTCACGCCATTCTAAGCAAATTTGTAATTAATTATAACAAAGATGATTAATTTTCATCATGATTACCTGCTTCTCAAAGTAATATCCTGAATAACCTAATTCATTCATATGACTCATATTTCATATAAAACATGAGCAAAATGAAGCTATCTTCTCCATTCATAATGATGCTATTAAAGATACAAACTACCCTACCTATAATTTTACCAAATTATAATTTACAAATTTTTATTTTAGTGTAATTCCACATTTTATTACACATAAATCCATCCTGAACTTCCTGGGACCTCTTTTTCCTAAAGAGAACTTAATGTATACCTAATAATTATTTTTAAGCATTGCACTATGCTCTGAAAGTAAGATTTCTTAAATGAGTACCTTGGAAATAAAATTTCATTTTTACCTAGTATTTTTAATTAGAAAGGTCTACCTCATGCATTAAATCAGTCAAAGAATTTTAAGTGGTTTCCTGGTAGCTTTAGCATATTTATGTTCTTAATTGTAAATGTATTATCTCAACAACTCAATACTAGAAAATAAAGAGTAAGCCCTCTCTGAACCCTCAAGGTGGAGGATGTCATCTACACATTCCATGTATTACTTACAAAGTGTATAAAAATGATTGGTAACATGCCAATTCCTCTTACACTGACAAAGTTGCATACACAAATCTTACACTGGGACTGAGAGCAGAGGTGAGCAATGGAAGTACTTGGCTAGCAGGCATGAGGCCACAGGTTGATCCCTCATCACCACATTCTAGCTGGCGGGGAATGGCAGAGCATGCCTGTGATCTCCGAACACAGGAGGTTGAGGCAAGAGAACTGTCGTGAGTTCTATGCCAACCCGGGCTGCATAGTGCGTTCAGGGCCAGCCTGAACTTCAGAGCAAAGACGAAATATGACACTAGTAGACAAGCCAGGAACTGCTTTCTTCTGCCTTTCAACTTCCCTTTTCTTAGTGACAAAGGCACCAAATAAATGGAAGAACTGAGGTAAAGAACCAACACTTTCACTTTCTTTGAGCAATGTTGATTTCTTCACTACAGAAGCACCAAAAATAGAAGAAATGCCGTACTTTCAAGCTATATTTCACATAAAGTTTAATAAAATTAAATATCTGTCACATAATTTTGTTGATATGCCATCACTTACTTAACCAATCCCTAATTTTTGGACATTTCAATTATTTCCAATGTTACACTGTGACAGTGGTTCTCAAGAAAAATCCTTATACCCGGAAAGGATCTGGAAACCTTTCTGAGGAGTTCATGATAACAAGACTATCTTTCTAGCCATGCCGAGGTCTTGCTGTGCTGACATGGCACTGATGGCACAAATGTGGATTAAACTGCCAGTGCCTTGGCAGGAGTCAAGGCCTAGCCACCAAGCCATGTGAGGATTGTTCACCACCAGGCACTCGCGTTTTGAGACAACTTTCACTTAGGACGGTCCTTGATGAAGGGTAAGAACTATTTCACTCAACTACCCATTCTCCCCATACTCTACAAAATCTCTGACTATTTCAAACTGAAAAGTCAGCACTGGAGAACTCCTGCACATGCTTCCGAAAATCTGCACAACACTTCCAAACCGAAAGGCATCTAACATCATCAGGACAAACAAAAGGAGAGGAACGGGGCATTAATAGGGTCATAGACACTATATATATACTTCATATGCCAACCTGAGTTACTATGACATGGGTAAACACTTTATAATTACATTAAATTATATGTTATATGTGTTCTCCCATATGCACATTTCAACAGTAAAGAGATAAAGATTAAAACCCGGGGAGGGAAGGGGGGAACAAGGAAAAAAAGTGATAAAAAATAATTAATTGCCTGATTACAATACTAAACTTTCCTTAAGTACTTTGATATAAAAAGTAATGCATATTAAGTTACTAAACCAACACCTCATCTTTACAGTTTTACTAAAAAAAATCATAGTTTGACTGTTTATAGGATTCTTTTCTTTTTTTCTTTTTTGAAACACAGGGTCCTGCTCTGTAGCCCTAGCTGGTCCTGAACTCACTATGGAGCCCAGGCTGGCCTTGGACTCACAGCAATCCTCCTGCCTCACCCTCCCAAGTACAGGATTACAGGTGTGTGCCACCACTTTATGTGCTAGGCTATGGCTTTATCTGGTGCTATGGAGTCGAACTCAGGGCCTTGTACATGCTAGGCAAGTGCTTTAACTGCTGTGCCATTCTTTCAGCCCCTTTTGGGCTCTTTTCTAAGTTCTGAAAATAATCTATTTTCTTTAAGTTAATTACATTTACATTTTTAAAACTGTACTATACAACTTTGAACAAATACATGGTCACCATATGACTGACCATCTATCATATAAATAAATGAATCATGTAAAGTCATACTGCTTCCCACTACTCTAAGGAGTTTCTAATGTATAGGGCAGAAGACAGGGGACAGAACCCAAGAAAACACCAATTTCTTTTGGACAACAGGACTGAGAGTGAAAATGAATAGAGGCAAACTGTTTTTCAAATGTAAATTTTAAACAACTGCATATACTTTGATAACTTTTAGTATAAAAGCTATTAAATCAATCCTCATACATATGCTACATGGCATGTGTGCTGTTTATAATTGCCTTTTTCAATTCTAGGGTTCTGTTTTGTTTCACACTACCAATCAATCTCAAGCAACAAAAGTGAAGAGGAAAAAGAGCCAATATCCAACTGATAACCAACTACTCAGCAAGTAAAAGACAAATAAAAGAAGAGTTCGGAATTCTTATAGGGACGAAAAAGCAAAAGAAGATTTGGAAGAGGTCTATGATCATGATGGTGGTACTAGAGAAGGAATCTCTGCACAGAAGACGGAAAATTCAATGCTCAATTTCACAATTTCTCTATCTCTGCCAACAAAACAAATAGCACACAACTGTTAATTTTCTAAAAGAAAGTGAGAGAAGTGCACTGTGTTTAGAACTGTGACCTTAAAAGAGACTTACAGTATAGCTCAAAAGCCACTTTTACTGTAGCATACAACACATAATGGAAGGTTCTGTACAACAGAAGAGATTGTTCAAAACTGCAAGACTCTTCTCTGATTTCTGTAAGAGTCAGTTAATACCCACCATGTCCCATTAGATAGGATGCACTCTGAAGCAAGGCTTACAAATATGCAATTAATGAAAAACCTTAAAGATCACAGCTAAGCTTCACATGGCTCCTTTTTCCCCAGACTCAAACAATTACAAATAATAACAGCATATATCTCGAGAGAGAAGAGGGTTTTTTTTTGAAAAGTTTTTTTAAAAGGCAAAAATGCCATGCTATAGCAGTAACATTTTTTTTCTAGAACTCCAAGGACAGCATTCAATGAGAATCCATGAAGCACCAATTGGAACCCAAAGAACCAACATTAATAGAGTTTATAGATAGAGGCTAATTACATTGCAAAACAAAAATCAGTTTATATATATATATATATATATATATATATATATATATATATATATTATAGTCAACATGGCAGTAAGTTAGGAGTGAAGAGGAAATGAAATTACAGAAAAGAAAATATGGAAATGCATAATGGAAAGGCTCAGAAGAAAAAAGGAATAAAGGGATAATTAGCATAAAGAGAAGAGGCTATATAGGTTTTAACACTGAATAAAGTATCAGGGTCACCCTCCTTCCTAACAGCTATGGGTTCAAAATATTACTGCTGCTTTAAAACTCAGATATTAAACTGCTGGATTAACTGACTCATCACCTTTCATAGCCTTAAAACTATAAACTTCTGATAGTATAGCCTTAAAATCAAATGCTGCATCACAAGCATCTAGATTCCTAGGTGAAAATGCTGATTACTAAACCAATACTAGGCCTAACAGACCGGAATCTCTGAGTTGATGCCAAGCAGTTCCTTGTTACACCAAAGTTGGTAATAATTGCCTTGAAGTAGACTTTTCTTCTCTTGGCAGTACTGGAGATTAAACCCAGGAACCACAGTGCTACATTCCCAGCCCTTTACTTTCTCTTTTTCTCTCTTTGTTCCTTCTTTCTTTCTTTCTTTTTTTTTTTGGAACAGAGTCTTACCAAATTGCCCAAGCTAGCCTTGAATTTGTGACACTTCTGGCTTAGCCTCCGAGGTAACAGAGATAGGCATGCACCACTACTCTCAGCTGAAATTTTTTTCTGAGCAACTACTATGCGCAGATACTAGACAGAGGTTAAACACACCTCTTAAAGATTTGCTACTTTTAAGTTTAGCAATACCCAGAACACCTCAATTTGTCTCATAATATGGCAATAAGAGTAGAGCTAAAAGTTGATGCAGTAAATAATCCCAGTCTACTTAAATGTGCTTTATATTTTCATAGGTTGAAAAAGGAAAAAAAAAAAACCCAATAAGATGTCTCTGGTATCAAAGAGTTTAAACCATTTTTTTTCCAAACAAAGAGAACTGGAAGTGCGATGCTTGGGATGGAACCTAAGGCCTCATGCATGCTAGGCAAGCACCCTACCACTGACCTATAACCCCATCCATTTATATTTTTATCATTATTCTTAACCTAGATAAGTGTACTTCATTCTTCACTTCTCATAACTCCTTCGAGATAAACTTTCCTATTTTTTTCAACTTAAGTCATCTTCTATCTCTAGATGGCATGAACCTGAATTTAATCTTTGGTTTGGATCTATTCTTATTGCAACCTATGCTATCAAGCTCTGTTTTCAAGTAAGAATTTCAATATGTGAAGAGAAAGGCCATGTTTCCAGCTTTTACACTGTCCACTGTTTGCTGCTTTAGGAAAATGATGGCCATGTTGTGGATGGTCTGATACTAAGTGGGGCTGGAACACTCAAAATTTTAGGAGATCATCAGTTACATACAATTAATTTAATTTAAAACTCCAAATTGTAGACTTAAAAACAAGCAGGTCTAAAGCAATTTCAAACCGTCCCAACAGAATGCATCAGAAGTTTAGTAAGAAAAGATTTTATATTCTCTAAAGATTCATTACATACCTGGCATATATACAGTAAGCTTTCAGAGGTGGAGGAAAGATATGACAAACAGAATGAGATTGCAATTTTTAGGTCAAATTTAATATATGTAATATTCAGCCTTAGAGACCTGAAAATATTATAGACTCATAGGCAAAGTTTCAAACACACACACACAGGTATACACATACTTCAGCAGAAGGAGTATCACACTGAACAGTACTTGTGCTCCTAAAACTTATAAAGACTGAAGGAGAAAGAAACCTATCTTTGTATCCAGACATTCAAATAAGTTCCCAACAACTTACGTCATCATCTGGGACCATCTTACACAGACCGTATCACAAACTATGCTTCAACTTCCAGAAAATTCAATATAGTAAAAAAAAAAAAAAAAAAAAAAAGCTATTGTAGAAACAAATGTGTTACCTCTGGTGAAAAAGGAAACTAGCTTGAACACATTATCAAAACCATCAATTAACTTATTTGGTTGCCTCTTATCACAGAACTACTTAATTAAGGTTTTATTTACTCATAAAGAAATACAGGCCATCTCAAACAAAGTTTCATTTGCTGGTACTGACAAGCACCAGCAGCTCAACTAGAAGCCCTTGCTGGAGCCTGTCACAGCACCTCCTCGGGACACTGTTTATTAAACTATGAAAATCAGTCAGTTAGGTGAACAATCTTCAGGCTCATTAAATTTTTTAAATGGGGAATTCTAAGTTTAAATCTGAAAATTCAGTGTAAACATTCAACTTTAAGGAAGGAAAGAGCCAGGGGGATGGGAGACTGTGTGGCAAGTTTTTCCAGCCTTCTAGTTTTTTTTTCCTTTCTTTTCCTTTTGCCCTTTCTAAAGCCATTCCTCAGTCTCTTATCATATAAGAAACAAATGTCTATTTTGTTTGATGTATTAGCTTTTTAATTCTAATCAAATTCTTTTTTGCATTCCTGATTTTTTTACTCATTAAAACAAAAAGCAAAACACACACAACACACACACACACACACACACACACACACACACACACACACACACACACAGTTCAGACTTGAAGTAAATGCAGTCCCTATTTACTTAACAGTTGATAAGTCCAGCAATATGAAAGCCCAGCAAGATTATAGTAAATGGCTTAACAGTGAACTGCAACATGTCCATTGTGCCTTTCCTATAAAACTACAAAATTGAGACTGGTTACTATTAATAATCCTGTTAAGATGAGTAAGAATAGTTACTGCCCACATTTTTATCTTTCCTTTCAAATATGATAGGTCTTCAAGCACTTAGACAGTTAATAAGAATTCTCAGAGAACTAGCCAAGTATCACACTGGTCAATAATAAATGACTGAAAATTTTATTTCCAAAACCTTTATTCCTAATCATTCACATTCAGATTTTACTTTTATTCAAATTTTAATTTCATGAATGTTTCAGAAGCAAACTACCACATTCACCTCAGAATACCCAGAATTTCAGAGAATTCCAAAATGTACTCTTGCCAGTCAGAATCTCAGTTTCAAATACTGACATTTTAGGGAGAAAAAAACTAAGCAATCTTCTCAAAAATTTTTAATGTTTTTATTTGGAACAATTCAATTTTTTTAAATAGTATAGGAAAAAAATCAACATTCTGCTTATCCCTTTTACATAAAATTTAAATAGTACATGTTTGCTTAGAAAACAGCTTTGCTTCTACGTTTGGATTTCAAAGCAAGTATCCAGTATGATTTAGAAAGCTTCTTTAAAAAAGCAAATGAATCATTTCTAGCCTTCTTCCTCTTAATATTCACTTTTACTTTTAACCTAAGTAACTATTTTACTTATTCCTCTATTCTCAAAGTGAAGTATTTGCTATAACCCATTAATCTTCATAAAAAGAAAACAAAGGGCAGAACTGTCAATGAGAAAAACCTATACGGAGGTGTCCTAAAATTTCATCTGTAACTAAAATGCCACAATAAAGCCACTGCTCCTAATTCTTTAATACCAACATCACACATGCATGACTTCAATTTCAACTTCCTAGCCAACCCCCAAAAATACAACTCAGTTTTTAATTAAAATTTGACCTCTCTCATTTTGTGTAGTAAAAAAAAAAATTTTTTAAATCTCACAGGAAAAAATACCTGTCACACAACACATAAAAACTACATTACCAAAAAGATACAAAACTTTCCAGTATTTCACTGCTTTGTTTCCCCCTTCCTACTTATGTGTAATCAGGCATGTGACTGGTTACACACATTTTATCAAACTTTAAGAATACATCCAGCCATATTCTCCAACAGGTAAGAACCACCCTCCTCCATTTATCAGCTCAAGAAATAGCCAGAAGCAAATAGAAAATCGTAGCAAGTTACCTCCGAACATTCTTTCTCTTTAGTTTTCGTCCTTGGGCTTGAAAATAAAAAGCAATCCGGCAAGTTTTGTGCTGTTAAAATGGCTCCTGTAGATTGGGGAAGTGGTGTCTGCGCTTCAGCTTATGAGTCATACGTGAAACTGAGTGTTTCTAAGGAGACACGCCCATGTTGCTGTGGACCCAATTATTCTGCTAAGTCAAACATGCAAATCTACAGGTAAAAACGGAGGAGTGGTACAGGGCAGGAGGGAAGTGGAGCTAAGAAACAAGATCTATGTTGCTTAAACCATTACTAAACTTAGCTTAATTGTTAAAACTAACAATAAAGTAAAATGAGAATCTACAACAAAGCAAAATTTAAATCTGTATGCTGTAGTTGTTTTATTTTTGTGGTGCTAAGGCAAACCCCGGGCCTTCAATCTGAGTTAAGTGAGCATTTTTTTTTTTTGTGGACTGTCTCGCCAATTTGCAAAATTGCCCAGGTTGGGCTTGAACTTGCAGTCCAGCCTCTACCTTCCACAGTGCTGAGATTATGGACCTGCGTGTATGTTGCTTTAAAATATAAAATATTTTAAAATAATTTTTATATACCAAACAAATATAACTATGAAAGGAAAAAAGTATGAGAGAAGATATGAGACAGTAACCTGTGTTTCTTAATGTAACAATGGAATGACTGTGGGTCTAATTTGGCTATTCATTAACCCTTATATGAAAGGGATATACTGCCATGTAATCTGTAAAAGCTAGCACACTGCAATAGTAGGTGTAGATTTACAGGTTCTTCTAACAGATAAAATCTACTAGAAATTCAAAGTTCAGTGGAAAAATAAATGCGAATTCATGTAGTTTATAAATTTTAAAAACCCATGTTAGAAAATCCAACTTAACAAGAGACTTGTAAACTTCAGAAACTCCTACTTTAAAAATAACCAATGCAATATAATCTTTATTAACTCTGTTACTTCCAAATAGCCAACAAAGTAAGTTGAACTTAGCAGTTTTCTTTAATTACTTGAGATTAATTACCCTGTATTATTAGAGGCACAGATGAGAGAACAAGCTGCCACTGATGTAGGAACTTTACAAATTGCTGAAAAATGTCATGATTATGACCAACTTTCTGCCTGGTAAGTGCTTATTTATTCCATTTCATTAAACACTGCTAAGTTTATCTTCTTACTGAAATATCTCATGGTCTAACAAATTATTAATTAGCATAATGCAAAACGAAAGATTTTCTACTGCCAAATGTCATCATGATCTTGTATTTGCTCACTTATTCAGAATCCAAACACCAAGGAACAAGGTTCTCCAATTACTCAAAAGAAATCCACTGTTCAATGGAAAGCCTGCCTCCCCCCCACCCGCCCAGTCATTTTCCACAGCTGAAACTTACTCTGCAAAATATTCATGCATGCCTAATAAATTGAATATTTTCACTTAATTAGAAATAGAAATTATATAAAAGAGAATAATAAAAGGATACTCTCAGAACAAAAAGCAGATCTAAAAATAAAGAAAAAATCCTCGTTAAGCTACATATAACTACAGAAGTTTTTGAGAAACATTATGTATCACATATATACATATTAATAAAATGGGGGGGAAAGAAGAATACATAACAAGGGCACTGAGTGACCCTAAAGGAATACATTCCGAGAGGTGGGGAAAAAGATATTAGAACTGGAAGGTAATTCATGAAGATAAAGACTGAGTTGCTTAAAAAAAAAAAAGTCCTTGAGGATCTGACACCATTTTGTGAAGCCAACAAGTTGTACATATTCCCGAAGCGTACTGCCATACACTGCGTGTCTTGATGTCGGCATTAATACAATACAGAATTCCAAAGACAAAGCAACATCATGTGAATTTTTTATGAGGTACAGATACATTAATGTATAAGCTTCTGCTGTTGAGAAAATCCACTTACATAAAGCACCTCATTATCTAACAGCAGATATTTGCAATATAATTTAAAACTACTTTTGATCACCAGTATACAAAAGTGTGCTAAGAGACTCAGAAGCCCAAATATGTATCCCCACTTCAATACTAACAAGTGCTCCTAAAGTGATGATTTCACGGTTAGTATGACTTGCCCCAGCAGTGTACCTCTTAGAAGTACTACACCATCTTCAAAAACTGGATCCTAGTTCTACTCACAGCACCTCAAAAACTACTTGTACACTAATGTATCAAGGGGGAAAATAAAAGCCATTCCTTTAGCAAAAGTTATACCGTCAATCTACTACTGAGGTTCAAATCCCAGCTCTACCGCCTATTATCTACATAATATTGGCCAATCACTTAATCCTGTGTCATCATTTCTTTATAATACAGGCTAATAGTGTCCACTGCAAAGGATTACTGAATAAAATAATAGCATTAACTACTGCTAGTATATATATAAAGAAAATAAGTTCATGTTTTGCTTCTCTATCAATATAAAGAAATTTCACAGCTCAAAAACAAAACTCAGTTTCTTAAAATGAGAAGATGTGAAGAAAGAACACCTCACCAAAGAGATCCACATGGCAAAAAAGCACGTGAAAACATTCGAATATCAACAACTCAGTAGGAAAATACAAGTTAAAGTCAAAATTCCATTCTATGCCATCAGGATAGCTTAAAACAAACAACAGGGCTGAAGAAAGAGCTCAGAGGTAAAGTTCCCACCTAGCATGTACAAGAACCTGAATCTGATCTCCAGTACAAAAAAAAAAAAAAAGAAAAAAATCAACACTGATGGTACCAAAAGTTAATGAGGAATATGAAATAGATATGTATCTTATACACTGTGGAAATGTAAAATTGTACAAATACTTTGGAATATACTTTAGTAGTTTCCTTTAAACATATACTTACCATATAATCCAGTAATTCCACTTCTACTAGATACAATCCAAGAGAAAGACATATTTAAAAGAAGAAAAAGGGGCTGGAAGAATTGCTCAGTGGTCAAAGCCGCAAGCACTAATCAAGTGCCAAGTAACCTTGGATTCCCCATCACCACATAAGCAGGGCGTGGTGGAGCAGGCCTGTAATCCCAGCATTCGGGAGACTGAGGCAGGAGGATTACACTGAGTCCAAGGCCAGCCTAGGCTACATAGTGAGTTCAGGACCAGCCTGGGATGCAGAGCAAGACCCTGTCTCAAAAACAAAACAAAAAAAAGAGAGAGAGAAAACACTATGCAAATATTGCCAATAGTTTGATCCATAACTGAAAATACTGGAAACTCAAATGCCTGTCAATTAGTGAATGAATTAAACACACTGTGATATACCCATACAATGGAACGCTAGTTATCAATAAACAGGTAAGAATTTATGAACATCTGATATATGCTATAAAAATGAATCTAAAAGCATTAAGCTGATGAAATAGCCAGACTTGAAATACATATTTATGGTTCCATTATGTGGCACTCTGAAAAAGGCAAGTCTGAAAGCTCAGAGACTCCATTGGCGGTCGCCAAGGCTTTGGAACAAAAGAAGGGTATTAATCGCCACAAAAACACACAAATTGTTTAAGGTAGTGTAGACACTGTGTGTCTTCATGACAGTACTAGATATGTAAACTTGTAGGTGTTATAAAAAGTCAGAGCTATAAAATTAAATAGGGTTAACTATACTTTATATAAGTTATATCTCAATTTTTCTGAATTTCAAAAAGAAATCTAGTTCATGTATGAAGTGTTTCAAACCACACTGGGCAGTGTTATAAAAAGTCAGAGCTATAAAATTAAATAGGGTTAACTACACTTTATATAAGTTGTAGCTCAATTTTTCTGACTTTCAAAAAGAAATCTAGTTCATGTATAAAGTGTTTCAGACCATACTGGGTATAGTACTAAACACTTGATAAAGACTGACTGTTGTTATTACTGTCACTTATAATAAATCTACCCAGTATTAATTCCACTTCAGAATTACAAACCTTAACTAAATCTCTAAACTGTGACTTTTAAATACAGCAATATAACATGTGTGATGAGAAATAATTTATCTGTACAGATTTTGGACATATCAATTAAAAAATTAGGTATTAAGTCAATATATATCTTAAAGTTGTCAGAATTATCACCATTTATATTTAAATTAATAAAGATTGTCAACAGAATGTTTATTAAATTATTACTAATGTCAAGACACTGTTCCTCCTTTAGAACATAATTTATGAAGAGAGCTTACTATACTGCATAAGCAAGGACTCATTTTCCCCTTTTACTATTATAGCTCCTTGAACTCAAATTTTAAAATTTCTAGTACATGAAAATGCACAATGGTCTAAACCCCAAACAGCAGGAACCTGTTTCCAAAAAAAAAAAAAAAAAAAGGTTTGGTAAATCTGTGCACCACCCCCCAAAAAAAAAGAAATCTGTGCCCTCGTCAGAAGTTAACATGATGTAACTATCAGAGATGGAAGGAAGAGACATAAAACTAATAGTAAAGTGACAAATGATCCAAATTACCAAATTAACGTTCCCATTTAAGTACAATTTCAGAGACTAAGATTCAGTGTTACAAATCTTTCCAATGGACAGAATTTATCTGGCTGATGTTAACAATTCTCAAAGCATTATCCAAGGCTGGGGATGGTTAGAGTGCTTGTCTAGCATGTGCAAGACCCTGGCTTCAATTCCCTTGCACCATAATAAAGTTAACCAGCTGCCAGGTGTGGCTCCTGCCTGTAATCCCAGCCCTAGAAAGGGTGAGGCAAGAAAATTGTTGTAAATTCACAGCCTGGGCTACACAGTGAGTTCAGGACCAATGTGGACTACAAAGGGAGACCAACCAAAAAAACAGCATAATCCCAGGTTCCATTCACAGTAAAATTTCTGAATTTTCAGCCTGGAGGAATAGCTCAGCAGTCACAGCCCTTGCCTAGTAGTTCAAGGCTCTGAGTTCAATTTCCCAGCACCACATAAAGCTGGGCATGGTGGCACATGCCAATAACCCCAGCTCTCAGGAGGCTGGGCAAGAAGACTGCCTTGATTTGAAGGCCAGCCTCCATAGTGAGTTTAGGACCAGCCTAGACTACAGAGTGAGACACTATCTCAAAAATTTTTTTTTCTATCATAAATTACAAAAGCCTCCTTCCTGCTTCTACAAAGTGGGTTACTAGGACCCATGTATAAGAAGCATGCCTCCAGGATAAATATCTGTGCTTTAAGAATAAAATCATGTCGACTGTAGGAAAATGGATGGGACTGGAGATGTTCATGCCAAGTAAAATAAACCAGACCTAAGACAAGTGTCATGTTTTTCTCTAATATCTAAGAACAAGATGACAGGAAAGTAGGAGGGAAACCATTACTGAAAAAGGACAAGATCAGAGGGAAGGAGAAAAGAGCAAAGAAAGGTAATGGAGGCATGATATGATCGAAGTACATGATACGCATTCATAAAAATGCCACTATGAAACCCAGTTTATGTAAAATATGACTAATATGACATATATATATATATATATATATATATATATATATATGGAAGAGAGACAAATCAATGGCAAAAGGGATGGTTTTGTCTAATTTTGCTCACAACTGTATTCCCATCACACAGAACAGGGCCCAAAACTCAGCAGAAAACTCAAAAATGGTTCATTCAGCAGAAATTACAGCCTATCAAGAACTTACACATTGAAATTTTTTATTTTACTTTGTTGAGACAGGGTCTCCCTCTGTACTTTAGCCTGGTCTTGAACTCACTATGTAGCCGGGGTTAGCTTTGAACTCAAGGCAATCCTACTGTCCCAGCCTTGAGTGTGCTGGGAATACGAATTTGTAGCCACCACACCCAGGTAATTTTAAAGTGGTGCTGAGAAATCAATCCCAAGGGCTTTGCATGCTTTTGGCAAGCCCTCCAATCACTGAGCATTTCCCCAGTCCACACTGAAAAAATTTAAAGACATGATTTGGCTCATTATTTGATACAGCTGAATTCGTGTAATTGTATTACAGGATTCTATTGTGGCCCTGGTATGGTGATGCATGCCTGTAATCTGGGTATTTGGGAAGCTGAGTTAGGAGGATTGCTGTGAGTTTAAGGCCAGTCTGGGTTACAGAGTAAAGACTCTGTCTCCAAAAGAAATAAATCTAGTGTAGGTGTTGAGTGATATTCTACTGTGTTGAGTGCATAACAATTATTCTACAGTTATATTATGATGAACTCAAGTAATACACTGAATGTAATCTCAAATCATTTCTTATAATAAGTAGGATATTTTACCTCTCACAAGTACATTTTAAATTCATTTAATATATTTTATTTCAGTAGACCGTATGTAGCCAGGAACATATTTCATTATACCTGGAAGAGCTCTTTAAAGAGTCATGCCCTCCCTCAGAATGGTTCACTGATGCAGGTGGAGTCCAAGCTTATGAGGACCACTGGATGTGTCTACATGACTGCTGGTCACATAGCAGCCGCTCAAAAAGACACCTGTTAACTCACTACTCAATAATCTCCAAATGCTGCAGAGAAGACATCCTCTATTATTTATACTGTTTTACACAGAAAAACCTCATTTCCTCCTTTGCTACTCTAAAGGTGAAGTCTTCATCAATAACAGCATCACAATAACCATCTAGTAATTATCCCTTTCCCTACCACCAACTGTACTCTTCCTACAGAACAACTCTTGTGGCTAGTAACCCCCAGGTAAAATAACTTTGACTTTCCAAAGACGAATTAAAAGGCTACACTATGGATTTTCACAATCTGACTTAGATTCTTCCTCTCTTCCTATCCCACAATGGAGACTGAACCCAGGGCCTTGCTCAAACAGTCTAACTGTTAAGCTATATCCTGATTCCTGATTTACCCTAACCAAACTTTTTTTTTTTGAGACAGGGTCTTGTTCTGTAGCCCAGGCTGGTCCTGAACTCACTATGGACCCCAGGCTGGCCTTAGACTCAAGGCAATCCCCCTTCCTTGGTCTCCCAAGTGCTGGAATTCAGGAATGCACCACCACGCCTGGCTCATGTGGTGCTGGGGAATCAAACTCAGGTACTCAGTGCTTGTCATGAAAGCACTTTAACCCCTAAGCCATTCCTCCAGCCCACCCTACCAAAACCTTCTGCCCTATCTCCTTCTCGCTCTCTCTTTCTTTCTTTCATAAACACACAGTTCAAACGTACTGAAACATCCTGGAATTTGCTTCATTTCAGTATGCCTTCCTCACCACATTTTTCTGGGCTGAGAAACGAACTTTCCCATCCTATCCTCTATGTCTGCCTAATGAATATCCATTCTTCAGATTTCAGTTCAAGTCTCTCCTCTACATGAAGTCTTCCCTAAATAGTCTCACTTATAAATGATTCCAAGAATGTGCTGTTGTGATTTGGATCTGGAGTGTCTCCCAAAGTCTCATGTACCTATGAATACTATATACTGCTAGGAGGCTGGAAGTAGGTGCTGCAGGGGCATGTGCTGGATCTTTTCCTCCACCCAGACTTGGCTCTGTTCTGCCGTGCTATGAGAATCTGTCTCCAGCCCTAACTCCAACCCCAGCAGCAGCCTTGCCAAATGTTTCTACTACCACCTGCTGCCCATGAATGAATAGACCTTCTCAAACTGTGAGCTAAAATAAATCTTTCCTCTCTAAATTTTTGAATGTCAAGTATTCTGTCCTAGCAACAAGAACATAACTAAGAAAGAAACTGGAACCAAGAAAGGAGCTGTTGCTGTGACTTTCCCTCACCATGTGATTTAAAACCTTTGAAACTGGTTTGTGGGAAGAGTTGGAAAAGTTTGAGGATGCCAGCTAGAAAAAATCTTCAAGTTCTCTAAGCCAAGCTCGATGGGAGATTCTGGTTGAGGTAGGATTACAAACTTGAGTACCGACTGGGTGATCTAACAACTCAGTAAAACCCCATCTCAAAATCAAACTAAAAAATTTATTTTTATGTAGCTCAAAGCTCAATACCGGGGGGGTGGGGGGGTGGGGGGGGTGTGGAACTACAGAATGTATAAACAATGAAAAGTGAGAAACAAAAACTTGAACATAGGGAGCTAGGGCTAGTCTACCTGGACTAAACAGTAAGACTCTTCTCAAGAGAGATGGAGAAATTTTGAGAAAGGGACTAAGATTTTTCAACTTCAGGATTTTATGAAGAAGGAGAGAAAGGAGAATGTTATTTAATAAGCCTAGGACCTTTTCTGCTGCCCAGAACACTCCATTTTCTATGTAGTAATTCTGTACAAGGTTGTTTCTACACTCTAATTGTGAACAAATTACTTTTCACTACTGTAAGAATGCAGTTTCCCTTATTTGTTAGAATAGTCTAGAGATCTGCCAATATGAGGGATCCACTAAATTTTTTATGATTCGTTTTCTCAAATTCAAGAAACTATATGATATTTAACTTTGTAGGTGTGATTCACTTCACTAAGCAAAAGTGGTCTCAAGTTGCATCTATTTCTCTACAAATGACTCAACTTTGTCATTCTTTTTGACAGAATAGTATTTCATCATGTATATACAGCATATCTTCTTTATCCAGTCATCTGTATGGGTGTCCTCCAAGATTTGGCTATGATAAACTGTGCCGCTACAAACATGAGTATGCATGTATCACTGTTGTATGATGACTTTAACTCTTTTGGGAAGATACCCAGAAGTAGTACAGCTGGGTCAAGTGAAAAATATTCAGTTTTTTGAGGAATCTCCATACTGCTTTCCATAATGGTTGCACCAGTTTATAATCCCACCAACAGTGTAGGACAGTTCCATTTTTCCCACAGCCTCTCCAGGATTTGCTGGTTTTTGAGTTTTTAATAGCAACCATTGTTACTAGCATTAAGAGAGAAGCTCAGCGTTGCTTTAATTTGCATCTCTGTGACGGCTGAAGATGTTGAACATTTTTTCATGTATTTATTGGGCATTCAGAATTTTTGGTGCCTGGTGAAATCTGTGAGTCTAGCTTCATTCTTCTGTATGTGGTTGGCCAGTTTTTCCAGCATCATTTGTTACAGAGACTACCTTTACTCCAGTGTAACTGTTGGAGAGATTATGTCAACCTGAGGCAATCAGGTGTCACTACACAAAATCCTGCTTCACGGAAACAGAATGGTGGAAATTAAAGTAGGCTTTTCAGGGCTTCTGTGGCAATCTTCAAACATTCACCATAACTTTAATGCAGAACAAATTTGAAGATCTGAAGTTGTCTCAAACATACTTTGCAAGCCAACATCTTTTGGGATCTCGAGCAGCAGGTCCTCTTCTAGCACAGACACTGATTGAGCTAACTTATTCCCTAGTACATCACAGATATACTCCTTCTCAATCTGGAAGTTTTCTGCAGTTGGGAAGTAATGTTCCAGTTATTTTCAAAACTGAAACAGGTGATCATATACCAACTGAGAGAAAGATGGCAGTGGTTCAGAGCTCTGCTAATGTCCGAAACATGTCAAAACTTCACTCATCACCTCTCTAATTCCAGTTTAGTTTTGAATGCAGCCACTTACCTGCTGACTTCAACAGCTGTCATTCTGCACGAAGTGACTAAGTTCATTGAGTAAATTGATTATGTCACACAAGGTTTTGCAACCCATCCTGTGTCAGTGAAATATACTGCCAGTAGTGACCATTTTCTAAAAGAAATTTTTGGAGCAACAGTCGTAACTCAAAAACTCTGGTCAGTGATCTACCCTCAGGAAGCTGTCTCACCAGGCCCAGTGGTGTAGACCTACAATCAACACTCTGAGATGCTTACGTAGGATCGGAAGTTTGAGCCCAGCCTGAGCAACTTAATGAGATCTTGTTTCAAAAATCAAAAATAAAAATGGGTCAGGGATATAGCTTAGTATGAAGGCCCTGAGTTCAAGTCCCATTACCCCAGGTACTTTGTGTCCATCTCTTTGCAGAGCTGCATGAACAGACATGCACTAAGGGCATCTACTTTCATGTGGCTGATAATTTCAACCATATTTTGAGAAAATCACTAAGTTCAGGTAACACTTTTCACCTAGCTAGCCTGTCTATGTGGGTGACACAGTGTGCAGCTTCACATTTGCAAGTGATTGTTTTGGCCCAAGTACTGAAACCAGAAAGCCATCCTCTCATAGCAGCTGCTCCGTCCTCCTGACACATTTTCATCATTCAAAAACTTGGAGTTTTGTGGCTGTAATGCTGGTTGACAAAAAAAAAAAGTACATTTAACATATCCTCGAACACATCCTCCTAGAAAAACAAATCCCATAAAGACAAGCATCGTTGTCTTGTTGTCTCGATGCAGACTGTGCACTACAGTGACTCACTGAACCTCTTTAAAAATTATGCATCAGTATCTTCTACTAATTCACTCACTCCCCTAATTATAATGCTAGTCAAAAGAAGCACAAGAGCCACCTTTTAAACTGCAGCCTTTCTTTGTACAAGTTCACAACAAAAGGCCTCAGCAGTAGGCAGGGTTGACACTTCACCAACAAAAAAAGCAAGAGAAATAGTATTTACTGAATTTGATTCTAATAAATTTTTAAAATTCCCTTCTCAAAATAAATCATAAACATGTCTACACTGTTAAAATGAAAGATAAAAACACATGGCATCAGTAAGAGCTTTTTCATCTTCATAGAATTGCAGTAGCTTAGACATACTGCTTGCCAGGCCTGACAGAGTTGCGTTGCTCCACATCTCTCATTCAGCAACCCACTACCACTTCCCATTGAAGAGAAAATGAGGCACATGATGAGTAATGAACTAATGTTAGGCATTTCCTACACTGCACCAATCTCCAAGTATTCAGAAGGAAGATATTTAAGCTGAAGTACACAAGAGGGAATATTCATCGAGCCTGCCTCAGATGCGGAGTCACAGGCTGTGACACCAGTTCCACTATCTGGGCAGTGTACAAGATATGAATCAATGCTTGCCTTCGTGATGTTTTTGGGAAAAATGGTGGTGAAGTCTTAAAGGTACTCTCCCCTTTTGATTTTGGGGCCTGGATGTCCCGGTCTCTTGTGCTCTGATTCACACTGGTAGAGTATATCCATTTCCCAAGAACGCCTCATGGAAACCAGACACCAGTTACAGATTCTCAGCGTTTTAATTTCAACTCTCAACCAGATGAAACTGTGGTACACCTTAAAAGCCATAGTTGAACTCTACCCAGAGAAAGTCATAGCAGCATTATATGAACTACCGTAACTCCAAGAGAACCTCCACGGCACCAGACTCACAGCAATCACCTTAGGCTAACAAGAATGAAATCTAGAAAAGGGCTTATAACTTTATTTTTCTTCCTTTTTATTTTACCCCCTTTCTTTCCTTATTTGTTCAGCGGTGCTAGGGACTGAACCCAGGGCCTTTGTACTGAGCTACATCCCCTACCCATTTACTTACACTAAAGCTTCTCTCAAACTGGCCTTGAATCTTCTAACCCCCTGCCTCAGCCTTCCAAAGTGCTGAAATTACAGGCCTGTGCCACCAGGCCTGGCTCAAGCTTCTTAACTTTAGCAGTGCAGTTAGCCACTTAGAATGATGCTCCCAGCGCAGACACACTGGATGCGGTGGTGGCTTTCAATAACTGCTTGTGTTCTTCAGGATCACACTTTTCTTTCAAAAAAAACTTGAAGGCTTGTCTTTTAATGCAGGGTGGCTGGTCTTCACGTAGAAGCAATTTTGAAGGCTCCAGGGCTTCATTTGATAGCCAGCTGCCATGTATCATACAAAGCTGACTTGGAGAATGTGAATGATACGCTGTGATGAACCCATGATTTAAGCAGAATCCTTGGTATTTTCTTTTAAATGCAGCTTTCTTCTTGGTGGCAGCCTCAGTGTCTGTTGCCTTTCATCAAGCCTTTCCTCCTCTTCAAAGCTTCACAGTGACAAGTGCTTTTTATTCACCTCAGCTAGGGTTAGCCTGTGGACTCGCCAAAACTGATACTGAGACAAGTGCAGGAAAGAGATGCAGACAGAAGTTTTAAAATAAATAATAATGGGCGAGACACGCACAGGCTTAAAGCCTGCCACTAGATGCAGCCGGTCACTTGCCACTCACAAACTTCTGATGTAAATTTGTAAGCAACTGATTCATTATGACTGCTGTATAGTAAAACCTCTCTGGTAACATTAATCTTTATTTGCAACTACTCCGCAGTACTAGAATTACTGCCTCAGCTCCACCCCAAATTATTATGTAGACTGCTACAACTTAGATCCTTTGCAGGCTCTCTGCATTCCTGTGGTAACGCAATGTGCTGCTCAACTGAGAGGAAGTGGAGCTCAGGCAGCAATGCAGACAGGGAGGAGTAGGTGTAAACACACGAGTATCTTTACTTGCTCATCACCACTCACCTCCTGCCTGGGGCCTACTTCCTACTAGGCCACACACCAGTAAGGGGGGGGGGGGTGAGACTTCTGAATGAACTACACCTGAAAATTAGAGAAATCAAAAGAGGAGAGTATCTTTAAGACTTCACCAACATTTTTTGCAAAAAATCACGAAGGCAAGCATCGATTCCTATCTCATGCACTATCCAGACAGTGGAATTAGTGTCACAGCCTGTGACAACCTGAATTATTAACCACCTGGATGGCTAAGGTGGGAGGATCACAAGTTCAAAGCTAGCCTGTGCCACATAACAAGACCCTGCTTCTAATTTTAAAAAGCAATTAACTAACAATATAGTTAAGCATGTGTGAGATCCTGAGTTAAATTCTCAGTATAGCAACAAAACAACAACAATCAAAAAAACCTGTTAATAAAGACATTTTATCAAATCAGTTTTCAAATCACACACAGAGACCTGTAACTGCTCACTTTTATGGCTGGGATCACGTTCCAAGTCACAGTCATCTTTACTCTCCACCACTGTAGTAATTACTGTAAGTAATCACTGTCTTGATTACTTTATTATCTCCCTCCTTCAATCCACCCTCAAAAGACGGGCTGGAGAAATGCCTCAGCCATTAAAGTGCTTGTGTAGCAAGCACTTAGGTAAGCGCTAAGTACCTGAGTTGGACTGCCCAGCACCACATAAACAGGGCATGGTGGCACACGCTTGTAATCGCAGCACGTAGGAGGCTGAGACAGGAGGATTGCTATTGAATCCAAGGCCAGCCTGGGATCCATAGTAAGATCAGGACCCACCTGGCCTATACAGCAAGACCCTGTCTCAAAAAACAAACGAACAGCCAAAATAAGCCACTTTAAAAACCCAAACACTCCTCTGCTCTAAACTCTCCCTCTTTTCACTCAAAATTCCAGTCTTTAGTAACTGCTCACAAGGACTGCAAGATCTTACCCCAGGGCTAGCCTCCTCTGTTTTCATCTCTGCAAGTTGCTGCCTTCTAGTCCCAAGGATTTTCCCTTTCCACTCCACAAAAACACAAGCACTCTTGCACCTTAGATCTTTGAACACATTAGCCTTCTGCCTGGGAAGCTGTTCTGTTCACAAAGATCCCTTACTTCCAACGGCAAACTGGTACCATAACGGCCACCAGCTTATTTTTTCTACAAACCACATGACTTTGCCACCCATCAGATCCAGAAGCAAAGTCTTCATTTACCACCCTGTGAGAATGGGATGAGCCTGTTAACTGTTTTGACCAGTGAAATAACTACAACAAGCCATATGACCGAAGGCAACTCTAGCTCATGTGGCTCAAATTAATTGGCCCAATCAGAACAACCATCTAGTCAAGCGACAGAATTACACAACATATCGAACTGCTCAAAAATTATGACACTGCTGTGTATGGTGGAACTCTGGGAGGCAAAAGGACTGCAAATTAGACCCCTGCCTACACAACTTAGTGATTTAGCAAGACCTTATCGCAAAGGAGAAAATTAAAAAGGCTACAGGTGTAGCTAGTGTAAAGGATCCTGGGTACATCTCCAGTATCCATCTCTCCCCATAACCCCCCAGGAAAAATCAAAAAAACTTTGCCCATGGCCATATGGCTATTAGTAAACATAAAGCCATATGTTTTGTTGTTGCTGCTGTTTTGAGACAGTCTCGCTCTATAATGCAGGCTGGTTCTGAATTCACTATGATTTCTCTGCCCCAGCCTCCCAAGTGATGGGATCACAGGCATGCACTACCATGCCCAGCTTATGTAGTGCTAGGGACTCAAACTCAGGGCCTTGAGCTTCATAGGCAAGCACTTTAACCACTAAGATATTTCTCCAGCCCCAAAGCCAGGATTTGGATCTATCTACATTCAAGAATTCTTTGCCCTTTCTATAAATCTCAAAATTTTATACCTGCAAAAATATTTAAACTTTATAGAATTTAGTTTGAACAACCTCAAGAAACACTTCTCATATTTAAGAATAGTAAAATATCCAAGTACAATCTGCTATACAAATTTAAAACTCAATTAATAAGAGAATTTCTCAAGATTTAACAACCACTCTGCTTTTGCTATTTCCCCACTATATTCCCCCTCCATATTCTCCTAGAATTCAACAAAAGAAAAAATATCTTAGAAAAGCAGAGAAACCTTTAAAAACAAAAAAAGAATGATGAGGAGGGACATGCCTTACCAACTCATCTCAACTAACTAAATATAGAAATTTAAAAATTTTTAAAGAGATCTGATATAATATAAAGGGTATATAGGAATACAGGCATCAACAGAAATGGTATCAATAAAAAATATTCTGTTGTGCCTGAAAATATCACAGAAAAGATCTTTAGCATTGCCTAACAGTTTTAAATGACTGCTAATCATTTTTCTAAAATTTCTACATTATAGAATTACAAATTTAAATGTTAAAGAAAAAGCACCAGAAGAAAACACAGGTTAACATTTATATAGCAATTAATAAATGTCTTTCTAGATATGACACTAACATCAGAAAAAAAGTGAAGGAAAAAGATGACACTTGACTCCAATGAAAATTAAAAATTACTATAATCAAACCTAAGACAAAAGACAGCTCACAAAAATAACAGTAAAAGGTCAAGAAGACTATTTTGAAAACATATGCAAAAATCCAACGAATGCTTTACAAAAAATAAGTTTTTGCGCTACTTAAAAATCCAAACTATCAGGGCCTGATGGTGCAGCAAATATTATATAGAATGGCAATGATGAAATCTAGGAAGCAAGTATAAGTACCCATGAAATTTTAACTTTGCTGCATGCTTTAAAACTTTCATAATAAAATACAGAAGGGAAAAATTATCAATCAAATCAAATACTCTAGTAGAATAAAAGAATTACAGGAAATGAATAGGTATTTCCCAAAAGAAATCTAGCCAACACAGGAAAAGATGTTCGTTCTCACAAGAGCATAAAAATAATAACTTTTTGCACACTAAGTTAGCAAAGAGTTAAATGATTCAAAGGCATTACGGGAAACAAATTTTCTCCTGTTTTACATGTTAGAATATATTCCAGAAGGCAATTTCATAATCTTAATGTATGTATCTTTTCATGCAGCAGTTTCAGTCTAAAAATTTACTCCAACAAAATAAATACATAACTAAAAATGTAAACAGCTACATGGGACAGTACTGGTGCAAGCAATAAACAATTACATAAATGACATTACAAAAACTATGTCTTATATGTTGGGTTGTCATAAAAGTTATGACAGATTTTTGCAACAGATAATGCTAGTTTATTTTTGGAAGCAGAGTTAGCCGCATCTACGTTATTCCTATGTCATTTGACAGCTGACAGTTTTAGCTTCATTCTAAAAAAAAATTGAGAATTTGGATGAGTGAGAGATTTTACAACAAGCTGAAGATGAAAAATCAAACTGCATTTTTCTCTACATTTTACTGTTTTACTTTTAGACAGGGAAGAACATGCATCAAGCTACTAAAAAGTAGCATTCAGTTCGGTGAGTGCTCTACAAAAATGTCAGTGCCAATGATGGTTCAGAAATTCCATGCTGGTCATGTTCATCTCCAGGACACACCACAGAGGCCCACTAAGGTTGATGACAACAAAATAAAAGCACTAATCTAGTCAAACCCATGTTACACAAGAGACTGCAGAAAAATTGAACACCAACCCTTCAAGCATTCACAACCACTAGAAGAAGCTGGGATAAGTAAGCAAGCTTGAAAAATGTTTTCCTTATGAACTCAAAGAAGTTTATTCGATGGCATATATACCTATCTGTGATATGCACATTAAAGATGAGGAAAATTATCCTTTGCTGAAGCGACTGAACTGGTAATGAGAAGTAGACTGTTTACAACAATGGGGCACACAAAGAGTCTTGGCCCTGATGTGACAATTTGCCTCAAACAACATCAAAAGTAAACCTTTATCAGGGGGGAGGTTATACTCTCCGTCTGGTGAGGTAGGTGTCATGTTTTTTGAGTTTCTACCAAAGAACCAAACAAACACATGAATATGTATCGCTGGCAATTGGACAGTGTGAACAAATCCATCATCCAGAAATGGCCAGGGTTCATTAATCATAAAGGGGTGGTGGTTCCATCACAACAACGCAAGAATACACACAAGTTTGATCACCCAAAATTTATTGGAGCTTAGATGGGATGTGCTGCCACTCCCACGAGGGTTACTGACCCGCACCATCACACTTCCCCTTGACTGGGTCTTTTTGAAACTTCCCAGGTAGTTTTAACATTCAATTCAGATAAAGCTGTAAATCAGCAACCTGCTCAGTTTTTCACTGATAAAGACAAGTCCTTCTATGAACAAGGAATTACAAAGCTCACTGAAAGATGGCAAAAGGTTACCAAACAAAATGGGCAATATGTCATTGATCGTTCTTTATATAAATAAATGACCTCTGAAAAGCAGACAATATGTCATGACTTTTCAACAACCATAGCATATTTTTCATTTGTTAAAACTGAATTCTCTACATAAATAGTGTAGACATGGAAATATTTCTAGGATACATTTAAGTGAAATGTGCAAGTTATAAAACAGAAACACAGTTGAGTGTGGTGGCAATGCCTATAATCCCAGCACTCCAGAGACTGAGGCAAAAGGATTCCAAGTTTGAGGCTGGCCTGGGCTACCTATCAATAGTAGGACCCCATCTCAAAAAAATAAAAGCCTAGACAAGAACACAATCAAAATTTATACACAAATGGCCAACACTGCCCTAGGTAAAATAGTGACCAGTTAGAAGTTAACAACAGTGAATTAAGATTTTTATTTTTGCATTATATGTATTTATGCCATATTTAACGAGCTACTCTAAGTGTGGCACTGTTCTGTATACTTAAAATAGAGTCAATTCATCAGTCAACTCAGATAAATAATTCATGGTTCCTTTCCACACAGGAAGAAACTCAAGAAAGTAACATTAAAGGAACCAGGAAAACCTATTTCTGAATGATCAGGGTCAGCCTTTTGCAAGGTGACAGCCAACCTGATGATAAGTAGCCATTCAAGCTAACAGGCTCAGGAGGGATACTAGTAGCATACGAAATTACAGATTCAAAGGCAATGGTGTAGGAGGAAGTAAGTATTCAGAGGTAAGGAAAAAATTATGTAAATCAAGCTTGTATGACTTTTGGCCCAGAAGGACTGTGAACACACACAAAACACATTCGCTAACTCTTAAAAAATGTAAGCCAGTGTGGTGGCATACGCTTGTAATACTCAAACTCTGGGAGGCTGGAACAGGAGGATCAAAAAGTTGAGCCCCGCTTGGACAATCTGGCAACATGACAGAAGAATGAAGGAAGATTGCTCAACAACATAAAAAATAAAGGAGTGGGGAGTGCCTTTAGGACACAGTTCAATGTGAAGGCCAGGGGCTCAATCCCCAGCACTAATAAACAATCAAAAAAAAATTTTAAAATGTTGTGTAGTTCTCAAGGACAAGCCTTTTTATGTTTACAAATATTGGAGTATGACCCATAATCTGCATTGTAAAATTGCAAACAGTTTAACCAAAAGCAAGGAAAAAAACCAATTAGCCTGGGTTTGTGGTGCAGGCATGTAATCCCAGCATGCTGGGAGTCTGAGACAGGAGAATTGCCAAATTTAAGCACAGCCTGTGCACTTTAGTGACTTAGTGAGAGCTTGTCTCAAAATCAAAAATAAAAATGGGCTGAAGATTGTGCACGTCACCTAGCGGTAGCAGTACCACATTGTTCAAGATGGCGGATCTTTACATTTTCGCGCCACACCCAATCAGGTAACCAGACAAAGGCAGGAAGGGGGGAGGAGGGATCAAGGATATGAGTTGTGATGAACTTGGCCCTGAACCAATGCCTTAGATTTTCTCAGGAAGATTGTGAATCCGGCCAATAAAAAAAAAAAAGGCAGGGGAGGGAACTGCGAGCTTGTCATTTAAGTAGGTACCAACCACGTTTTTGGTGTGTCTCTCCACTTGCACGTGGGAAGGTCACCCTTTTTGCAAAAAGAAAATTAAAGCGTCATACTCTGTCATCCATGCCTCCCATGTCCATCTTTAGTTTGGACAGGAAAATTTCTACGAGCCATTTCTAACAAGATGGAGTTCAATGTAAAAGCCCTGGGCTCAATCTCAGTATCACCAAATAAAAAGCAAGAGGACTCTTGTTGCATTTATTATTGGCTCTATGCATAGGTTGTCTGCTTATCACAGACCAAATCAAAGGAAGCCATTTATTATGGTAAACAGGAAAAAGGGTTTTATTCAAAACCCTTTTGATGGAGCTAGGAGGAGATGGAGGAGCCCACCAATTCAAATCACACCACCTCTCAGTGTATAGGTATGTAAAGGTACAAAGTGTATAGGTGTGACAAGGAACAAAAGGGAAAGAGGAACACAGAGATGTTAAGACCATAGGGAAGCTTCCTTTATCAGATTCAGGCCACATTCCCCTCTATTTTTCCCTGTCTTTGCAAACAGAAACTGGTTTTAGATCTCTTATAGCAGACATTCCCCCATCTCTGAATATATTTACACAAGTCTAGAGCTGGAGAGAAGCTATTGGATTCACTTATTCTGCCTCTGTACAGGGGAAGACTCTTGAAGAAACTGCTGTATCTCTAAAGGAAACTAACCTCTGCTAAGGCCTTGCATCCGCATAGTCAGTCACCGGGTAGAGGTGGGGAGCTATCGTAGTAGCAGGATAGCTTCCTGAAGGAGTCATTTATCTTACTTTTTCAACTCGAACCTCTGTCATGCCAATTACAGCAATGCTGCACAAAACAAATTATGACAAAGAATTCAAGTGTGTAGACTGTACAGTGTGTGCAGCACAGCACATGTGAATATGCATTTAATATCATATAGAAGGTATGTAATTATTCTTATTTGATTATTAAAACTTGCTTTCTATTTTCCCATTTTCATAATAAAAAGTAAACATAATTATCTTTTTTTTAAATTTCAGCATGGTTTCCACAATGTCTTTTTTAAAAAAAGAAAAACAGAAACCCCTCCCCCCCTCTAAAAGGAAGAATGAAGGAAGATTGCTTAACAAAAAGTGAACAAATGAGTACTATTTTTTTTGAGACATGGTCTCACTCTGTATCTCAGGCCAGTCCTGAACTCACTATGTAGCCCAGTCTAGCCTTGGACACACAGCAATCCTCCAGCCTCAGTCTTCCAAGTGCTGGAATTACAGGCATGGGGCACTATGCTCAGTTTTATGTGGTGCTGGGGAATAGAAATCAAGGCCAAGCCTTTTAACCACTGTGCCATTCCTCCAGCCCTCAGAGACTATAATTTGAAAAAAACATTATATACAAAAGCATGCTGCCTAAATCAGTGTGTTATCAAGCAATGTGTCGTAAGGACAAAACAGAGAACTGTCTATCTTCTCAACAATTTTTAAGTTTACTGAGAACCGAAGTTCCCTGAAAATAGCCTCAGTCACAATGAACATGCTACGATCAGCTAATCAGATCCCAAGGACCTAGGGAAAGGTTGGTAGGATGTTTGGCATAGCCAGATTATCAGGGGCTATCTTAGTCCTTTTCTTGGCCACATCCATTGTCCTCCTCTGTACCTGACTTAACATCCTGTGATAAATCATTTGATATGTAAAATTCCTGTAATTGCTAAGAAACCCTTTTAAAAAGTTACAAGATTCCCTACCTTTCCACCAACCTAAGAGCTAAGAATGCCCTCAAATAGCATTTTAGTACTACAGCAGAGGTTCTCTGCTTCAGGGTGACTTGTCTACACCATACTTCCACCAATATTTTTAAGAAGTGCTTTGTTTTATGTTTTTCTTCTGTTCTGTAACTATAAATACACAGCATGTAACTGCTAACTCTTTGGAATGTGGTATTTAGAGAAACTTGAATCCATATTCCTGGGCCAAGGTCACTCATAATGCTTCAGAACATACGATCTCTTATTTTGAGGCATAAATAACGTTTTTTGTCAACACTACTCAAATGGACTCCACTGTGAAAGGTAGTTATGTGGTACCAAGTTTAACAGCAAAAAATTCAAAATCAGTTACTGGTGGTGTTTATTAAGCAATGTATAAAAGATATGGCCGGTGTAGTTTGCCCTGGCTCAAAAAAGTGGAGAAGGTTATTTATACAATCAATTTGTCTCCCGACACTACAGCCAGACAAACTGAAGAAACTGTAATTCAGAAAATTCATTGAAAGAGTTTTAAAGGATAAAGCTGAATATTTAAAATTTTATACTTTGGTGATGAATAAAAGCACTAATGAAGCAAAAATTGCCATTTTTATTAAAGGTACTAATGATGAATATAGCATCACTAAAGAAATAACTCCCTTATTGCCATTTATAGGAAGCAGGTAAAAAAAAAAAAGAGTTAAAGTGATTTTCTTTTCTATTGTGAATGCATCCGGTATAGTTCCTGATGATGCCCTGGTGATGGCAGGAAAAAGAAAAGGACTTGTAAAATTAATACAAGGCAAGGGAACTATCACCTAAAACTTATGTGTGCTGATATATCACTGTATAGCACATCAAGAAAATGTATGTGCAAAAGCTTTAAAAATGGGATTAAATAAATTGTTATTAAGGCCATGAATTTCTGAATGACCTCAGGCAAACTGTGAAGGCTATAAATTTCCTTAGGGGCAAGGAATTGAATCCTCACAATTTCAGGAATTCCTTACAAGTACAGAAGGCAACATCATTTACTTTTGTGAAGTTAAAGTGGCTAAGTAGAGGCAAAATGTATAGAAGATTTCATGATTTGTGACATGAAATCAAGTCGTTTATGGTATCAAACACAAAAGCTATGTCAGAACTGGATGATGACAACTGCCTAACAGATTTAGCCCTTTCAGTAGATTTAAACAGTCCTTTAAACATGTATATGACTTCAAGGAGAAACCTAACTTATCAATACAATGCTTCAAACCATAACAGTGTTTCAAATGAAACTGAAATTACGACAAACTCAAGTTAAGACAAAAGAAATCTAAGCATTTCAACATGTTGGCTAAACAAAGATCTCTGATCAGTGAAAAAATATGCAGCCCTGCTTTCCAATAAGATACAGGAATTTAAAAACCAGTGTCAATATTTCTGAAAAAATAATATATTGGTATATTTGCAACTCCATTTTCAGTCAACATAAATGTTATGTGCCAAGTTTCAAATGAAATGGATACAGCTCCAGTCTGCCATCCAATTTAAAGAAAAATTCAAAGCCTCTTTTGAGAAATGGTCTCACAATGTAGTCCATGCTGGTCCTGAACTCTAATCACATAGCCCACCCAAGCTGGCCTCAAACTTCCAGCAGTCCTTCTACCTTTAATCATGTCTTTTTATAATGGAAATTTAGTTACTTATCTATTATTTATTTAGTGATACTATGGATTAAGCCCAGAGTCTTTATACTGAGCTACATCTCTTGCTCATTTGTATTTCTGGTTTTCAGATAGGAACTCTTGCTACAATGTCCAGGATAGGCTCAAGTTAGCAGTCCTGTAGACCTATCTTCCACAGACAAATATCCTTACTTCACAATAATATTTTCATGTCATTAATATATGGCAGCACCTACTATTTGTGAGCAGATACTTTCAAGGATAAACACATGACGGGTAAAATTAGAACAAAAATATCTGATGAGCTCCTTGAGAACTTAACAAAAATTGTAACTACTTCCACTGAACCAGTTCTTAATGCATTAGTTTCACAAGATCAACCTTTTTTTTTTTTGTTTTTTTGTTTGTTTGTTTGTTTGTTTTGGGGTTTTTTTGGGGGGTGCTGGAGGTGAAATCCAGTAGAGGGAACCCAGGGCCTTTGAACAATGCTACATCCCCAGCCCATTTTTTTTGGTTTTGATTTTAAGACAGGGTCTCACTAAGTTGCCCAGGTTGGGCCTAAATTTGCGATCTATCTGCCTCAGCCTCCCAGAATGCTGAGATTATAGGCTGTACCGTCAGGCCTGGCTAAATTGTACTTTTTAAAATGTTACAGTAAAATGGAAGTTACTTATATACATTAATTGTATTAGATACTGTGTATGGAACCCAAGACAAATCTTCTCTTAACACAACCCTAACAAGTCAAAAGGTTGGACATCCATGATGTAACGTTAACTTGAAAGTGGAACAAGTCACTTCACACTCAAAGTAGTATAATCTTAAGAAACAAAACACCAGCCCAAATTAGTGATAAGGCCTATAATCTTAACACTCTGGGAGTCTAAGGCTGGAGGATTACAAGATTAAGCCCAACATGGGCAATTTAGCAACTCAGTGAGACCTTGTCTCAAAATCAAAATAAAACTTGAGCTATAAATTTAGCTCAGTTTGAAGACACTGGGCTCAATCTCCATTACCTTCAGAGAGAAACGATCTATACAACTATCCTAATCATACAGGCACAAAAATGTTTAAATTTCTTTTCATTGTAAAGTGCTTGACAAACACGTATCATTTAATTCTCACAACACAGCTATTCAAATCACAAGACTTCAAAACAGAGCAGACTTGGAGCAACAATTCATCAGTGTAAATCCTCAGACAAGATACATGAGAACCACCCAAACACAGAGGGCTGGGGGCATAGCTCAGTGGTTAAAGCCTTTGCTTAGCATGCACTAAGCTATGACTGATTTCCCAGTACCACATTAGAATTAGCTAGGCAAGGTAGTGCACTCAGGAGGCTGAGGCAAGGGGACTGCTGTGAGTTCAAGGCCAGCCTGGGCTACACAGTGAGTTCAAGACCAGCCTAGACTACAGAGTGAGGGTCTGTCTCAGAAAAAAAAAAAGAGAGAGAGATGCACATGTACATTCACATATACACTTAACTCTTGAGTCCTACACCTAAAGAGCCAAATTTGGTCTTAAGAAGATCCAGTAATCTGTTTTACTTGCCATGAGATTAGAATGTTAGTATACTGAGAAGTAGTCCTTTGTAATTCAACAGGCTGATGACATCTGACATCTGTGTATCCACAGACCAGGAACACTACAAACAGACTAAGTCGGTGGGATGGTCATATCCGTAGATAACAGATGCAGTTTAAGGACTCAGTAGTGCATGTAATACTTTTCAATATTTCACAGCTTCTGTAGAATATATTGTTTAAATGCAAGTCTCCTTAAAAAAATAAGACCATTTGACTACCAAGTATCATGTACACCCCAATCCCAAATACCTTTCTTTTTTTTTTTTCCTGAGAATACAAAGTTGGTCTCTATCTGAAGATTAACTATCAACCTAGACAAAGAGGCAAGGCCTGAAATATATTTCAAAATGTCATCTCTAACAGCTATGCCATGTGGCATGGGGTCATCCTGCCTACTTTCCACACATTGGTTCCTCTAAAGTTTCTCTTGGTCATAAGAGATGCGGAAGCTGGGGTGGGGTCAGAGATGGATCCCAGCTCATTCACTTGCCTAGGTCATTCCGTCAGCCTGCAAATCCGGCATAGCTGCATCCAGTAAATAACTGGCATTCAGCCACCTTCTTCCACAGCCCAGGCCATGAAGGTTCCCAGATCTTTCTACCTCACAGATACCCATGCTACAAAAATATTCCAAAGAACTCACTGATGTTTTTAAAGAAACCCTTCAAGTACCAAAGAATTTTAATGAAAAAAGGATAAGGTACATAAAGAAAAAATCTGGATATATATAGTCTATACATATTACAAGAAAATTTCAACCCAATCCATATTTAGATAAGAGAATAAATAGGAAGTAAAGCTGTGAAGCTGTGCCTAAGCGGTATGTACAGAATGCAGCTGAGAATGCAAGAAGTCAAAGACGAGAGCCCAGAACTTTGGAGACGATCTTGAGTATAGATGGTGCTCCCAACTGTCATCCTGCTCTACTTCACAGGCAAATTTCCCCGAAGACTGCCCATACTCTTTCTCCATTTCTTCATCCCCACTAGATCTTCAACTTTCTAATCTAATCCTGCCCCAATTATGACATTAAATTTGTGCTAATTAAGGTCAACAAAAGCTCATAGGACTATATCCAATTAACATTTTCAGAACTTGCTTTGTTAATTTTATTACTTCAAACATTTCTTCACCATCTCTGAAAACTATGCTCTTTCCTAATCTTCCCCCAGTTCTGGAATATTCTTCCTCAATTCCCATCCCTCACTTCTCCATCCGGACTTTCTCACTACCCAACATGGGAGGTTCAAAGCCTTCTCACAGTACACTGTCCAGAGTACATCTACCTATTTTTAGGGCTTCAAACTACCATGTAAAAATATAAAGGTAAGACCACCTATGCTCAATTATCCTTGTCAATTCCTTTATAAATTCATCTTTTAAGTACATTTTACAACATTAACAGGCCATATTGGTGACAAATATATCACCTGAATTAATAGAGCGGAACCATTTTTCCTTCAACATTTAAGCACCAGACAAGGTGGTTATATTTAAAAGCTATATTGTACCAAAAATACAATCTTCCTCCTTACTCTAACACCATTCTACCTCCACACTCCCTATTATGAAACTCAGTATCTGCCCACTGTCTAAGATGAAATTCATGATCTTTAACACAACTTTGTAAGACCTGATAATGTACCATCTGTATGTCTCACTGTATATATTATCTTTTTTATTCACAGTCCTCCAATTTTCATCCTAGTCACTTATTAATTGCTGGAACAAAATACTCACCATCCAAAATTCAAGGAAGAAAGATTACTTTAGCCCACAGGCTCAGAAAGTCTCACATAGTAAATTCATGGGAGGCTGGCAATAGTAAAAGCATATGGCAGGGGCTAGAGAGCTGCACATAGCATGGCAAACAGAAAGTCAAGTGAGGCAGGAGCAAGTCCCATGCCTGGGAACTCAGGCCAGAGCTTTCCCAGGAAAAAGCTGTAACAATGGTTCTTCCTTCCTTAACTCCCACACCCAGAATAGGTGCCCTGACCCTCCCTTTTTGACCTACATGAAAGCTCTTGCTCTAGGCAAATCCCCAATCTCAACAAGTTGACACAATTCCTCCAGATCAAACCCCAAGCATTTGCCCCTTCTAGGGGCATGTGTTTCTACAGTTATCCCACAACGTTCAAATGCATGAGGCTTTTGGGGGACATTGGGATCCAAACCACAACAGCCCTCCAAGGAGATCTTTCTTTTCTAAAGTATACTCTTTTCTTCTATCTTCAGAGGATTTGCATAATATTACTCCCTTACAAGGCTTGGAGGCACAGGCCTAGTAATCTCAGCATTCTGGAAAGCCAAGGCAGGAGGATCCCAAGTTCAAGCCCAGCCTGGTAATTTATATATTTATTTTGACAAGTCCTGAATTGAATTTCTATTTGCTTCATCAAGCGAAAGTTTATAATTAGCCTGGGCAATTTAGCAACTTGGCAAGATCCTATCTCAAAATTTAAAAACAGGCTACGGGTACAGCTCAGAGCAAAGGCCCTGGGTTCAATCCCTAGTACCAAACATCACACATACACACAGACACACTCTCTCTCTCTCCCCCTTCCTCTCCCTCTCTCACTTCCTTTTCGCCCCTCACTCCCAATTTCACTCACCAGGGCTACTCCCTTCATGTCTCTACTAAGATGTCATTTCCTCAAGGAATCCCTCTCAGAACAGTGCATGCTCCTAGCTGCAGAAAACCCTGGCACACCTGCTAACATACACGTTTTGTGAGGATCTGTCTTAATTCACTGTTACATTCAAATGCTGGCAAAATTAGTAACTTCTTCTCATTACAGATGCTTTTATGTATTTTTCTTTTGTCTTGCTTCTTTGATTATAGACACTTTTTAAATTCAAAAACATGGTTTTGGTTTTCACCCAAAGATGCTGGTTCATAACTCTCTCTAGAGATGTGTTTGCACGCATAAAACTTCTCTTCCCCAAGCTGCATCACACCACCTCTACTCTGGCCTTTCCTGCCTGACATTAGGCACACCGGGAGAGACTGCTAAAGCAGACAGTTCTAGCTGGGTTTCTCTACCCAGGCTATCAACATGAGATATGAAATGAATTTTCTCTCTTCTTGGTACTGGGGGCTAAACCCAGGGCCTTCACGTTTTTGTGACAGGGTCTTGATAAGTTGCTAAATTGCCTAGGATGGGCTCAAACTTGTGATCCTTCTGCCTCAGCCTCCTGAAATGCTGAGACCACAGACCTGAGCCACCAGGCCTGGGCACAGTGAAGTCTCAACAAACTCATAAGGACAGAGTTCAGAGGGATTCTGAATACAGCAACCCAAGGTTTCTGGAGAATGGTAAATCCAGAGAAAGCGTACAGAAACTCCGTATCCCTTTTCCCACACCTCAATCTATGTACTTCATCTGTATCGTTTGCAATATCCTTTATAATACCCTAATAATACACTGGGAAATGTCTTTCCCTGAGTTCTGTGAGCCTCTTGAGCAAACTAATAAACCCAAGGAGGGATCTGTGGAAAACATGACTCAAAGTTAGGCAATCAGAAGCACAGGTAAAACCACCTGATCTTGAGGACTATGCCTCCAAACTACGGAATCTATTGCTAACTCCTAGTAGACAGCGTCAAAATTAAATTTACCTAGCCAGGCATGGTTGAATTAAATTGAACTATCCACTCATGCATGTACATGCTACAAATCCCAGCACTCTGGAAGGCTGAGACAAGAGGATCACAAATTCAAGCCCAAGTTGGGCAATTTAGTACTCTAGTGAGACTCTGTCTCCAAATAAAACAAAAAGGGCAGGGAATGTAAATCAATACAAAGGCTCTGGTTGCCTAACAAGCACAAGGTCCTGAGTTCAATTCCGTAGTACCAGAAAAGCTGGGTGCAATGAGTTCGAGGCTATGTAGTGAGTTCAGAACCACCTTGGACTACAGAATAGGACACTGTTTCAAAAACAAAAAAATCCCTAGTTGAAAAAAATTCAATCAATCAAATTAGAGGACCCTTAGCTGGTGACTGCTACAGAACTGACTGCTTACTTTCTGATGGGGAGAAACACATGTATTGGCTGTGAATACCCAGCAAAAAAGAAGACATGGACTTTTTTCCCCAACAGAATACCCAAATGTGAACTGAAATGTGAATTCAAATTTGCCTTTTTTTCTTTTTTTGCAGTACTGGGAATCGAACCTAAGACTTGCACACTGAGCTACATTCTCAGTCCTTTATCTACATATTTTAATTTTGAGACAGCTTTCTCTAACTCTACTAGTTGTTCAGTCTAGGTTCAAATTCAAGATTGCCCTGCCTCAGTAACCCCGGCTGAAATTACAGGCATGCATCACCATGCCTTTTAATTTAATTGGGATAAAATATACATAACACTAACTTTACCACCTTAATTATTTTCGTGTACACTTCAGGAATGTTAAAGTGCATTCATGTTGCTATACAAACGACCTCCAAGACTCATCTCTTCTTGAAATTGAGGCCCTAGATTTGATCTACCACACTTCCCAAACGAAGCCCTGAAAATCTACACCCATGATAAAAAAAAAAAAGTTTTCTTTACAACCAAATCTACTGTTTCTATGAATCTGGCTACATTTGGGATCTCATATAAATGAAATCATGCAGTGAATCTTTTTGTAACTGACTTAATTCACTTGTCCACAAAGTTCATCCTGGTTATGAGCATGTGTCACAATCTCCTCTCAATTTTTCATTTTTTTGTGTGTGGTGCTGGAAATAAAACCCAGGGCCTCAACTTTGCTAAGCAAATACTTTGTCATTTAGCTAAATAATCCCCATCCCATTTTTCTTAAGTCTGAATAATATTCTAGTGTGAGGGCTGGAGGAATGGCTCAATGGTTAAAGTCCTGGCCTAGCAAGCACTAAATCAAGCGCTAAGTACCCGAGTTGATTCTCCAGCACCACATAAGCCAGATGTGGTAGTGCACACCTTTAATGCCAGCACTCAGGAGCCCGAGACAGGAGGACTGCTATGAGTCCAAGGCCAGCCTGGGCTGCAGAGCGAGATCCTGTCTCAAAAAAAAAAAAAAAAAAGTTTCAGATAAACATTAATCTAAAAGGTTTTTTTTTTTTTTGACAAGGTCTCACTCTATAGTCCAGGCTGGTCCTGGCTGGGATTACAGGCATGTGCCACCACGCCCAGCTTATGTGGTGCTGGGGAATCAAACCCAAGTACTTAGCACTTGACTTAACTTGCTAAGAAAGAGCTTTAACAGCTGAGCCATCCCTCCAGGCCTAGAAGTTTTTTTTTTTTTTTTTTTTTTTTTTTTTTAACTGGGGTTGGAACCTAGGGCCTGAGACAGTCTCACTGAATTCCCTATCTCAGCCCTCCAGAGCACCAAGATTACAGGTATGTGCTGGCACGTGTGGCTTAAAACCTTTTTTGTTGTTGTTTTCCTTCTTTGTTTGAGACAGTGTCTCGCTCTGTAGCCCAGGCTAGTCCTGTGCTCACTGGTATAGGCCAGGCTGGCCCTTGGACTCAGGACAATCCACCTGCTTCAGCCTCCTGAGTGCGCCTCAAGGCCCAGCTTTATGTGGTGCTGTGTAATCGAACTCAGGGCCTAACCCTAAGTGCTGTGCCATTTCTCCAGCCCAAAAACTTCTTTATACTCAACATCGTGTGCCATCTATAAAAACCACTACAGAAGATGAGAAAACATACATATCTTTCTTACTCTATTCAGTCTTCGAATGAAGAAGAAAATAAGGAGCAAATAATCACAAAATACTTGAAAGTTTACTATTCTCTTCCAATTTTGAGCCAGAATGTTACTAAAGGCTAACCCATCCAGGTGAGGCTAGCATGTCACCCTGCCTCGCCCTCCCACACTGCGGGGAATACGAGCACGCACCACCAAGACTGGCTCCTGAGTTACTACACCTCTATACTACTACTTTTAAAAATATGTCAATGAACTTTATGGACCCACATACTTTTTTTTTGAGATAGGGCATGGCTATTACTGCCCACAGCACTGAGATTACAGGTACGTGCTAGCACGTGTGGCTGATAACCTTTTTGGTTGTTGTTCTCTTTCTTTTGTTGAGACAGCATTTTGCTTTCTTAAACCCTTCAGGTAAGCAACACTTCTGCCTTACTCAGCCTCCCAAGGAGATGGGTCTATAAGTTTTACCCTGCTCCCAAACATCTGCATTTCCATCACAATCTACTTCACTGAAAAGTACACAGCATACATTGATTATAGACATAAGATACGCAAGGGATAATCAAAATATACGGTGAATGTTTAAAAAACTTATTACCGTAAAACATGTCTCCAACAACATTGGCATGTATGTGTTCAAAGCACAGGGGTATTCTGAGGAAGGTTAATGGCAATGTGTCTTTTGCTATAATAAGTTTTTTAACTTAAAACATCTTCTGTGTTTATGATTATCTCTTGCTGATCAAATGTATATGGCAATTTTATCTCAAAAATCTTAAGAGTATATCCTCATCTACCTTACTTACTAGATTTAACACCATATGACTTCTAGCTCTTCCCCAATGTAACAATGACCATGAAAAGACAAACGTTTTGAATTGATTTAGGCATTAAAGCAGCCACAAGAATGCAAATAAAAATACAAAGAAATAAATAAATTTTTAAAAAACATATATCTAAAGACACAGAAAAAGACCTCCAGAACTGCCTCTGTCAAGAACAGTGGTGTGTTCCAAGCCAGGGAGAGCCTTTTGAGGGGAGGTAATGGCATTTTTAAAATTTAAACATTGACTGTAACACACTTTGAAAATTTAAACGTTCATTGTGCTTTTTTAATAATCCTCACATATGTAGCAAAAAAATATTTTTGGAAAGTTGCCACAATCCCACACATTTATTTGAAAAGGTTGAATACAACCAAACATTTAAAGCCTATTCATGACTCACAATAGCTAAATCCCAGGAACAGTCGATATGTCCACCAATGCTTGGATGAATAAAGAAAAAAAAATGCATATACACACACACACATACACACACATAATGGAGTACTATGCTGTCATAAAGATAAATTTGGAACATTTATAAAAAAGAAAAACTGGATATATCTTGAGAACATAATGCTTAGCAAAAATAAAACAAATGCAAAAGGTTAGGTATCATATTTGTACAAGAAACCCTAAATATAAATGACTAAAAGAAGAGATAGAGGAAATAAGAGGGTAGGCTTCTCAGAGACAAGAAGACATGAGATGGTGGAAGGAGGAAACATGAGGAAGACAGAAAAAGAAAAAAGATTTAAAAATAGGAAAACACACTAATTCCCAAAACTGTATGTAACCAATATGAAAATGAGTCTGTATCGCAAAAATACACAAATAAAAAAGATATAAAGCTTATTCCCATGTTTGTCATGATATATATACACACACATATACATATATATACATTTTTTTTTGAGACAGAGTCTCACTCTGTAGGCCAGGCTGGTCCTAAACTCACTACATACTTCAGGTTGGCCTAGAACTCCTGACAATCCTCCTGCCTCAGCCTCCCAAGTACCGGGTTTACAGACATGCATCACCACACGCAGCTTATGGGGTACAGGGGAAATGAACCCAGAACTTTTATTATCATCACTGAGCCTATCCTCCCACCCCCTCATGCTATACTTCTTAGAAAAATCGACTCAGGAGAATGTTAAAATATTCAAAATCATTAACATTATATTTGACAATTTCTCCAGTAGCAAAATGTAGCATGCCTAAACTGAGGTCTCACATAACTTAAGGGCCTGAGGATTCAGTTCCTGCCTCAGCCATTCTTCTCATCAGCCCAGCTATGAGAAAAGCACAGACCTCAAGTGCTGCTTCTACTTCATCTTTACTGGTAACACAAATGTAAAGCCCTGAAAGGCTACCGCACCCCTCCTGACACCTTCGGGAATTCAGTGTATAAGCCATTTCCACATTACAGCAGTAAACAGCTCGTCAGCTGGCAAAGGTACTCCGCAGAGCCAAGACTGCACCCCTTCCTGTGTTGCACAAGTTAAGTCTTTCACAATCACTTCATTTTGATTTGAAGCAAGTTTACCACTATTTGTAAGCGGACTGCCCTTCAAAACAAGTAGCTCGTAAGACACTCCAGACTCGACTGACATTAAGAACAATTAAGGCAATGCATCAAAGCATGAAGAACTTTTAACTAAAACCATTTCACAAAAAATGAGGCCATGTTCATTTAACCTCCCTGTCTCCCCCAAAAAGGGCGTTTTCACATATTTCCCAATAAATGTTAACATACTGAGAGCATTACCATATATATTATTTTTTTCAACTGCCACCAAAGATCCTTTCACAACAGGCCTATACTACAGTGTTTTAAAAAAGAGCTTCCATATAATATTTTTGGAGCAAAGACATACCACCTAAAAGGCGTTCATAAATCTCTATACAATTGTTAAAGCTATTGACTTTATTTTAAATTCCCTTTATTTAAAAGGCTCAGAAAAAGTTTAGGAAACAAATTCCAAGGTTTCTATTTTAATGAACAGAACTACAAGCCACATAGACCAATGTGAAAGAATCAGAGACAGCTATAAACTAGTGAATCCCAAATGAAGCTTTACTGTAATTCTTGAGGGATTTAGTTCTAAGTTACATGTCCACAGAGTGGCAGTCTCATAATCTTAACTTTGTCACTGGATTCAATGCACAATTTCAGTATTCAAAAAGCTACACTTAAATTCACACAGGTATGCAATCAATGTACTGCATGAACAACTCTCAGAGCACACATTGCCTGTCTTCCCCAAAAATATGTATGCCTTACAAATTCCCTATTTCTTTTAGAAATTTTTACTTTCTGGAATGTAAAATACTTCCTTCAATGAACTCCTTACGTGTGTCCCTTTTCTACTCTACCGCCATCACTCTCTTACAGAGACTAGAGCAAGGTGAGCTGTTAGGTTACTATGCTGTAGACCTCCAGCACTGGTCCAGCCTAGGAAAAGTGGGAGTAAGAGAAGAACGGGAAGGTAGAGATTGACATGCATAATCCTTTCATCCATTCGCTCATACTACACACCAATACCAAATTAATTTCTTAAACCATATTATCTAAATCCCTATTGCTATTTAGCCCAAAGTTCAAGGACCTTTCAAAACCTTGTCAAAAGAAATGAGATTCATAAAATAAACTGCCTTGCACAGACCTTAGAACTCTTTGATTTTCATTTTAGTTATTCAGACATATTCACCAGGTATCAGGTACTGCTCCAAGTCTGGTGATTCAGAAGGAAACATGTCAAAGTCCTCACTCCAAAGCTGTATACCAGATAAAATGTACTTCAGGGGAAGAGGACAAAGCCCCAGGCACTTCCAGCTCTCTCCAGGTAAGGAGTGAGCGTCCTCCGAAGTAGAAGCCAATGGAAGCACACTAGGCTGTGGCCATTTGAAGTGACAAGCTGGGTTACAAGAGTGGCAGCCAGAGCGCTGACATTTTCCATACCGCCCCTAATCTATTTCTGCAGCCCTGCTTCCCTTCCTTATCCTACTTTTAGTCGCAGCTAAGCCAATGTGCTCGCAACTGTTACTGCATCTCTCCTCCTGTCTGTTTCCTCCAAGTCTTACTTCCTTCCTCATCTATACCAACACAACTAGCCAGCCCTCAAAGCCCATCTCAGGTGCTACCTCTTAGAGGAGACCTTCGCACTGCTCACACTAAGCTAGATGCAAATGTTGGAGACCTCTGAACATTTACAACCTTTGGCTTGGCCCCTCTGAGCATTTATCACACCATGCACTGTCACAAATTTGTACTTACCCTCTTTCATCAGTAATTTACTGAGTGCCTGCTGAATTCCTGGAATTGCCTAGCAGCTAGAGTTTCACTGTGAAATTATTATTAAAAAAATATATATGTAACAGCCAGCAGGACTGGTGATGCACCTGTAATCCCAGCAGTCCTTGAAGTTGAGGCAGGAGAATTACAAGTCTGAGTCTACCCTGGACAACGCAGCAAGACTCTGCCTCAAAACAAATATAAAAAAGGTCTTCAGGTGAAGGTAAGTGCGAAGGCCCTGAGTTCAACCTCCAATATCACAAGGAAGAAAGTCAAAATGTAAGATCTGTAAGTAAAAAATATCCTATGTGCCTTTCATTGTTTCATCCTTTTTCACAATTTTGCTCAGTTATACAGCAGAGTAAATTTAAAGTATGTGCAATTCAATTTTCTTACAATATTTATTATACAGATTTGTAAAATCATTACTTTTATAAAACACAACTACTGCGAACAATGAGAACTGGCTCTGTGTCTATTCCTCTTATTTTGGTTGGGTTTATTCTGTTGTTCTTTTTCTAACTTCCTGATGATTAGCTCATTAATTTTCAGTTTTGCTTACTTTTTTAACATTAAAATATTTGACGTAGTTATTTTTCCCCTAAATATTCTTAGTGGCCCTGTTAAGACATCAATTAACTTTCCTACTTATATCAAGAGTCTAAAAACGAATCAATATATCATTTTGTTAAAAAGTATCTTTTAAAACAAAGTTTTATTTGATAATTTTAGAACATTTTCGTCTCTAAATGTATGTGCACTAGCATGCAACCCTCCCCTTTATCTAACACAAGGGAACAAGAAATCTATTTCTCTATAGATTTGCCTATTTTGGGTAATGTATATAAATGTAACACTAGTTCTCTATTTTACGTGTTTTGTTTTTGTGCACTATTGGCCACAGCACTGAGCTATATCCTCAGCCCTTTTATATGTTTTCATCTTGAGCCAGGGCCTTGTTATGTTGCCCACAGAACTCAAACTTGCAATGCACCTGCCTCGGCCTACTGACAGCATGCATTATAAGCATGGACTACTGCACCCAGCAAAACACCATCTTTTCTGCGTAACTCCTTTTGCACAGTGTCACGTTCTTACAGGTGTGTCCAATCTTTTTGCTTGCCTGAGCACAACTGAGTGAAGAATCGTCTAAAGTCACATGTGAAACAGAATATTACTGAAAAGTAAAAAAAGCTTTTTCTGTGTTTGTGTGTGTGTGTGTGAATGTGTATACTGTTATCTTAACAATCTGGGGGAGGGGGCAAATGCCCTGTAGGCTGCAGGTTGGTCACGTCTGATAGTGAAGTGTTCTTGAACTGCTTCTGTGTGGTGATATGCACCAGTCTTTCATTCCTTCTTGTTGCCAAGTAGTATTCCCTTATAGACATACCAGATTTTATGTATTCATTCACCAGTTGAACTTTTAGGTTGTTTCCACTCTTTTATGAATGATGTTACCATAAACACTGTGTACAAGTGTTGGTGCAGGCATGCATTTTAATTTCTCCCGGGAATGGGAACATACTAAGGGATGGAAATGCTGGATCATAAGGGTACCTCCATGTTTAACATTTTAAAGAACTATCAAACTTTTCCAATGTGACTATACCATTCTACATTTCTACCAATAGTACGTGAATATTCTAACTCCTTCAGTATTGCTTAAGTCTTCTAGAAGAACAATCTCAGTATACAATAATATCCTTATCTTCATGGAACTAATATTCTGCTGGGCTAAGAAAAGAAACAGAAACAGGTTAACTGCAAAACAGTAAGATAATAGTGAAAAAAAGCTGAATAAAGTAACTATAAAGTAAACAAAGAAGATACAGTGTCTAGCTAGTGTCACCAGAAAAGACCTCTCAGGGAAGTCAATGCTGACCTAAGATACAAAGCGCTAGAGTCCTGAACTCACTACGGGGCCCTGGCTGGCTTTGAACTCACAGCAATCCTCCTGCCTAATCCTCCCCAGGACCCAGTTTATGGGTTTATGTTTTACTGGGAATCAAACTCAGGGCCTGTAACCACTGTGCTATTCCTCCAGCCTCTCTTATTTTTTTAAATACAGGCATCCATCTCCACAAATATTTACTGAACTTTCATATATCTTCTAGTTACACCTAATAGCAAATATTAGAGACCATTTGAAGCCATGTGTGGCAGCACCCACCTGTAATACCAGCACTCTGGGAGGCTGATGCAAGAGATTCACAAACTCAAGACCAGCCTAGGCAACTTAGCAACTTGGTAAGACCCTGTGTCAAAATGAAAAATTTTTAAAAGGGGCTGGTGATGTAACTCAGTGCTAAGGCCTTGGGTCCTTGGGTTCAATTCCCAGTACTGCAAGCAAGAGAGAGAGAAAGAGTCAAAGAGACAGATGGAATAAAGCTGCAGATTACAATTTAAACCTAGACTTTATTCTCACAAACTGAATTCTAATTAACTGATTTTTTTTTTCATTCTAGCAATTAAAAATAGTCAACTCCTAAACATAGTATCTATGGGTACAAAATACATGTTTTGGTATTGTCTGAATATTTTTAAACAAGATTTTTTTCAAGTATTACAGTTACATTGAGGCTTTTCAAAGAGACAAAAGAAAATGCTTCTAACAGCTCTAGTGACAAAAGGGGTCACTCCTTGATAAAAAGACCTGTTACCTAATCAAAATTTATCAAGTTAAAATTCCTTTCTAGGCTAACCTCCCTCCAGGCACTCTGTGCTGCGGCTACACCATACCATTCCCAAACTCACAGGAACTCATTCCCCTTCACATTCCCCACCAGGGGAAATTCAACCAGTTCTTCAAGGTCGGGGCAAACACCTCCCTCTCCTGGCCTCTTCTCCAGTCTGCTTTCCTGAGCAGAACTCAGTCCTCACTTTGAGCGCCAGTAGCAGTCCTATAAAGATGGTGCATATTCTACCTGGTCCACGCTATGCATAAGATCATCTCCTCACACCAAGCATACAATATGCAATATTGTATGCATACAATATGCAATATTGTATGCATACAATATGAGTGCCTTTTTTGAGACACAGTCTCACTCTGTAATCCAGGCTGGCCCTTAACACACAGCAATTCTCCTGCCTCAGCCTCTCAGCACCAAACCCATTTCAAGTGGTTCTAGGAAATCAAATTCAGGGTCTTGAGCTTGCCAGGCAAGAGACTAGCTCCTATGCTATTCCTTCAGCTTGAGTGCTTAGTTTAAATAATATCCATTTTAGCATCACTTGCTACAACATGATGCTAAGGCCTGGCAAACATCAAGCCTTCTCTGAAGACAATTAAGGCAGGGGTGGATTCTTTTGAAATTCCAACCTACCTCTTTGGTAATTGGTCCATAATAATACTATCTATACCAACTAATTACTTGAGTGAAACTTTTCTGCTTTCACGCCTAGTCAAGAAGTGGTCAACAATTTTTACACCTCAAATTTGTGAGTAATAAACATTATCAAGAACTTATGAGAGAAGGTATAAGATTTCCACATGGTCACACAGCTAATCATAAGAGCCTAAATGTGATTACATTCAGGATTCTTTCCAGTGGCTAACAAAAGGCACCTGAATATCAGTAACTTCAAAAGCATGTAGTGCTGCTGGCACGTAGCAACGCTCCAACATCTGAATTAATGAAGATGATTTCAAGTATTTTTAGTTATGGCAGTTTGTGTTTTTTAAACAATGTAAGCCTAATTAATCCTTAGTTGTGCAGATCACACTAACAGATTATTTTCAAGCTTACTGTGCATTTAAAGCTGTAAATTAGGAACATACTAAGAACCAAGAGCTCTGATATTAGTAACATCTCTGACCAGAAATCCACCCACAAGTCCTTTTTTCCTTATTTGTTCCGAAAGGCCCCAACAGGCTAAACATTATAGCTGCCCATATTTTCTAATTTCAACTTGCATTTCAGATAACGCTTTTGTTTCATTTAGAGCTCACATGCTAACTCAGCTGCCCCTTCTTTGGAATAAACACAGGGCTTCTATGCTTAAAAATACAGTGCAACTTTGTTATATCATCCCTTCCCCAGTCTCTGGCCAATTTTCTTTCTTTGAAGCTACATCCCCACCCCACGATTTTTAAATCAACAACGCTTAAAACCTAAGCTGATTTAGAAAGTCAATTTTGTTCTTTAAAGACATCTCATCACAGCGGTATGGGTGTGGGTGTTTACGAGAGACAGATTCTCTTTCCAAAAAGGCCGGGGTACTTTTTGAGGGCGATCAGAGCCCCAAACGTCAAGCTGACAGAGCTAGGGAACCGGCCTGGAGGCCGCTGGGACCGACCGTCCACGCAGAAGGGCACGAGGGACCCCGTCTCCAAGTGGGGGACTCCTAAACTCCCGGCGGAGAGATCAAAACAAAATTGGCCCCGGGCCGCCCAGGGCAAGGCACACCCGTCCCCGCGCCCCTTGGGAAGACAGCGGGGTGTTGGCCCGAGAAGGGTACAGGGAGGAGTTCAGCCCGGCCAAAGTTAATCATCACCTCCCAAGTCCCTGGAAAACTACAAGCCAGGGGGACCAGCGGGGGGGCAGCTGGGAGAAAGTGAAACTCCTGCCCGACCGCGCTGGCTCCGCCGGCTCCAGGGCGCAGCGCGCCAGCACCCGAAACACCAAGCTGCACGGCCCAGGGAGGTGCCGCCATCAGCGACACTAACCCTCGTTTTCCACAAACTCACCGGTGCATGGGTGCGGAGAAGTAAGCCAGAGCCATTAAACCGAGAGTCCGTCCGCCACCCAAGTCGATTTTCGAAAAAGCAAAGAGTTAAAAACAATTCCCATACCGGGAGTCGAACCCGGGCCGCCTGGGTGAAAACCAGGAATCCTAACCGCTAGACCATATGGGACGCGCCGAGAAAGCGCTCCGCGGCCACCCACCTGACAAGCGCACGCGCTGCTGCTGTCCTCGCCACCCACTCCACGCCGCCGCTCCTCCGCCACCCGGCCGCGCGGGGACGAGCTCGGTCGAGCGCGCGAGCGTGGGGGTGGGGGGGAGGCGGGACCGCGCCCGCCGCAGGAAAGTTCGGAGGCGAAGCCCCACAACTCGCGGGATCCCAGGACCAGCGATTCCACCTTTTTTTTTTTCTTAACCTCCGACCACGGCCCTCAGCGCGCACGTCCAGGCTCCCCCGTTGATCCAATAGGTGCGAACTAGTTGGCAGAGGGCAGGGCGGCGACGTCTCCGGGAACAGCTGTTTGCGCTCGCCGCGGAGGCGGCGCGCGAGGCTCTGGCCGCGGGCCAGCGAGCCCGGAGGGAGCGTGCACGTCCTGGACCCCAGAAAAATACAGAGAAGGCGGCTGGAACGGGAGTTCTACGCTCGGGCCCTTTTACTCCAGTCCCGTCCCGCTTTCGCCCCTTCTCGGTGACCTCGGCCGCTTTATACCGACCCCACCCCCTGGAGCGGGCGCACCGCCCCTGTCGGGGGAGGGGCCGGGAAGGGCCGCGAACGCGCGGCGGGCCTTCCGGGCACCCGTAGGGGGCAACCGCGCGCCGCCGTCCGCGAGCCGGAGGGAGGCGTCGTCCGGGTTCGGGGGAGCCTCGGGGCGTGCTGGGTCCGGCTGCCTCCCCGTGGAGGGCGCGAGGCTGAGGCGGCCCCTCGGCCACCCGCGGAGCGGCGGGCGCAGTCATGTGAGTCCCATCTCAGGCTTTACACGACGCGGCGTAGTTCCCCTGGGCCGCGCTCTGCCTCGGGCGCCCGCTTCCCCATCTTCGCCCGCCCTCCGCCGGGGGCGTGATCGCGGCGCTCTTAACTGGCTCGGGGCCGGCGCCAAAGCCGCGGGGCCGTCGTCCTGGGCGGGGTGGGCGTGCTACCCGCGGAGCGCTCCGAGCGCCTGTGGCCCCGGGTCTGTCAAGCTGGCGTTCGGGGTTGGCCGGAGGACGGCGGCGCGTCGCTCCGCCCGCGTGGTCGGGGTCGCCGGCGGCCTTTAGCTGTGGCCTTCCTGAACCTTGGGGTGTTGGGGAACTCGGGAGTTTGGGCCGCCCCCGCCCCGGAAGCGGCTGCCCCGCCGGGCGTAATCACTTTTTCTTTTGGTTGGCGGAGAGGTCTTTTGGCCTGTTAAACTCTTGTCCTATTGACCCAGGAACAGATTGTATAAAGTGATAGTCTGGAGGGATACAGCTTTGTGCTTTATTGTTTGATACAAATAAACTTGATTTAAGTCATATTTTTGAGTTTTCGCAGGCTTCCATTCCGGTGTCTTACCCCCAGTTGGAAAGGACATTTTTCTCCGAGACTTTCAGTGTTTTTTTTCACATGGATGACAATAACAAATCGGGAAATTTTTTAAAAATCATTTAAAGTCGTTTGCACTAAATCCCATGCTGACTTTTTCTACACCGGCACCAGAATTTCTATTGACCGCTTCAGCTACATGAATTAGAAAACAGGGAGCTTTTTTGTTCACAGAACAATATACAGTAACGCTTATTTATAAAACGTGCGTGGCTTTTCCTTTTTAAATTTTGAATAAGCTTAGACTTGTTTTCCCTTTTTCAGGGCCGACTACTGGAAGTCACAGCCGAAGAAATTCTGTGACTACTGCAAGTGCTGGATAGCAGACAATAGACCTGTATGTTGATTTCACTCTCAGATAATAATACAGTGTTTCTTTGAAGAGCTATTTAATCTTAGTTCAGATTTTTTGAATACTTGCATATACCTTGCTCCTGATTCCTCAAAACATCAAGATTTTCATTGTCATCATTCCCTTAATGAAAACTATAAGCCTTCTTCCTTTTCATCAGTACAATTTGATATAAAGCTAAATTATTTCTCTGGCCTTTCAGGAAATGGTTGTGGGTAATCTTATGTGTCTATGAAACACGTACATTGCATTTGTGTTTGTAAAACTGTCATGTACAAAGAAAAGGTAAAAATGGAAAATCCCTTCAAATGTAAAAAGTTTCTCTTTCACACTTGCAAAAAGCACCCCGCTAATTTTGCCCCATCTCATACATGTGGATATACTACACAATATAGAGTATTTTTTTACTTAGCAGAGTTGGATGGACAAAAAAATAGTAGAACAATGATGCTGTATTCCTTTCATAGACATCTAAATGTTTAGGGGTTTGAGGGGTTTTTGTTTTTTTTCATTAAAGTTCTTGAATATTTTATTTGAGTTAAGGTGCCCCTAACAAAATGCCATGAATTTTTAAAACCACTGAAAATCTGTTCTTTGGAAGTACCCAGTAGTAAAGTTAATTTTACAAGTAATCTAGAGTAAGTCATCCCTCCAATACAGTCTTTGTCTCATAGAATTGCTAATGCTGATTTAGCCTTCAGTTAAAAACAAATTTAATTTTGAATGGTCCTTTTTTAATATTCTTTGTGTGGCGTAATCAACTTCAGGAAACCCAGTATCTGAGAAATAGAGATGATTGTTTGCTATACAAAGTCACACTTAAAAAAAGGATTCAGAGTAGTAGTTTAGAACAGCTCGGTTAGTGTATTGTGTAAGGTTTGAGTTACAGAACTGATTTTGAAGAGCTTACCAGGATTTTCTTTGGCTACTTAGAGCCAGGCACTTGTAATTTAGGAAGACTTTCTGGTTGTTCAGATAGATAGTAATGCTATTCACCCATACCTGTCCCTGTCAATCCCATCTACCATCACTGCTCATGATCACCTCTTTTCCTTTTTCATGTCTGTCCTGTTGTCAACTTACACATGTAGGTAGAAGTTCTTTTTTTCAGCCTACATAGAGGTAACACCATGTTTTTTAAAAATGGAGCAATATATCCTGGAAGTCTCTCCATGTCAACACATAAGAAGCTTCTTTGTTTTCCGTCAAAACAGCCTTTCAGAGTATACCACAGTTTATTTACAGACGATAGATGCACAGATTCCTAAGACAAATACTGCTGCAGTGAATAACCTTTGTGTATAATATGAGCTATGAAATAAATTCCCAGAAATTGGATTGCTGGATGAAAGGGTAATATATTTATAATTTTTATAGATATTGCTAAATTGTCCTTCATAGGAATTGTGTGTTTTGAAGCATTACCACATATATAAAGTTTTATTTGCAATACATGAAGAATTCTTAAATGTCTACTCTTATATTTTGGTGGTACTGGAGATTGAACCTGGGCCTTTCACAGTAAGCTGCATCCATCATCCTTTTTTATTTTTTGAGGCAGAGTCTCAGGTTGCCCATGTTGGTCTCAGACTCGAGATCTTTCCACCTTACCCTCCACAAAAGCTCATTTTAAATTTTCAGGACTAAGGCTTTAAGAATCATTTTTATGTCTCTTATTTAATCTCACAAATAGAACAATAAAATTTTGGAGATGTACTGGTTGATACTGAGAAGTGTTATTTTGTAATTTTCAAAGTGTTAGTTTGTAAGTGTTGCCTTATAAAAATTTCCCCACTCTGCTGGCTTCACATGTTGTTTTAAGTCATCAAGAGTACCTTGTATTTTTCTCCCACTAATATCGTCATTCTGTTTCATTTTAAGAACCATAGGAGCCCGGTGTGGGAATATACACCTGTAATCTAAGCACTGTGAGAGGCTAAGGCAGGAAGGATGGCAAATTTAATACCAGCCTGAACAATTTAGTGACTTGAAAAGCCCCTGTCTCAAAAAAAAAAAAAGGCCAGGATACAGCTCAGTTTGAAAGTGGGTTCAATCCTCAGTTCTGAGGGGATTTTACATATATATTTTTACATACACTATATATATAGTCAGAAAGTATGATAAGTGAGGCTCAGTTTCCCAGCATCATTTGATAAAAAGGACCAGTTTGCACTAAAATTATTCAAAATTAATCTTTTTATGTTTTCTCCTTTTTTAAAGAGTGTTGAATTTCACGAAAGGGGAAAGAATCACAAGGAAAATGTGGCAAAGAGGATCAGTGAGGTAATTTAGACTTATTTTGTTGCTAATTTTTCTGTGACGATGTCCTTTAATCTCACTTTTATTTTCATATGTGTTTTCCATAGATTAAACAGAAAAGTCTGGATAAGGCAAAAGAAGAAGAAAAGGCATCAAAGGAGTTCGCTGCAATGGAGGCAGCTGCCCTGAAGGCATACCAAGAGGATTTGAAAAGACTTGGTTTAGAGTCAGGTAAAAAAGCAGCCAGCAATTTTAAAAGTAACCTCAGAGGTCATGCTAAGTGAGCTTTAATTGTTTCCATAAAGAAACTGAATGCTCAGGGTATACTCTCGGTGCTTTTATTATGTCCTGTGTAGATTATAGGAATCTGTTGTTTACTTTTCTTTAGTTTATAGTTTTATACCTTTTAACACCCTCACTCTCCTCAGTCATACCACCTCTTTGTGGCGACTCAGTCTTAGCTGTCCCAGCAGGGTGATTCATTTCAGAAACTTACTGAGTTTTTTAGGGATTCTTACTATATAGCTAAAAGATACTATTTATTTTTAAACCTTGTAAGTTGAAATGGTCAAATTGTTACACACATGTGTGAATTTGCCAAAATGAAACCCATTAATCTGTATAACCAATTTTTAAAAAGTAGAAAAAAAGGCTTAACAAAGAAAAAAGATATCCTTGCATTATAATTACACTCATTTTATCTACATAGTCAAATTTATGAAGCATATATTTATGTAGTTTATTATATAATGAAGTTGCCCTTTATGTACAAGTTACTTCACTTCACTGCTAGAAGACAGATTATTTAGAATATACCTATCTTGTTACTGAATTTAGATTCTAAACTAGTATTTCGACTTTGAAAATATTATTCAAACAATACAGTACAAAGAAGAGCTTTTAAAAATTTAACTGCTATTAATAGTTCTTCAGGCATCTTTAGAATTTTTTAATTACACATTTTGTGCTACAGTATGTTTGAAAGTACCTCATAGTTTAGACATTTTCTGAATTACTAATTTTAGTGGCTATTCAGTACGGTACTCACAGACTTTGGAATCCAACAGAATTGCCTCTCACTAGTTACATGATCTCTGATTTTTACTAAAATTAAGTAACATGGTACAAACTGCTTATTACAGTGGCTACACGTAAGTATTTCGTAGAGCATCTGTCTATAAAGTATGCCATAATTTTATTAACTAATTTTTTCCTGGTTAAGATTTAGATTGCTTAGAATATTTTACGTGATAGAGCAGGGTAACATTGCATATCATAGTTCTTTTCAGAACTTGATCTACAAAATAAATTATTTGCATTTTTTGTGCATTGGTAAAGGTAAACCTTCTCTGAGTTGCCTTTGTACTTTTGCCCATTTCCTTGTTAGAATTGTTTGACTGGTTAAAAAAATCTTTGTTGAGTTCTGGTCAAGATGGGGGCTGAGTAACAGCACTGCACAATGTCTCCTAATCAACTCACTTAAAAAGTCAAGAAGATAGTTAGAAAAAGCGTCTTTGGTGTAGCTAGGAAAGAGAGGAGCATCCCCAGAAACTGAAAGGTGACCAGCGGGAGGCCAGAAACTCTGAAGGGTCATCGAAACCAGAGGGCAAAAAATAAAAAAATCCCTGCAGTCCAGAAAGCCGATGCAGCCGGCTGCAGACGGCTCCAGGAGGAAAGCTCACAGGGAACTGAACATCTGACTAAACGGAGCTAGGAGAGGACGGAGCACACAACAATGGGAGAGGAGGCTTTGGGCGGGTCAGAAGCAGCCCACTCGGCGGGGCCCCATGCTGCCGGCACCCACAGATCACAAACAAGGTCCAGAGGCCAGAACCTCAGCCTGAGATAAGCGCAAATTGGGATAAATGGGAATCATTGGCTGCGGGTGGCCCCAGCCTCAGAAGCACCAACTCGAGGATGTGTGTACTACAAACTCATCATGCACTCTCCCTAGAAAAGGCCCCGGGATCCCAGATCAGAAATGGGATCCCAGCTCAACAGCTGCTGCAGGCAGTGATGTCAGCAGGAGCCATTCTCTTTCCTGCCCACCAGAGACAGTCAGAGGTAGCAGAACCATGGGGAAGCGTGGTAACAAATCTTATACAAAAAGATCTGACTCCCCAGGGGAGGGTGCAAGGGGTGCTGAAAATGCAGAACTCAAGAGTTGGGCAAGAATGATGGTGACTTCTGGGCCCAGAAAGCCAGTGAATTAAAGCAGGAATTAAACCAGGAAGCAAAGCAGGAAATAAAACATACAGCTCAAGAGCTACAAGAACACTTAGCTAAGCATAAAGCAAGCCTTGAAAAGAAATTAGAGGAAACCAAAGAAGAAATGGGGAAGCGCAGTCACAAATCTCCTACAAAAAGACCTGAAACCCCAGGAGATAAAGTCAGGGTAAATAAAGATGAATATGGCAAAAATGATGGCATCTTCTGGGCCCAGAAATTCAGTGAATTAAAGCAGAAAATAAAACAGACAGCAGAAGAGCTACACCAATACATAGCTAAGCAAAAACCAAGCCTTGAAAAGCAACTAGAGGAGACCATAGAAAAAATATACCAGAAGATAATGAAGACAAAAGAAGAAATTAGAGAAGAACACAACAGAGATATAGAAAAATTGAATGCAGATATTCAGGAAATGAAAAACACACAGGAAATAATAAGCAACCACTTTAAACAACTTCAGAATAGAATGTCAGACCTAGAAAATAAAGTGACTAAGCTGCAACATACAGGCCATGAAGAATACAAAGTAAATAAAGAAAGTGAATCATTACAACAGCTGATAGATGATTCAAGGAGAAATAACCTCAGAATTACGGGAATCGAGGAGAAGACTGAGGACAAAACAAAAGGCTTAAAGGACATGTTTAATGAAATAGTGGAAGAAAATTTTCCAAATCTAAGAAAAGAAATGAACATGGAATTTTTGTAGGTATATAGAACACCAAACAACTTTGATCAGAAGAGATCCTCATCACGGCACATCATAATTAAAATTCTAGAAACCCAACACAAAGAAAATACTAAAAGCGGTAAGAGAAAAACAGAAGGTGACCTACAAAGATAAACCCATCAGGATAACAGCAGTTTTTTTCAATCCAAACTCTAAAAGCAAGAAAATCGTAGAGCTATGTCATCCAAGCATTAAAAAAAATAAATGCCAACCATGACTGCTATATCCAACAAAATTATCTTTTAATTTAAAGGAAGAACTTAAAGCTTTCCATGACAGAGACAGCTTAAAGGAATTTGCAGCCACTGAGCCAGTATTGCAGAAAATACTTAAAGGAAACTTGGACAGTGAAAGGGAGACCAGCGACACCAATGACCCCAGAGAAAAAGTGACAACAGCTAGAGGAGAATGAGCTGAGAAAAAAGTAGGTTAGTAATCAGTGAAATATGAGTAAATAAGATATGA